>VYXD01014262.1:140508-187068 GCA_013397195.1 Hylia prasina | reverse complement strand
GTCCCGTCCCCTGCCCTCCGCCGCGAGCCCTGCCCGGCAGCGAAAGGGAACACCTCTGCAGGTGCTGGGGGAGCCGGCGCCGTGGCGGGCAGCGGGAGCCGCCGCTGCCCGTCGGGGCGCAGAGCCCGCCCGCGGAGCCGCCGGACCAGCGGTGGGCGCCGGAGGAGATGACCATGTAACCGCTGGCAGCCGCCCCCACGCAGCCCGCAAAGTGTTTTTGTAGGTGCGCTGGTAGGTGCGTGGAGCATCTGAATAGCCGTTTTTCGGCTGCAAGCTCTCCCAAATGAGAAGTGAATTTCTAAGCCGTGAAAATTCTTTGGGAGAATTGTCTACTACACAGTAAAGTTCATAGGAAAACTCGTGCTTCTCAACCCAGGATTGCCGTGGCAATATTATGCACGTAGTAAGTCCGGAGATGCTGTATTTTAGAGCTTGAGTTATGTGGGTGGTATCGCTCTGCGGTAGCAACTTGTGACTGGAACCAGCTCGGCTGCCGAGTGCAACAGTTAGTGCAACTTCGTGCTATTCCAAGAGCCTTAAAGCTGCTTGTGGTTTTTGCTACATTTTTAACTCCCTCCACTGCCTTACAGAATGATTTTTGACACCTCAATGGGTTTTTACTTAAGCAGATCTAGAAGACGGCCAATCAAAACAATACAGCTCATTTCCAAAAGCCTTTGTCGAAGACCTTTACAATGTTAAAATATTTCAGACTATTGTGTAATGGCAAATTGTGTATTACTGGAATAAAAAAAACCCCAGATTTCTAACTTGTCTGGGGCTGTGGCTGATGAAAAACTCCGCTCTCAACAAGGGGTGCTTTCAGTTTCTTGGGGTCAGTGGGAAATTGTGGTAGGGGTTAGGATTTCACTCCAGGTGTCTGAGCCATTAATAATTACCTTGAAGAGTGCTGAACAGTAGTGGAGCAGTGTTTACACTTGCTATTATGATTAGGTGTGACCAGAAAACAGCCTTAGAAGGTGTTAAAAAGCTGGTGTGATATGGCAACAGAGTTAGAGGAAAGAAAGGGTGTTCTAAGTTCCATGCTCTCCTGTGTCACTAATTTCACTCCTCCATACCTCCTCATCCTAGCTCTTACCATCATGTCTTCTAGCTCTCATCTGAAGAGCTGGCCTTGATGGGTTTGGGCAAATTTCCAAAGTGTGGTTTGCCACTGTCTCACCATGTAGCTCATCCCTTGTTAGCATTTGGCTAGGAGGGTGAGCAACTCTATTCTAAGCACCACGGAAGAAAATTAGAAGAGAGAATTCCTGGTCTATCCCACGAGCAGGCTCAGTTTAGCCCAGTGGGTATGCACACTCATGCTTGAAGGCATGAAGATATGTCAGAGTTTTCAATCCATTGCATGGATTAAAACCAGCTGCTTGTGCCTTTCAGCTTTGGCAGTCGTATTCTATACATTTACTTTGAAGTCTGCCTTTCCACGGAGAGGAGCAAAGAGATGAGGTTCTTCAGAAAATGAAATGTGAAATCTTTGTGGATCTTTTTTTCCCTGTTCCCCCCAAACAGATAATTGTCTCTATAATGGCCAAGAGCTGTCGCTCTCTCTGCTGGCTCTGCCAAACATGTAAAATGAATTTTCATAGCCCCTTCATTCTTCTGCTAGCTTCACTTGCTAGCATGTGTGTAAGTTGTACTTAAGGATGGATCTGATCATGTAGTGCATCCACATGCACATCAGTGAAGATATCCCAGGAAAGAGTTTGATAAAATGGTACTGAAGGATTTGGCTAAGGCACTGTGTGTTGTGGAACACAACTGCCAAACCAATTTGAGGATTAATTTAAATATGCAAATTACAAAAATTTCAGTAAATGTTTTCAATACTGTTAGACAGATGTTTCACAGTGTTAATTATTACTTTTTGTAATATTTTTAAGTGACTCTAGCATAGATTAATGAGTATCACAGGAACTGATAGAAATTCAGCCAACAGACTTAGAACTGAACAAAATGTATAGCTATATTTCATGCTCTAAAAGTCTTTGGTACTGTGTTGCATTGCTCCAGCTGAGGAAACACAGCTGTATTTTATGAATGACTATTCCTTGTAAAATGCTGTTGTACAGAGTAGTGAGTTGCATTTCAATGTCTCACATGGGCAGTTACTTAGCTCTCTCTGCACTCCATGTGATGAAGTGTCCAGCCTTTTGCTTCTGCTTTCCATGTCACTGGTTTCAGTGGAAGCAGTGGTTGTCCTGGGATGCTGTAAATCTGAACTGAATGAAAGAGAAATTTTTTGTCCAGGTCCACCTTACATATATGTTTCTTAGTTGTTTGACAGGACTATTACTAGTACATGCAAATCAAGGGCCTGATATTTTTTGTAGTGTGTCCTGAAGTTTCTCTGTAGAGTCATGAGATCCTTAGACTCAATACAAGTGTAGGCTGCAGAGATTATTTCAATGACTTCATGAAATGAAGGGAAAAACATCTTCATTTTTTTCTCTTTTTTGGAAATAATATTAGTGTCTAAATGAATGGAGGCTTCAGAATGAGTGATGGCAGCAGCATGAACCCACAGTATAAGGGAACAGGGTTTCCCAGGTATCTGTGGGAAGGTCTGTGTGCCCGTGTGTTTGTTCTTTGAGTGCTCTTTAGCCTTTTCCTGTGTGTAGCGTATGGAAACATTGGAATGGTAGGATGAGCTCATGACCCTATAGACAGCAACAGCTTTGGGGTTGTGCTGCATAGACAAGACTCATCTGCAAAGGTCCACCTGTGTTTGTCAGCCTGGGAAACTAAACTTACTAGTACAACCATGGGCTTGAATCAAGCTAAGGCACAATGTGCTGTCATGTGCCTTTGCTGTCTGCCTGGTGGTACAGCTCTTCCCTGCTGACAGCTCCACAGTCTTGTTCTGCTGTGGGAGAAGAATGTGGCCTACCTATGGCAGGCCTGTGGTATACAATGGCTCAGTGTGCTCTTATATTTAAATAACACTTGTGCATAATCACTTATCAGGCTTTACTGCCAGGGTATAATATATATACTGCTTTAATTGCAGAGGGTTGGAATAGGAGATAATCAAGAAACCTGAGGGAAGAGTTTATTGAGTTTGGAGGTGTTGTGGATTTAGGAACATTGAGGAAAACCCCAGTTTGTTGTTTCAGTGCCATAAGGGACATAGGTGACATATATATATGTAAAATCATAAACTCTTTGCTGATGCATTGTGTAAAAACTAAAATAAAAATTTGAAACAGCTTTCACTATGCCTTCAGGCTGTGTGGGGTTTGTTTTGTTTTGTTTTGTTTTGTTTTTGTCAGGCCTGTATTTCTTTGTTTTCTGTGCCAGAAGGGAAAGATGAGTCTTATTTGTATAATATATATTCTGAAAAGCCAGTGAAGCGAGAAGAAGGTTGTGAGCATCATATTGCTTACCTGGCTTTTCAGCATTTTAATTGGTGCCCTGCAAATACTGTCAAAGAATGAGCATTCTCGAAATCTGTCTGAAAATTTTAATGCTGAATCCTTATCTAATTCATATGTGAACACAAACATCTGAATTTATGAAAGCAGAAATAAGTTTAAAAGCTTTCTGTTGAGGTGAATCCTCAGAAGAGAAGAACTTTTGAGATCTACCAAAAATATTTGAGTAGTTCAATTTGAAGACTAGGCATTTCTGTGTTATTTGTATTGGTAACTTATCAATAATTCCTTTGAAAAATAAAACTTGCTAAAATAGTAGCAGTTGCAACAAATTATAGATATTTTGATAGAATCATAGAATAGTTGTAGCTGGCAGGCACCATCTAGTCCAAACTTTCTCCATGTGTGGGGACATGTTTCGAGAGACAAGATTGCTTTAATATATCCCTTCCAGTGCCAGGGATTTGGACTTCATAATCTTTACAGATGATCATCATATTGATTTTTTTGGGAGTAGGAAGAGTGTACAATCTCCAATATGTGGCTTCAAATCACATTCTTCTTTGGTCATTATTATATTTAATTTGCGGTTGAAATTTGCATTTTTTTCCCCACAGTTTTTGATCTTCTTCCTTATTCCAACAAGCGAGTGGTACTGAACTTCTTGCAACAAGCATTTGGGGATCCTATGCTGAATGAAGTGTACTTGCTCTCAACATTCAAATTACAGCCAAAGAGCACAGCCACCGTTTTTGGCCTATATTCATCAGCTGACAACAGCAAGTATTTTGAATTTACGGTAATGGGACGGATGAGTAAAGGTGAGTTGTTTGGCATGTGTATGGTAGAGCTGGTGTTGGATCTATAGTTACTGGTGTGTGACAGATGAATATGGACAACTGGGTGTTAACCTTTGTGCTTGAGTCATTCCTGTTGCATGCTTCACTTTTCACATCCCCTCTCACTCCTTCATTTCTTTGCTTCATCTCCTTGATGCTGCTCTCTCCTGGCCAGGGGAAGCTGACCTGACAATCAGCTGGTGTCCTGGCTATGATGCTTATTCTGAGCAATGCTGAGAAAGGAGTAAAAAAACATGGAGTGTGGAGCAAGGAGTCAATTTGGTTTGGTCTTTTTTTTTTTTTCCTCTTTCCCCTAGGGACAATCACTGGTTCATATTACTCAGGAATGCGAGGGACACACGCACATGCTGCCTCATGCATATGAAAGGCAGGTTCTTGTTCAGCTGACCCTGGAGGTTAGATGTGACTATGCAAGACAAATATTCCTGGCACTTACAAGATCTGTTGGGTGAAGTAAAGCATTTGTTCTTTATTTATTGGAATTAATTAATCAGGAGTCAGAGTAGAAAATGCAACAGTTTTAGAAATGGTTTCATTGATCTGTAAATCAGATCTAGGATATACTACAGTTCTAAGGTTCAGTGAAAAGTTGTTGATTTATGTACATTATTGTTGCTGCATTGACTTCACCACTGCTGCAGTAATTTCTACTGAGTAATTATCTGAATCAAATATACTGTGAAATTCTACTGAGAAATTTCAGTTTATACATAGGGAAATTATTCAGTATGCTGCAAAAGAAGAAAAGCACACCTTTTCATTACACATCAGGGGAATGAATTAGATAAAACATTAGTAGTTTTATCAGATCTGCCAAAATCCTTCTGAGGTAAGGCAATAAGAGCTATGTGTGTGTTAGGAATGAGTAATACATGTTCACGCAGCCTCATCAAAAGTGTCATACAATTTCTAACACTGACTTAATTGCTAAATAAATAATAGATTACACGTACTTGCTCTCCGTCTCACATATGCAAAATTATATGTGTAAATGTATGTATATATAGGAACACATGTAAACTCACAAATGTGTCTATATACATACAAGTTTGAACACGTCAAACTCTTGATTTTCAAAAATCTCAGCATGTCTGATGGTTACTGACAGTCTCTTAACTCTGTTAAAGGGTTTCTGGTGGAAGGTTACATGGTTTCTTGTGGTTTTATCCTCTGTAGGTTGGTGTTTGAGAAGCATCTGTGTGACAGGACAAATGCAATAGTGGCATATGTATAGGCAGCATGAAGCAACTTGTCCTGTCCATGACCAGTGTTGGTAGATGGGGGACATCTGAACCTATCTGATGTAAAGGATTGACCATCTGGTTGATGTAAAGGGTTGGCCAAAGAGAGGGAGGCTTTTTGCAGCAAGGCTGTTCCTTGGATCTCTCTTCTTCCTTACTACTTTAGAGCGCCTTGTTCAAAGCATGTGGCAGCGAGCAAGTGGTAGGCAGTGTTTTCACATGTGATTTCTCTGGAAGTGTTAGGGATCCCATGTGGCTGCTTCATACAGTAAGTTAAACTGCATCCAGGAGATTGCCCTGTCAGCTGCAACTATGGAGTGTGTGAGTTGTGAGTGATCCTCTCAAGACTGAACATCATTGCTTAACTGGTGAACCAATGATGGCATCCCAGTAAAATGCAGGGTCTTAATATTGTGGTTTTGAAAGAATGAGTAGTACTTTCTCTGCAGGGTATTTCTAGTTATGCACCCAAATCTGATCTAAGGAGCTCAAAGCAGGCCTTAGTTATACTTTAAAATGTCACATTTAAGAGTTTTGTTCCCAATGGTTGCCTCATATTCTAGTTTTATTGTGGTATAATTGATAGTAACATGTTTATAACACCTAAATATTTTTAAAAGCACAGGTCTAAATTACTGAGTTAACAGCTAAACTTATGATAGACAATTGTGTCTTTCAGGGACAGATAGTGTCCATGTATTTCTTATGCTTTAAAAAATATTTCTTTATGGACCAAACAGCAATTAGTGCATAGAAGTGTTGCAGTCAAACAATTCTGTGAAGCAGCTCCTGTTTTAATTGAAAATTTGTTTCTTAAGCAGTTTATGTGACACTCTCATGAATATCTATAAAATATTCAAGCAGCAAACATAGTGCAGGGGCTTGGATAAGTTAAGTCTTAGAGGTGGAGACTGTGATCCAAGAAAATCTCTCTTCAAAAGCCTACTCTGGTTTACCAGATGAATATTTGGCTTTGGCTGAGGAAAGAATACTTCATCTTCCTTCCAAGCCTGACTGCTCCTTGTCCTGAAACTATTCTGGCAGGGTCTGTTCTGGGCCCTGCCTCCATCTCCTATTTATTTCTCTAGGCTGCTGTTGTGTTTGGTCATTCTGAATGCAGGGCCCAGATCCAAAGACCTTAGTTTTATATGACCAGGCGTGCATAATACTCACAAAAATAAAATGCCTGCAATGTACTCTGTCTTGCTGTTTCTTTGAGTTTGCCAAGAAATGCTACCTTTTAGCGAGTTTGTGGTGACCTCATGCACCTTTGCGGAAATCTCTGCTTTGGCAGTGCTTTGACACAGACAGTAGTGAAAACATTACTGATATTGATCACAGCTGCTGAGGCTCTAGCACTAGTGTAGACTTCAAAGATGGAGACATACCCTGCCCCATTCATGCTGGTATAAATCTGGGGGTTTTTTAATCATTAGACCAAGGAATTAGAAAAATTTTAGGGAGCATTTGCGCAGTAAGTTGGGAGGTCACCAACAAACAGGTATTATAGCATCAAAGCAATTATATTAGTATGTTATGGAAAGATGGGAAGGTAGTTTGTTAAATGAATAGAAATGGATGGATTCAGTAAGTAGCTGTTATTAGGTCCAAAGCTAGTAAGAGCTTTTACCTCCACTATATCCACAAATTTTAGTTGACTTAGTGTCAAACCATTTGTGAGCTCTCACTTGATGCAACTGTAGCACCCATCTGTGAATTTCAGACTTTAGCAAGAGCTAGCATATAAATATTTAGATCCCTGGTGTCTGTGCAGCTTGATTTCCTCATGTACATAACTGTTACAATCAGGAAATAAGTGACTGTCAGCTGGTGATCAGTGGGATCTTTCAAACAAGGTCTGTCTGAAATTGCAGGGTAGTTGTGCACTGTCCAGATGCATTCAGCTTGTTGCTTCTGCAGATATGCAGTTGGAGAGTCAGGGAGAGATTTTGTGGAGAGAGCTAGCTAGCTGATCTTAGAGCTCTGGCTCACAGATCCTAGTGTACTGATCCAATTTCCTTAGGAAAGAGACTTTTTTTTTCCAATATTACTCAGCAGATATTTATTGTAAGTGTATTTGTCTGCTGTTGTTTTTTTGATGGTGCATTTTACTTAATGATAGGAGAATTTTTATCAGGTAGGTCAGTCACTAAATGCTTTTAAAAAGAGCTGAGAGAAGGTTTAGTCATCTCTAGGAATGGACTATGCCTTTTCTGCATTACACTTCGGTTGTACTGAATGTTTGTTACAGATAAGTGCAGGTTATTGGTTTGGAAACATGCTTCCTTTGGTTTTTAATTATGCATTTGGATACACTCTTAGACAGCTCCACTGTATGCTGTATGCATCACTGAAATTGATTTTCTGGTTGTACACTTCTGCTACAGAGTATTTCTGGGTCTATCAGATATGTAGGTACCAAAGTGCTGACTGCAGGCTGCCTGCTACACCCTGTAACTTTACCACTTGCCTTTTAGCACCTTATGGCCTGTAAAGTGACTTTGGTTAAGCCCTTTAGAGAGGCCTGGACAATGCAGAGGAAAACTCAGCATAGGCAGCAGAGCTTTACAAATAGGGAATCACCCAAGCATCCTGCTACTGCTGCTTTGAGAGTCAATGTAACATTTATTATTACCATTGTGTCTGCATATGGGATGCATTTACAAAAGCAGACATGTGGAAAAATACCAGAGCAATTGCAGATTTCCACAGGATGTTCCTTGATCAGCCTTGGGCTATCTGCTGCCCTCTGACAGTCTTCCTGTGTATTGTGTCCCTAGCGGTGCTGCGCTATCTGAAGAGTGATGGAAGGCTGAATTCCGTGATCTTTAGCAACATCCAGCTGGCTGATGGGAAACCCCACGCTGTCATCTTGTGGCTGAGTGGCCTGCAGCAGGGATTGAGCACGATAGAGCTCTATCTGGACTGCCTGCAAGTAGGTGCCATTGAGGACTTGCCAAAACCATTTTCAGCGCTGTCTCAGAAGGTGGTGGCAGCTGAGTTGCGCACTCTCCAGGAGAAGCCACAGGTGAGCATGGAAACTGGGAATGGGCTGAGGACTCAGAGGGATCACCAGTGAACCTCTGGATCACTGAATTCAAACCTCAGTCCTCACAGCAACCAAGCTCTGTGCAGTAATAGTTTAATAATAAGTTTTGAAATAAATGTAGATAGAAGCTCCCTATGGAGCAGGTGAAATCTTAGCTCACATGAGCCCTGTAATAATTATGCTCTTTGTTTAAAATACAATTTTTCGTTTTTTTAATAAAATAAAAAAACAAAACTGCATCCTTCACTTCAATCTAGTTGTTTTTTGGGGAGTGGACTTTTTGTAAGGACTTAGCAAATGCAGTAAGGGCAGCTTTTCACTGGCATCTTACAGCTGTTCTCTATGAGCAGTGCTTGTCTGTGTATGTGGCTTTCCTCTTCATGATATGCCAAGAGACTAAAAAAGACAAAACAAAGGGGGAACTGTCGTGGTGCCAGAGTGAAACCCTCATCTGTTTGACCTCAATAGCTTTTCTTCCTCTGTCTGCCAACCAGGAGTTGATAAAGCCTCCTGTCATCTCCCTATCAGCAGTCTGAGATAAACAGTGTCTTCCACAGCATCTTTCATCATCATTAATCAAAAATACTTATTAGAAGGTGCAAGGGCATTCTGCCCCCAAGGTTGCCCACTTACTTTGTTTCATTGCAGTCTTAAAAGTGAGCCTGTTTTTATGGAGAGTGACTGAGGTGCCCATATTCCTGACATGAATGTATGTACCTCTTTGAGAGGAGAGAAAAAAAAGACTGCTTTGGATGCACTTAAAAAAATCATATGCCACAGAAATATGTGAACTTCCTAGTACGTGAGATCATATGAATTGGAACAGTAAAAAAGAAAGTTTGAAATAAAATTACACCTATGTGAAAATCTGCAAGGCAAAGATTAGAGGTTTTGTACAGTTCCAATGATGATGGATGGTCCTGAAGGGAATGGTGTAGGACCCCTGCATGCATAGGACATGGACTCCCTCTCTTAAAAAATTAATTTACTTTGTCTGATCTTCCATATTTTTCCCATTGTTGTACTAGAATTGTGAGCTCTGTTTTTCTTGTGAGCCCAGGATACACTAGATGAGCTAAAGCTGGTAACTGGAGGAACCCTTGCCGACGTGGGAAACCTGCAGGATTGTTTTCTTCAACAAATTGAGCCTGTACCTCAGTACACTGGTAAGGCCTGCAACTGGGAGTTAAAATTATTCCTAATGATACCAGTGCAAGGAAGCTAACAGGATGAATATTGAAAATGTGAAGACTATAGTCAAGTGATAACAATTACTTGACTAAATTATAGCTATGTCAATTTCCTGTTTAAAATGTTTTAGAAATAGCTCAGTTTGGAGAGAAAACTGTTGCTGGTGATAAAGCAATGAATTGTTTTAGTGAAAGACAAGTCTGTAATGATTGAAAGAGGTTTTTTAGCCTAACTTGGAAGGAAATTTTTGTGGTGATGATCTGTTTGTGTCAGCTTAACAATATTTTAAGTATTCAAATTGCAAACAATTGCACATGGAAAGTCGTGCTAAGTGGGGTACACGCTACAGGCTACAGGCTGTATGAAAGCAAGATGGAGCAGCAAGACCTACCCATGTACTTCTCCACACAGACAGTACTCATCTCCTGTTGAGCACTGGACTATCAACAAGAGGGAAGGAGCAAGGTGTGATGCAGCTCACAGGAGACTGAAGAAAATGTTTGTGATGTGGCTACAAAGCCTGTATGTCTGTGTGGGAAAAACCATTGCAGAGTAGCCCCTAGTCCTGCCACAATTTAACCAAGGCTTTTGTCACCTGCTGAAGGGGACATTGATTTAAAAACAATTCCTTTTCTGCCTGTGCTGAGTGCTGTGGAGAGTGAGCTGGGAAGAGGGAGGAAGGGAAGGAGCTGAGGTTACTGGGATCCCTGCAGGGCCTCAGGGCCTTAATGCATTCCCCTATGTTAGATGAGGGTGCTTCCCAACCTCTGGACACAAAAAACCTGTGCTAGACTGTCCCATCTGTAGTCATTCTAGTCCCTGTCTTTCTGCTGAGGGTGTGAGGGAGAAGAATGGGGTTCACAATGTACATTCAATATGTTAATATATGACAACCATAGGAAGGAAACTCAGTTCAAGGTTTGACAGAGGATCTGTGATGTGTTCTCTCTTGTACTCTTTCCTGTCCCCCCTGCAAGACCCAACCCTGCAGCATTGCTAGTTTTGATAACAACAGAGACAAGATGCAGAAATTTTATGAGAGCATCTTGAGTATGTCACATGAATGTAGGCATCAGTGGTGTGCAGTGATAACAAAATGTGGTCTACCTTTTATCTGTGTAAATCCTTAGTTCCAGATATTTCTAATTCCCTTGCTTCTTAAAATATATACGCTTAGATTAAAAAATTAGTTTTATCCTCAAAGCTCTCTCTTTGAGACTAAATCAACAAGCATTTGAACATGAAACTGAAGGGTGATTCAATGTTTGCTTCTGCAAAAACTGGCAGCTCTCTTATGGCAAGTTTCCAAATTACAGAGTTGCAGCTTTCTCATTTGTAACTTTTTGCTTACTAGTCAATAATGCAAATGGTAATAGACAGATACTATCTCTTTGTGGCTGCCTCCACCTGGCTTAGACTCTCAAATTGAGTTGCTTTTAACTTGGAATTATTATTATTATTGTTGTTGTTATTAATAATAATAATAATGACAACAACAGTAACAACAATAATAATAATAATAATAAAAATACTCACATAAATACATTCAAAGTCTACATAGTCAAATCCACCAAAAGAAAGGGTGGGTGTTTCAACAGCAACTTTGACTTGTCTGCCTTGAACTTTGCATGTGCTTCATGATGCCCATCTATGGCAATAATATATCAGATAATGACAATTTTGCCCACTGCCAGGAAAAGCTGGAATGCAGATGCTCAGCTATATAGGGGGGTGAGACCTAATATCTTGGTAAAAACTTAATGCTGCCATATGAATTGGAAAATCCTTGGGAGTGCTTTGGACCTGAATATGTGGCTTTGACTGTGTGCCTGGTTGTTGCTCATTGCTTTGGTAGCAGCATTCCCTCCATGTTCAGTCTGTGAGGCTGAGACCCCTAAGCAGTGGGGTGAGATTATGATGATCAGACACACCCTGAAGATGTATATTTGGATTTTTGTGTTTAGCTGGGAAAATAGAATACAAAGAGCACTGGGTTTTGTAGATGAGATTAGGCTGCATGTGCTCATCATCACTAGATTATTCCAGTCAGAAGGAATCTTTGGAGGTTGTCTAGTTCATGTAGGGTACCTGAACCTGACAAAGTATAAAAGAAATAGCTGTGTTGCACCAGACCAAAGGTTCTCTTAACCAAGCTGATAGAGACTACGTCGATATAGACCCACGGGCAAGAGCATAATGGAATGGAGCCTTGGTGTGGCTTTCTCTGAATGCTTCACTGTGCTCCAGTTCATGGTATTCAGAGCTCTTGACTCAGAGGTGAAGTCTTTGTGGTTGGTCCTCAATATATGTTTTTGTCCAGTCAGTTTTGAATGCATGGTCAAGAATGTCTCCTGGCAAGAAATTTTTCACATGTCTGAGGAATATTTCCTTCTGTTTACTTGGAACCTGCCTCTTCCTAATTCCACATGTAACTTGTATGTACAGCTTATATGGTGAAAGATTGCAGGCTGTTCAGAAATGTTTTTTGTTGTCAGCCATCATCTATTCTATAATCATGGTTTGCTCTCTGGACAAGAAACCACAGTCTTCCGGCGTTCAAAAAGCTGAACAATGCTCTCATGCACAAGGTGTGATTTTTGGGATTGTCTCACGTGGGGCCAGGATTTGACCCAATAATCCTTATGAGTCCCTTCCAACTCAGGCTATTCTATGATTCTGTGGCTGTCATTCTCTTTGACTGACAGTTCAGGATTTGACTGACACAGACAGGAGCAAATGTGTTGCTTGAGCGGGGGAGCTGCTGTTCCCAAGAGAGGCAGAAGCAATAGCTATGAGGTGTTTCACTGTAGTCACTGTTTGTGCATGCCTGGGGCAATTGGTTGTGCAATGAAGCTGGTTGCCTGCTCAAAATCCAGGGCCTGTATTTGAACAGGGTGCCTAGAGAAGCTATGGATGCCCCATCAGGAAATTATGAAATTCCAAGCACTCTGGTCTAATGAAACACATCCCTGCCATGGCAAGGAGGTTGGACTAGGTAATCTTCAAAGCTCTTTTTCAATCCAAAATTCTGTGATTCTATACTGCAACACCCTGGAAAGAGAAAGATGGGGATTTATTGAGTTCCCTGTTGGTCAGTAATACTTCAGAGCTGTCCTGAACTTAGTTATTACTGTGAAGGCCATTCTGTTAATCACATTGCTAATGACTCAAGTATATAAAGCTATTGAGTAGCTGAACTGAGGAGTTGCCTTATTAGATGTTAGGGGTATGGATGAGAGGCTACATGGAAGGGCCAGATAACTGTATAGCTTCAGGCTGGTACCTTTTGCTTACCTGCCTTCTCCTGGATCCACTATATTGTTGCCCCGACAGTTTCATTTAAGGCCTCTGTGAGTACTTATCCCTAAACACTATATTCTGCTGCAAGTGGGGCCTGCTCTTGGAATTGCCTTTAATGGAAGAGAAACAAAAACCAAAATCAGGTGTATTCAGCTGTTTCTGCTCTGCTGTCTAAATTTGCACACAGGACATGTAGTTCATGACAGTTTAACCTGTTTAGTCCACCTTAATGTTCAGCAGTCTGCAAAACTTAACTACAGAATAAATCTGGTTTTGATTTAGATGCTAGCCAACAAACACCATCTGAAGCCTTGAGAATTTTTTGCAGATTTCAATCAATAATGCCTAAATAACTCTTTGTTTTAAAAATAAAACTAGAACAGACCCCGGCATCTGGCCTGACAGCCTGTGTGCCAGGTTCCACTATGGGATTCTAAAATACCCATGATATTATGTCCTGCTGTTGTCACCCAAATAAAAATATGGCAAGGTTAGGACTAGAACAGAGGCAGGCTCTGGAACAGGTGATTCCTGACTCTCTAAACCTTTTCAGTGTTTTTATGAGAAAATATGAAGAAACCGTAGGATGTGAGGAGTTGGACGGTTCCCACTAGAATGTTTGGAAACAGTTAGACAGGCTTTGAAGTACAAAACAATGAGGTAAACATTAAGAGAAGCATTTTTCATATAAGCTTTCAGTACTCACAAAAATAACATGTGAATAAACCTCCCTGAAGCTATCAGGCATAATATCAAAATATCCTGCCTGCCTAGACTGTGGAATAGCATATATTTGTGAAGTTTGTTTTTAGATACAGACTTAGAGAAGTAAACAAATATCTTCTTCTTGAGAGGTACAAATTCAGAAGTAAGCTGCAAACAGAAGCAACCATAAGCTACTGTGCTAAACAGGCTCTTTGCTTCTTTGTCACTGGCTCGAAACAAAACCAGTGTTTCATTCAAGAGACTGAAATCTCCTGTGAAGGTCTTGAGTTTGATCTGGTCCTTCCCTATAGCTCATTACATATGTAACTTCTGGTCTTGTCTTAGAGGTCTTTAATTTGTTACTCAGTATTGAGGACTGACTTTTGGTGTGAGTTCCCAGTGTGTTGAGTGGATGTTTTGTGAGTCCATACAAAGTCTGCACCTGTCAGGAGCAAATGCAGCCATCAAGCTCATGTACAGTGCGATGAGCTGCCTTTGAGAAGAAAAGCCAGGTGACAATTGCAGTTACTAAAAACACTGTTTTGTCAGAGCAGGCACTGTTGTTGTCTTCTCAGAGCTTCACAGGGAGCTTGCTTAGAAAGCTGAGTAACTTCTCTTTGAAAAATATGTATGAATCAGTTGTGGGTACAACTGTGCTGTTCCAGCAGGACCAGGGAAGCAGTCAAGCCCCTGTACTTGGGATTGGTGAGCTGCACCAAGGCTGCACCTCAAATCCTTCTTCAGTTTTGGGCCCCTCACTTTAAAAATGAGATCGAGGTGCTGGAGTGTGTCCAGTGAAGGGCAACAAGGTGACAGGAGTAGAAAATGTGTCATGTCAGGAACAGCTGAGAGAGCTGGGTTTGTTCAGTCTCAAGAAGAGGAGACTTAGGGGGACTTCATTGCTTTCTACAACCACCTGAAAGGAGATGGGCTGGTGGGCACCAGTCTCTTCTGCCATGCCTGCAGCAGGAGGGCAACAGGAAATGGCCTTAAACTGAGACAGGGGAGATTCAACTTAGATACTAGAAATATTTTTTCATTATTAGAGTGGTCAGGCATTGGAATAGGTTCCCCAGGGAGATGGTGGAATTACCTAGAGATATGCAGGTGGTGTCTGGATCTAGTGCTAAGGTGATGTTTTAGTGGTTTAGGGGTCACACTGTTGGTATTGGGTGGTTAGACTGCATGATCTTAAAGGTCTCTTCCATCATTGATGATCCTATGATTCTGATTCTATGACATGGAATGCACTTACACAGGGTGTCTTCCCACTGGATGTACATATCCTTCATGGCCTCACTTTGCCCTCCTGCCCCAAATACCCAACCTGGGTATCACAAATACCCAGTTCTGAAATCCTGAGGTTTCACTTAGGGTTGCTGGTCTCAGGCCTGGGGGGAACCAGTAGCACTGGTGGTGTTAGTTGCCTTGGAGAGCCTTAACACTGAAGTAAGGGTAGAATAACCGTGATCTTATTTTTCTCTCTGTGGGGAGCTTTCTGCTTTGCCCATTTCTGTGCTATATGAGGAGTTCAGTCCAGAAAAGCCTTGAGATCATGAAAATCACACTATAAACTTTGAGATAAATACTGTGTTAGCTCTGATGATTTCTACAGGGCTTACATGACATTAGTGTCTGCCCTCCATGGCTCTTCATCAGAAATTACCATGACAAATGAAGAAGAGTTATGTTGTGCACTCCTTTGCATTGCTGTTTCCCTGCAGGTGATTTTAATAGGCAGCTGATGGGTCAAATGATGCAGATGAACCAAATACTGGGGGATGTGAAAGACCTTCTTAGACAACAGGTACTGTATAGAGGCTTTGGTGTGAAATATCCCAATTTTGCCCCTTTGATAAAGTCAGCACAGACTTCAGGTAAGCAGTAAACTCCCATGTGGAGTTATTGCCTTGAAGGCATGACACAATCGAGAAGAAATAACCATATAGGTCCTGGTACCCTGTGCTTGCAAGGGAGGGTCATTGAATGTGGAAGTGTATGGGGCTTGCTTATTCAGATCCAGAAAAATTAGTGTCTGGTGAGGGAGTCACCATCTTAGCCCACTGTTAGATAGTTGTGGGTCTGTTGCATGGAACTGAAATTGCATTTGTTTCACTTGCTGGTGGGTGTCAGAACTGGAATTGCTGGTGGCACATTCCATGGGTCAAACCAGGACCACTGGACCTTTAAAGGTCCTGTTGATGAAGGCTGAACCTAAGTACATCCATTAACCATATCCCTTATTTTATGAAGTACAAAGAGGATCTCATTTAAGACCAATTGCCTGTGTTGCATGGTTTGAGTGGAATCCTGGGGACTAATGGTTCTTCTCTCAGCCAGGTGCAAACTGGAACGATGTGTACATAAATAATATTTATTTTCTATATTCTCAAGGTGAAAGAAACAACTTTTCTGAGAAATACAATAGCCGAGTGCCAAGCATGTGGTGAGTATTCCTGTTATTCCTGGTAATCTAGAAGAGATAGGGTTGTTTTAAAACTAGTATTGATCACGTTAGCTTTATGTGGTTTCTAAAAAGTACTTTTATAAAAATACTGTGTCCAAAGTTCTAGTTGTATTTGGACACAGGTTTAAAATAGATTTTCACTAAAGAAAAAGCTTCCACAGACCCAGCAATCACCTACTGGGGGATAAAATGCTACTAAACCAAGCACTACCACTCAGGCTGTACTGTCATTTCTCACTCTGCCACAAAGCTGTGCCACATGTTCCTGTGGAGGGAGACACTGTCTCCCAGCTGTCCTATCCACAATCTTCATAGAAGGACAAGGGAGGAATCATGTTCTGCTCTGGCTGGTATTATCAGTCTGAGAAAGATCTGTGCACTCCAGCTGAAGTTTGTCTGATTCTGAGCAGGCAGTCACTAGTTAACAGCAGTATGACCCAAAAGGTGGTCTTCACCTTTTCTCTAAATGAAAAAAATGCATACTTTTCCAAATGCCACTGCATGGCCCTCCTGCATCACACACCACTGACAATCAGTACACAAGTGCAGTCAGTATGAAAACCATTATACTTCCTTACTGTGTGAGATGAAAGGTCTTAAACTCATCAGGCCTTTTAGCTGATTTCTTCTCCCAGCCTGTCAGCCTCATCAAAACTCAAGCTGAGCTCTAGGCAGGGTAACCTTTATGTGTAAGTGCCAAAGGAAAAGTCAAATTCCTACATGCATTTGTACCAAGGGTCTGTACCTGCCAGAGTCTCAGAAAGACTCATCTTTGGCTGGTCTCTGTGCACTAAGCCTGTGTACTTTCATGATCCTGCTGTGTTTGTGAGCTGCCAGTTGCTCCTTCTTTATTCTTCTTATTTGTAGCCTGTCAGAGACGCTGTTATGAAACCATAACTTTGTTTTTCTTATGAAGTGGTAGTGTTGCCAGTTTAGCCAGAGAAATGTCCTGTATTTGTACTCTTATACTTGAGTCCCTTGGTCTGAGGTCACAGGCTTTCAGTTTCCTTCCCTGGCCAGCCGCAGATGTTTTAGGACTAACCTAGGAGGAAGACTCCCATATGTAGCCAGGAGAAGCACATGGACCTAAAAGCACAGCCTCAATTTCCCCTTGCTGGGGACACAGTAAGTTCCTGGGCCATTCTCAGCCTGGAGTGTTTTCAGCCACAGCACAGCTGGCAGCAGCACAGTGCAGGGACATGAAGTGTCTTGGGAATTTCTTCAGAATGCTTGCCAGATGAGAGCCATGATGAGCATTTCTTTCAACCACTGAAACTGTTGTTCTTTCTGCATTAAAGGTTTAGGCACTGTGAGTTTTCCAACTCAGCTTCCTAGGCGCACTAAACCAAAATGTGAAGTTAATTCCTGCTTCAGGGGAGTGAGGTGCATGGAGACAGCAGAGGGATTTCAGTGTGGGCCTTGCCCTGAAGGACTCACGGGAAATGGAATTACATGCTCAGATATTGATGAGGTAAAATAGTGACTTTCACTGAATTAAAAAGGAAAGCTAAAAAGCAACTGTTTCATACATATCAATGGGTTGCTAATACTTGCTCTCTTCAGCATTTACTGACTGCTTGCACAGTGAATATTAATTAATTCTGCTTTGATTTTATATCCCTGTTTCGCTGTTTCTTCAGCTTTATGGAGGTTATGTGTGTGAAAACTTGAAATACTCTGGTGAGCTGAGAAGTCACTTAAAGGAGCTTAATGTTTGGGAAAAAAACCCAGAACCTAACCCAACCAAAACAAACTTTGACATTGTCATTTCTATTCCACAAGAGGCTGTGGCTTCTGTTATAGGCTGCAGAAGCACTTTTGTTTTAAATATGGGCTTTGTTTCTTTAAACTGTGCTCCTGAACCAGCCTTGGAGACCAAAGTCTTCTCTTCAACCCAAACTGGAGTCATGTTTGCATCTTTACCTTAAAAGTCTATGAAAGAAAATAAACAATCATTGTTGTTGTTCCTTTTGCTTCTTTGTGTTTGTGTTGAAATCCAATAATGAGACTTAAATCTAATTATTTTTGTGCTGTATGTTACAAACTCAGAGCTTGCTTGTACTGAGGGCTGAATTAATAAATTTCCAGTATCTTAAATGATAAAAGAAAACCTGAGTTAATTAGAACGTGATACTCAGAACAGAAACAACAAAACCACTTGCAGGTTCACTGCATTTTGTCTGTGGGATGATTTTTACCATTACTCTTTAGTCGTTTTTGTGGAAAAGCACCTGGGTGTAGTAGACCAAGGAACCAGCAGAATTAGGTCATAAACTGCGCCTGTGGATAACACAGTACTACCAGTGTTCCTGTTAAATAATGTAAAACAGCAAAAGCAGTTCCATTTTCCTCCTTCCTAGCCAGCAGGAAATGTGCTTTGACTGCACTTTTGATTTAGTCCCTCCTGTAGACCATCAGGTGAGTGATGTACCTTACACCTGCCCATGAAAAACACTGGGGACAGAAAGTGAGTTGAGTGTTGCAGTTTCCTGAGGCACTGGCAATGTCTCTTGTTTTGCCTGACGTGGCATGAACTGTGTCTGCTGCAACAGAAGGCACAAAAAGTGGAGGTGAAGCTCTGAAATGTGAATGCAAGTGATGGATCCAAGACAGCTGTGGTATGTGTTTTGTGCTACAGACAGGCATGGTGTGAGGCTCAGGCCAGCCTAGGTGGAGCCTGCCAGTACGGATGGGTTTCACCTCCTGAGCTATTTTCAGACTGAGGCAAAGCATGGCAATAATCTCCTCCCTGCCATTTTCAGGATTGGAGCAACTCTACCCATTACAGCAGTGGTGGAAAAAGAAACAGAGACTGGTTTATGACGTCTTGATATTAAAGTTGTTGTCTGTTAGCAGTCAGGCTCTAATCACTGGAGATTCATGTACCTTCATCTTCCTGCCACCACTCCACATGACAGACCTGCTTTCCCATTAGAAACAGCAAGGAATTTTTGCCAAAACTGTGTCATTGAAATACAGCCTTGCTTATTGTGAAATCTTTATGTGGACACTGCCATTAAAATGCCACCTTGTCAGGAGCAGTTTTGTTCACCAGCAAATACCTACTTAATCAGCTGGATTTTTACTCAGATTTGCACAGGGACAAATAAAGAAGCAATAAATGGAATAATGTTGAATTGTCTAATGAGAGGGGATGTGTCATATTACTTGTTTTCCTGAGCTAGCTGATAGGTAGGAAAGTTTTTTTGGTTGGTTTTGGTTTGTTTTTTTAAATTTTTTTAAAGCCTTTTATGAATTAACTATTTCTGTACTTTCTAATAACAGGCATTTTAAAAGAAGTTATTGTACAAATTCTGATAAGACAAATCTGGAAAATTCCTCACTGAGAGCTGCCATAACCTTTCCTGAGGTTGTTAGCATCTCTGCCATATGTGCTCTAATTCATTACCAGTTTGAAGACATTAGTTTGGTATTCTGGTGCCCATTATCTTGGGAGCTGCAGCTCTGCTCTGTGTGCTGTGTAGTTTGGGTGCCCTCTGCTGCCTATAATAAAGAATCCACAGCAAAATAACGAGGCACAAAATGTCTGTCCTAGGATTTAGATTTTCCTTATATTACTAATTGACGTACTATTAACAAATCTTTCTGTTAAACACACTGATATTAAACACACTTTTTCTTGGTTCCATGTGTGTGTTTGGTTACAAGCTGTATGACTTGTAGGTGGATATTGGCAGGTTTGTTCTCCCTCCATCTTGCAGATGTTTTTCTGTTATTGATGGAAGGAGAAAAAAAAAGGCATTTTTAAAAAACTCTTCAGTATTTCCTTCTTGCATTTCTCATTTATTGTTGTCTTTGAGCCCTGGGCAGCAGGATGGCATGTTGATATTTTTGGTACTCTTATAAACATTACTTATCTGCTAGTGTTGATGTTGGAAAGGCAGCAATGCAGGATGTGTTTCCCAAACTGGCACCCACAAGACCAGTGAAATCCATCACAGCTGTTTTGTAAAACTGCTTAAGGCAATGTAGTGAACAGTGCCTTCAGGCCAAGGGTGATTTTCTGGACATGTGATATTTTGGGAGAAGTTCCAAGGATTGTCTGTGGGCCCCTTGTCTAGAAATGTGTGGATGCCACTGACGCATCCCTGCTTATCTGGCTTATGCTTGGATTCCTTCTGGCTATGAGATTTTTCCAAATATAAATGAAGGAAAATGCTGCTGCCACTTCTATGTGTACAAAACACATTAGAAGGATTGTTTGGAGGCTTGTAGTTATGTGGCTTTCCTGATATTGTGGTCTGGACCCTTCCAAGAGCCTTTCAGCCTCCAAGGGATTTGAATCTGTCCAGCTAAAGGAAGGATTCAGGATGAGAGTTTAGGACATCAACTATGGGCTGTAATGGAAGGGTGTAAATGTTATTATATTTACACTTAACTGAGGTCAGAAATACCTGCAGAGTTGGTTTCCTCTCTAAGCCCTCTCTGGACAGAGGACTTTACATGTGTTGCAGGTAGCACTGCCTTTGGTGAGAGGTGTGTGCAGGCAGTCAGAGCCTGGATGTTACTGTAGCACAAACATGTGCGGGGTTTGTTTTTTCTTGGCAGTGTCGTTACAACCCTTGCTTCCCTGGTGTGCGATGTGTGAACACTGCTCCCGGTTTCCGATGTGAGACCTGTCCTCCAGGATACACGGGACAAACCGTGCAAGGGATAGGGGTCAGCTACGCCAAGAGCAATAAGCAGGTGAGTGGTAGCACCTCCGTGACAACTTCCATTCCAAGGTGCCGGTTTTGTATTAGCAGTGCATCTGTATTACATTGTATTTATTTTTCAGTCCTTCCATAATTGCCTTGTGCTGTTAGGCAGTGTTCAGAGTGTTTCAGTTAAGAGATCTGAACTGTGTTTGCATAGGTTTAATGGGAGCATTAACAACCTAATTCTCTTGACTGGCGTAGAGAAAAGAAATAATGTCATTATCTTTGTAAGAATCTCTGATCAACTTCAGGGGGCTCTGTTAATTTCTGTAAACTGGCTCTGAACTAGGAAGAAAATCATTAAGAAGGCCTATTATACTGTAAATTTTTTGGCGTATTTCTGTAAGCATCTTAGAATGGGAACACAGGGTTTGTGTAAACTCTTCTGGGTGACCCAGACCAGTTGAAATTTTCTGTTTCTTCTGGGTTTGGAAAGTTAGCCTATGGATATGTCTGTGACATTCTGAGAGCAGGAGAGGCTATGTCTCTTTTCTAGTCTTAAACTGTGGTGGTGTTTCTTCAGTCTTCGATCTTAATAAATTGACATTATTTTTATTATTTGTGGATTTGGTTTATTGCTAGGTCTGCTTAGATATTGATGAATGTCAGAATGGAGGACTTGGACTCTGTGTTCCAAATTCCCATTGCATAAACACTTTGGTAAGTGTCTTTTCATTTATGACTTTAAAAAATCAATTGTTTTAAAATTCCATGAGATTAGGATTGGATTTATGGGTCTGATGAAACAGCAATTAATAGTACAATTTTTTCTTTGTCTTTTTCTAAATCAAAGAAGTCTTTCCTCTTTTCCTAGCCAATAATAAAAAAATCAACACTTGATTTGTCATGAACACATCCATCTGAATTGTACCCTTATCACTTTCTCTGAAGAGCAGAAGCTCTTCTCTCCATACTATCCAGTGACCTGTTTTTACAGGTATGTTATTGCAAGAAAGATTAATCTGAAAGATTAATTCTCTGCTTCCCATATCTCCTGCCTCCTGAGAACTGCTGCAACAAGCCGTTCCCCTGGGTACTATCTTTATAGGAGTTCTGCATACAGTAACAGCTATCCCTCTAAATAAATGGAAACAAAGAAAGCTGCAATTGGTACAAGAATGTTAATGCCCATATTAAACCCAGGAGAGCAAGCATAGGAGAAGTAAAAATTGTTTGAAAAATGTTAGGATCCAATAAAAAGGGCATACAACCACTTTAGTGCTATGAGGCAAGTTGGACATAGAATCACATGATCATAGAATCATTTATGATAGAAAAGACCCTTAAGGCCAAGTCCAACTCTTAACACAGCACTGACAATCTCACCAATACAATATTTTCCCAATTGACAAATCCACACCTATTTTGAACACTTCCAAGAACAGCGAGTCCACCACTTCCATGGGCAGCCTGTTTCAGTGCTTGACAATCCTTTGTGTAAAGAAATTCTTGCTAATATTCAACCTTAATCTCCCCTGACCTGAGAAAACCTGAGGATCTGAGGCCATTTCTTCTTGTCCTATCCCTTCTTACATGGGAGAAAAAACTGAACACTACCCACCTACAGCATCCCTTCTGGTACTTGCAGAGTGATAAGGTCCCCCTCGAGCCTCCTTTTCTCCAGGCTAAACACCCCCAGCTCCCTGGGCCACTCCTCATAGGACTTTTAATAGAGACCCTTCACCAGTTTTGTTGCCGTTCTCTGGACTCATTCCAGCACCTCAATGTCTTTCTCGTAGTGAAGAACACAAAACTAAACACAGGATTCAAGATGCAGCCTCAGCAGTGCCCAGCACAGGGGGAAAATCCCTGCCCTGCTCCTGCTGGCCACACCATTGCTGATCCAGGCCAGGTGCCCTTGGCCTTCTTGGCGACCTGGGCACAGCCTGGCTCATGTTCAGTCCCTGTCACCAGCACCCCCAGGTCCTTTCCAGCCACTCTGCCCCAGCCTGTGGCACTGCCTTGGGGAACAGCATCTGTGAGTGGCCACCAGTAACTCCACTCACCACCCCTCTCTGGGCCCAGCCATCCAGGCAGTTCTTTGCCCAGTGAACAGTGCATCTGCCCAAGCCGTCAGCTGGTTTCCCCAGGGAATTGCTGTGGGAAATGGTGTCAGAGGCTCATCCACTGAGCAGGTCACCCTGTTACAGAACAAGCAGGACCTGCCTTCTGTAAATCTGGCTGGGCCTGATTCCCTGGTTGTCCTGTACATGCCACAGGCTTTCTTCATAGCAGGAGAAAGGTTAAAAGTATCATTCAGGTGTAAAGATGGTCCTTTCTGCAGCAAGGTACTGTTGAGGCTACCATTTGTGTTCAGTGTTAGCTTTCCTTGAGAATAAGCTTGTTTTCTTAGAGCTGCTTTCACTGTTCAGTATGTTTGTATCTTTTTAATATCTGGAACATTTACTGTCACATTTTGTATCTTGCTGCATGACTAGACATGCAGCCACTTTGGGAAGCCATCAGGCCTGTCTGCAGAGGACAGTGTCCTGCCATCTGTCCAAACAGAGCAGTGTGGGGTTTCTAGTCCTGTATCCCTTCAGAAAGTCTGGTCTGGAAATGCTGCCTTAGAGGCTATTTTAATGCATACCAGAGCTTGATATAGGACAGAATATACTGAGCAGATTCAGCAGACTCCATAAGATGCTACCCTGACATCCATTAGGATAACGTGCACGGGCTGGTGTGTTTTAAATAAGCCATACCATTTGCATGGCCCAGGGATTATTTTACTCTTCAGTCATCTGATTATTTTCACCTTCATCCTGAAAGTATGCAGACAGAACAGAGTTAAAATTTGTAATGAAGTTAGGAATAGGGGGAAAAAAAATAATGCCCATCTGAGCAGTAAGTAGATTTCTCTATTGATGGTAGAGCTGACAGTTCTTCCAACAGACTTAGTACATGAAGAGTGAAGTTGTATGAAGCACCTCCATTTCACCAATGTTTAGATGTGTGTGTCTGCCAGAGATCTGCCCATTTCTGACCCTTGACAAGTCAAGAAAGAATTATTCTCCATAAGATAAAAAGATGGTTTTCAATTAACTTTTATGTCTTAAGTTACAGGTCTACAAGAATGTGAGACAGAGACAAAAGCCACACTGGATGCCTAAAGAAAACCTCACCTTATCAGCATTTATCTGTTTCTATCTTATATGGTGATTGGCCCAGCACATAATGAGATTCCTTTGCTTAGCTCATTTGTGTTTGTTTGCACAAGGGAGTAATACATATGAAATACATATGATATGTCATGGTAAACTATAACAAAAACTTACATGGATGTTCTTATTGCAGTGTACATGAGGATGGCTCTGTCTTAGGATACAGAATCTTTTTCTGAAGAAAAAGATTTGGATCAAATTGGCTTAAACACATTTTAGCTTAAAAAATAAAACAGGACAAAGACATGATCTTATCTCTCTTTGATTAAAATTCGTATCCAGTTGCCTTTAGATAAACTGCTGGGTGTGCTTTACAGTGAAATAAGGTCATCCGGCCTGATTAATCAGCTGCTGCTTAAAGTTTTGCACAAAGTTTCAGCCCCCTGGAAGCAGTGCAGGGTGATGCTGGCAAGGACAAGGCATCATGAAGAAGCTTTTGCTGCTACATGACTTTTCTCTGGCTTAAAAACACTGGTCTAAACGGGCAAGAGTTGAGTATGCTTTCCAGCATGCACTCTGGGAGCCAAATATCATTTTCCTGTAGAAAGTATAGTTTGTTCACAGACAAAAACTACAGGCTGAAAAACTACATTTGCACAGCATAAACAGTATGACTTGAATCTTGCTCTTGTGCTTGCTTTAAAAAGGAAAAAAGTACCATTAAAAGTCTGGCTGGTGACTTTTTGTTCTTACAGGGGTCTTACCACTGTGGCCAGTGCAAACCAGGATATATAGGAGACCAAACCAGGGGATGCCAGGCTGAACGGAGCTGTAGGAATCGAGCCCTCAATCCATGCAGCATCCATGCCCGTTGTATTGAGGAGAGGAGAGGAGAGGTGACATGTATTGTGAGTTCATTAATTCATGCATTTTTACAGTGAAATCCAGCCCTTTTTAGGCTGGAAATGAGAAGGGCTCCGTGGTCATTTTATACAGTTGGATGTTTTACAAGTTGTGGCACACTGGCCAAGACCAGCTGTCAAAACTGGCTTGCAATTGTTTTGTTCTTGCCGCATGTCTGTAAATCAGCCACATTCATGTATCATATTCACTGTGTCTCTGTAATTAGATCTTTAGGAATCACTTTCATAGACTTTCTGTAGTCTCCTCAGAAAAGACTGCCAAGTGTCGCTTTACCAAAAACATCACAAGGACAAATTCCTACATAGCTGTGAGTAAGGATCCTCTGCATAGCCCACATGTTTGTATTTGCCGGCTGACAGAGAAGATGTTTTTTAAAGTGACATGACAGATTCTAGGCACAGGGAGGCTGTACTGTGCTTACCAGCCATGGAAGCAGAGGAGCACAAGTAGCATATTAACATATGAACATATACTAAGAGTATACTGAAGTATATTACTTAGTGTTTCCATCTTGCAACAGAAAACAAGAGACTAATCCCGTGTCCTAAATTTGGATACAGTGCATGCTTTTGCTGGCGCTTGCTTTGGTCTCATTTTTAAGTACATCTGTTTCAAAGATAAATAATCTAGGATATTTTAAGTCCATGCTGTAATGGGAAGATGCCTAGATACTTGTAGTAGGCAAATCCTGGTTTTAAGGGAAGGCCAGAATTTGACATACAGTTCTTTGCATACATCTTCGACACAAATGATTACTTGAAACAGTAATAATTTAATTGGCTTGGAGAAACTTGTGTGCAGATGGATTTGTTTTGCAGATGCAAACTTAGTAACTGCTGACACAGTTTTCTCTTAAAACTTCCTCTAGTTGCAGATGTGTTCTTGAGATACTGAACAAAACACAGTCATCCCACTTAACCATGTGCCCCTTGCCAAGATGCTGGGTGCACACTCTACCTAGGTCTCCTCTTCTCTTTTACTCAACAAAATTAGTTCCTGGCCAGTGTCTGTAAGAAATCTGTAGCTCCAGCTGAAATCATTAGGTGTGGCAGGCACACATTCCAGCAGACACCAAGATGTAGCTCTTTCTAGCTATGTCTGCAAACACTGCAGCATCTCTTCACGTGGAAAGAAAACCTTTGTTTCATGCTCTCTGTGTCTCATTGTACTTCAGTATCTGGCCATGACTTCCATATGCTGCTGTTTTCAAGACTGGTGTGGGTTTTCCTTCTTGAGTATTTCTACAGTGACTCATTAACCTTTTGATAGTATGTATTGTATGACGTTGTATTCATAGTGTGGCATTGGCTGGGCTGGTGATGGTTATATTTGTGGAAAAGATGTTGACATTGATGGCTACCCTAATGAAGAACTCCCATGCTCTGCTGAAAACTGCAGAAAGGTAAGACATGCTTTCTTAATTCTATAATTCAGAGCATGAAGAGATAAAGAGGTAGACTGTAAGAAATGTGACTCAACATACTCATCTTTTATTCGGGTTATTGAATAGTTTGATAATTATTTTCCAATCAATTCATAATAAGAAAAAGGTATTCAAATTATGAAGGCATCCAGTTTACCTACAGAACACAAGACTTGTCTCCTTTTTTGTCTAGGACAATTGCAGATTTGTCCCAAACTCTGGACAAGAAGATGCTGATGGTGATGGGATTGGAGATGCCTGTGATGATGATGCAGATGGAGATGGCATTCCCAATGAGCAGGTGCTGTGTATAGATCAGGATGCAGGAGTCTGTGCAAACAGGATTTCCCACTGCTGCAATGGGAAGTGATTCTGAAATCTGACTCACTGCTGTTTGCCAGAGATTGTTACATAGCCATCACTGTCAGTGGCCCCCTAAATCGTGTCTCTTCCTTTTATATTATCCTCGTTCTTACAAGACTTAAACCACACAGCCCTAAATCCTACCTGTGTATCCTCCATCACTACCTTTTATCATTTAATTCTACAGCTTTTTGTGTATAGAGCTTGTCTCCTTCTGTCACACTATCCCATAGCATGAACATCACTTGTATTAACATGTTTCTATTTAAAGAGCAGGTTGACCTGACAACACATTTCATCAGGGATCTATAACTCATATAAATGAATGCTAATAACTTGAAAAAGCTTTGAATCCTGTCCTCGAAGCAGAAGAAGTTTCCATGTGGATTCACGCAGCAGAATATATTAGAGGATACATTCAGATTGGAAAAGCTATTTTGTTCTTACCCTGTATTCTTACAAGCCCACTGTTGTTCTCTATTAAGATTGTTAACTGATACTGCTTAAAGTGCTTCCAAGTTAACAAGAATATGTTATCCAGAGTACAAATGTCCACCTGGAGCTAGGGCAGGCTAGCAGTCACAGAAGGTCTGGGACAGACTACCTGTCACAGACTGTCTGTCTTAGGCTGTTTTGCTACAGAGTTCCATGCTAAGTTCTGCTATCTTAAATCAACTGGTTTTATTAATGTTCTAAAATTAAAAAAATAAACAGTCCTACAACTGTACATCTATTTGCTGGTTCAGCACCTTCATAACCAAGTACCATCTATATTTGTTTCTAGTCTCTGTTCTCTATAGGCAATAAGATAAGGTCATGGGTGTGCTAGATAGATGTAGAAATTTCATACCACTTTGAAATAAAATTTTCTCCATATACCTTCTGGTGGGCTTTAAAAGCCAACAGCAGCTTGCTTGAAACAAAGAAACCCACCAAAACCAAGCAAAAACCAGTACCTCTTTGCATCAAGATGTTCTTTCCCCAGTTTCCAGCTAGTCTGCACCAGAAGGGGGCAATGGCCTTTCACTGAGAGCACCTGCAAACCTTGTCAGAGTCTCTGAACTGCAGCTTTTGAGAAAGACCATGTGAGAAAGCTCAGGTACCAAAACAGGTTCCTCACCATGCACCCATGCAAAATGAGCATCAGAAATCAAAGTTATAAGTAAAGCCTTATGGTACTGAGTATTTGTGATTAGGGTTCTCACAGTGTGATTCAAAGCAGAGCTTTGAGGGAGCAAGTGAAATATGATCCAGAGCTAATTTTGACAAAATGTCAAAACTGCTCACACTATTTTGTTGGTTTTGGTTGGTTTGGTGGGGTTTTTGTTTTGTTTTTGGTGGTGTGTTTTGGGGTTTTTTTTTGGGGGGGGGTGTGTTTTGTTTTTTGTTTGGTTTTTTTTTGTTTGGGTTTTTTTCTGAAGTGGAAATAAATACAAGGGTTTTATAAATCAACTAAAGTAGAAATTAACAATTCATGGCCTGACTGATGTCTGATTCTGTGTCTCTTGCAGGATAATTGTGTTTTGGTTCCCAATGTCAACCAGAGAAACAGTGACCAAGATATATTTGGAGATGCTTGTGACAACTGCCGTAATGTCCTGAATAATGACCAGAGGGACACAGATGGTGATGGGAAAGGAGATGCTTGTGATGATGACATGGATGGAGATGGTTGGTGATTTTTCACTTTCAGCTTTTCTCATGTTATGCAAATTTGCCCAGTGTGCTGGGCATTAGATTTCATGTCAACAGCTGTAAGACATAGTCTTTCTTCATGAAACTTGTGTTTTTAATAATTTTAATTTAGTTAATACAATTGCCTGCACTGTACACTGCAACACAGAAACCAGGCTACGTTTCATGCAGTTAAGATTGTTGATCATTCAGCATTTCCTTAAAGGTACAAACATTCCAGAGCATCCAGTTGCTGCCAGTCACTGGTACCTGAGAGCTACCTAACATATTATTTTCATTGCTGTAGGAGGCTTGAAAGAAGAGAAGAAATCACAACCCTTCAAATGTAATTAAAAAAATGAAATGTTGCATCCTGTAAGTTGTGATACAGGAACAGAACAGAATTAATTGTGTGCAATTAAAGGGTGTGATGTGGCAGACAGCTGTGCTTTAGCAAGACATTCCTATTATTAAATAAGTGATGCACACTTAAGAAAGATTTACTGTGCAGGCTTATAATTTCATTGCAGGATTAAGTAGTCGCTGAAAAGGAATGATGTCTTTAATGTTTTAATGTTTATATTATCTAGTATGGACAAATGTGGGAACTGTCTTTAACACACAATTCACTTTACTCTAGGTGTTAAGAACCTTTTGGATAATTGTCAGAGGATCCCCAATGAAGACCAGGAGGACACAGATAATGACGGTGTTGGTGATGCCTGTGACAGCTGCCCTACAATCAGCAACCCAAACCAGGTTAGCTCAAAGAAGGAAAGATTATTCTTGTTTAGGGAGAGGGACTGCTGAGGCCTAAAAAGGTGCAAGAGAATGAAGCAACCCATCCAGCCACAGTGTTTATATTTTAATTATAAAGTGTATTTCCTGGCTAATATACTCTAGTATATATATAGGTATTCAGGAGAGTTTTACAGACCTGCTGACTCTCCTGATATGAGAGAGGGGAGCCACCAGTTGTACTCTCCCAGTCTGGGATTTTGTTAGGACCTCTGCTCAGCATGTATCTTCTGCTCTCCTCTGAAATAGGCTCCACAGAGTTCAATGCCAGACTCCACACAGGGGTGTGATTTAGTTACACTTGATATTTCTTTAATCAGGACAAAAATCCTGGTCTCCTTATTTATCAAAACTTTCAATGCTCCTAGGTGAGAAGTCACTGTAACTTTTCATATGTTGGAATTCTGATTTCACCCCCCGTGACTAATGAAAAATGTTGGAAACCATAGAGAAACATGGTAGATATTTAAAGATGCTTAAGGAATAAACCTTGACTACAAATGAGGAATACTTATTTTCAGTTGTAGAGGAATCTTGCTTGAACTCTTCAACTAAGTTTAACCTTGTTTATTCACTGTCTTTTTTTTTTTAATAAAACTGAATTTTTGGTTAGATGGATGATGCAAGACAGAAAATATATTCTGTAAAACAAGTGCCTTTTCCTGCTTTTACATTTGTTGTATTTGATTTGGTTGTGTTTTGATTTAATCCTGCAATTTAAATAGATGCTCTTAGCTGCTGATACTGGAACTTTGTTCCCTTTTGCAGTCGGATGTCGACAATGACCTGGTTGGAGATTCCTGTGATACCAATCAGGACAGGTATGCTGTGAGAGAGGCTGGTCCTGAGCTGAAGCATGCTGCTGATTCCTGGAGAGCTGTAGTCCTTCAGGCTAGCCTGGATTTAATTCCAGAGAGGTGTTATTTCAAAAACAGTGTTAGGATTTATTAGCCTTGTTTGTTCACATCCCTGTGGTAGTACACTTATCTTCACCCTTCAGCCATTCACACAGGCTTCCTCTGAGTTCCTGTGGAAGTGACATTCAGGCACTTCTCTGGCTGTAAAACCCAGACCACTGCCCAGATCTTCTTAGTGAGAAAATGTCTTTCCTTTTTTTCTTAATTTTTCATTCCTCTTCTATTTCTCTGTTTCCTTAGCAGAAATTTCACAGTTAAGGTTCTATGTTTTTCCTTAAGAACCTAATGTTGCAGAAACAAAATTTTATTATCAAGTGTAAAACACTTGCAGAGCAGCCCCTTTGCTTTAGCACAGCAAGACTGGCAAGGATCCTCCATCTGTGGTTATCAAATGCCTTGGGCATTCACAGGAGCACATCCCATGACAAAAAAAAAGCAGCTTCTGCATAACCATCTTAAGGGATGGCAGGTCCTCCCATGTGCACCTCACTTACAACAAGAGGCAGTGGAAATTATAAATCCTGTGCTGTCACAGCATTTCATCAGCCACAGACACCTGCAGGATGTTTCACCCCAGGGCCCCTGGTGGGTGCTGCTCTGTGTGAAGTGACCTGCAGGGAACCCATTCCATGTCTCTGCCCCATTTTGGGCCAGTAGCTGCCAAGGCCATCAGCATTTTACTCTTAAATTGATATGTCTTTGTTCTTTTTCCTGTTTTAAAAAAGGACTTTTTTCCCCCCCCATAAACTTCACTAATGTGTGTTAAGTATTTCCTGTGTGAAGCATGCTTAACCTTGCAGCAGATACACATGTATGGTAGTTATTGCATTTTATCTCAATATTGTGCAAACATTGATTACTCTGACCTAAAATTAAAGCACATTTCTTGAGATGGGAGAAGTATTTGGGAATATTCCTACCTAATAGCCATAGCATGACCTTAATATGGCTGCAGGTCACTTCTGCTCTACCTGTGCTAGTAAGAAGCTACTAAAGGAAAACATGCCTGCTAATTGCTAGAAAGCAATTTGGTGTGCATGCAAAACACACTATACTTCAGGCAGGTTTTTTTCAGGGATGCACTTAACAGTTGGGATGGAGAAGTTTTGTAGCCACCCCATAAATTCTTGAACCCTCTTCTGTAATCTGTATCCCTGTGCCTACAGGGAGCTACAGACTTTCTCCTTTATTTGTTACTGCATATCCCCCCTTCAGGATGGCAATAATTCAGTTTGGAAAGCACCTTCAAGACCATTGGGTCTAAGCACTAATGTAGCAGTGTCAAGTCCACCACGAAAAACTTGTTATGCAGGAGGGTGAGAACAGTGTTTGTTTTAGAATAAGTCTGGTTTCAGGTGCTCATGTAGAGTCTCTCATAAAGTTTAATACACGCTCACACTTATCCAAGTTCATGAGCACCAAGACATGTGCACATTAGACAAGGGACACAAGATGTCCTGCTCTTACTGTCTCCTGAGTGCCTCTTGATTGGTGACACTGCACTGTTTGGATGTGCCTTACACTCCCTTTAGGAGTGGATGTTGATTGGGGTCTTGGGCCTCCAGTATGTTTCCCACACCATGTAAAGCTTACTTTCCTTTTCCCTGAGAGTTTTTATAGCTCCTGGCTTGGTCTTTGCTTTCCTGCTACCTTATCTGAGTCTCTTTGTTCCTGCTCTCCTTGCAGTTCAGCCACCTGAGCAACAGGTTGTGTTGCCCTCTGGTCTGCTTCCAGCTCCAGAGCTGCCACTGGTGTATTTCCCCTCAGGTGTCTGTGCTGTTTCCTGTGCAGAGGCAGGAGCTGATGCTGGTGTACCATTTCTTTTTTGTTTCTGTGTTTGCAGCGATGGTGATGGGCACCAGGACAGCACAGACAATTGCCCTACCGTTATTAACAGCTCCCAGTTGGACACGGATAAGGATGGGCTGGGTGATGAGTGTGATGAGGATGATGATAATGATGGCATTCCTGACCTCTTGCCCCCGGGCCCTGACAACTGCAGGCTGGTCCCCAACCCAGGGCAGGAAGATGACAATGGTAAGATGGGCCTTCAGGAGCCATTTTGATTCTCAGGCACTGCATTCAGCTCCTGACTGTGTGCAGCAGGATGCCACAGAGTCATTACCAAAGCATACACTCATCCCAGGAACCACAGCAGCACTCAGGGGCCCTTCAGCCAAAACAAAGGCACTTTCTCAGGCACTACAGCCAGCTGATGCTCTGCCTTCTTCTTGGACACCCTAATCCCATGGCTGGGACAGATGTGACCACTTGCTGCACCATAAATCTCCTTTCACTTCTCTGATGCATTCAGGTGATGGAGTTGGCGATGTCTGTGAGTCTGACTTTGACCAGGACACAGTGATCGATCGGATCGACGTGTGCCCTGAGAATGCAGAGATCACCTTGACAGACTTCAGGGCCTATCAGACAGTGGTGCTGGACCCAGAGGGGGATGCACAGATTGATCCCAACTGGGTGGTTCTGAACCAGGTAAAAATACACTTGGTCTTTCTTACCTGTCTGAGAGAGATCATGTGAAAACAACAATAAAGTTGGCTCTGTAATTGTTGGACCTCTGGCAGATATGAAAAATGAAAGCTGTTGGTTAGTAGACTATTTTCAGGAGTAAAAACGAAGGAATTTTCCTTTTGATAGCCTCCAAGCTATCAAAATTGATGCTCCTAATAATCTAAAACAGCTACATGCTGGCCAACTTATTTTGGGTGGATTTCACTGCTGCCAGAAGGTAGATGTGTTACCCTATTGAAATATTTCTGTAGCAAACAAGTTTCATTAATCCTTACCATAATTTCAAAGTCTGACATGCTAAATAACAGAGCATTTAATAGAATCATAGATGGTTTAGGTTGGAAGAGACCTCAAAGGTCATCTCATTCCAACCCCAACCTGCCATGAGCAAGGACTAGACCAGGTTTCTGAGAGCTCCAGCCAACCTTGAACACTTCCAGGTTTGGGGCATCTCTGGGCATTCTGTTCCAGTGCCTCACAACCCTCACAGTAAATTTTCTTTTTCCTAATCTAAACCTACTTGGTCTTACATTGAATCCATTGCCCCTTGTTCTGCCACTGTGTGCTCTTGGTAAAATATCCCTCTCCATCTTTCTGGTATGCTCCCTTCAAGTACTGGAAGGCCACAATTAGGTCACCCCAAAGCCTTCTGTTTTCCAGGGTGAAAAAATCCAATTCTCTCATAGCAGAGGTGCTCCATCCCTCTGATCATCTTTGTGGCCTCCTCTGGACTTGCTCCAGCAGGTCCATGTCCTCCCTGTGCTGGTACTCCGGAGCTGGATGCAGGACTCCAGTACTCCTAGATGGAGTCCAGTAACTTATTTACAGTAACAAATTTTAGCCTTCAGGAGGCTCATGTGTTATGAGTCACAGGGAACATGCAGTTTTTTCCCACTGCAAAAGTCTCTGCCAAACCAGCTGGGATGCAAACATCTTCCTTAACCCAGTCCTGGCAGTCAGTTTAATCCTGAACTCTGTGATCCAACTGTATGAGCTAAGCCTAGGAAAAGCTCTCTTCCTCCCACAACCCTCTTCCTCTGCACCCCAGTTTTGGCCAGAGTCAGATTTCCAGAAGATCATGGTAGGGAAAGAAAGTATCAAAACCCAGTATGACTAATTCTGCGCTAGGAAAACTGACAAATTGTTCCCAACTCAGGCTATGCAAGCAGCTTAAACATTACTATTTCATTATAGTTCCCACTCATTTTAGTTCAGAGCTGCAAGCATCACAGATATGTTGTGAGCAAACAGAAGAGAGGGATGAAGGAGGTGCTAGAGGAAGACCAGAAATGGCTGTCAGGCTTAGCTAATCCAGCTTCCCACACATGCTAACCACCCTGAATTTATCCTTACAGGGGATGGAAATTGTGCAGACTATGAACAGTGATCCTGGCCTTGCTGTTGGTACGTAGCCTCTTACGAGATTCAAGTTTTACAGCAGAAAATGCACAGAACATGAACATGTGATCTACAGAATTGTTTTTAACTTGTGTGCACCTTTAGGTTACACGGCTTTTAATGGCGTCGACTTTGAGGGCACCTTTCATGTGAACACAGTGACAGATGACGACTATGCTGGCTTTATTTTTGGTTATCAAGACAGCTCTAGCTTTTATGTAGTGATGTGGAAGCAGACGGAACAGACGTACTGGCAAGCGACTCCCTTCCGAGCTGTTGCAGAGCCCGGCATTCAGCTAAAGGTACAGGTGGTGGCTCCTCACTGAGGGCACGGTGCTCACTGCAGCCTGGCTGTGCCACCTTGCCCTGTGCTGGCCACTGGCCAGGTCACCATGCCATGCAAAGCCAAGCCACTGCACTGCGTGTCAGCTCTGCTGCCCGACTGCTGTTCTCTCCTGGCACCTGCTGTCAGAATGGTCGTCAGGCAGCTGCCACACAGCCCTCTTAATAGCACTCTTTTCTAAGGAAGTTCATCTTGTGTTCCTGATCAGCTGGAGCATTTAGTCTCTGCAGTGATTGTGCTCTGACCCTGGCTGGTCAGATTGCCTCCTTTTCCTTTGTCCAGGTACCCAGCTGGTTGCTTTGTTCATGTAGGCAGTGGCTGCGGCTGTAGAACAGAAGTTAGGGGCCTGTTAGCAGCAGAGGGGATCTTCTACAGACCTGCTCCTCACTAAAACAAAAGAGTTGGCTCCTGAAAGTGACTTCTCTCTGTGGTCAGTGTTGGGAAACTGTATTTTTGCAGGCTGTGAAATCCAAGACAGGTCCAGGCGAGCACCTCCGCAACTCCCTGTGGCACACAGGGGACACTGCTGACCAGGTCAGGTTGCTGTGGAAGGACCCCCGGAATGTAGGGTGGAAAGACAAAGTCTCCTATCGCTGGTTCCTGCAGCACAGACCTCAGATTGGTTATATCAGGTAAGAGAGGAAAGGACAGGTAAAGTGAGTACAGATACATGTCTGCCTGAACTGTAATTTCTCAACACCTGATTCAGATGATAAGCTGAGAGTTTGTATTATGTCTGGGCTTTCTAATGATGAAACCTTATAACAAATTAGAATTTTGGAATTCAGCCTGCAGCTCTTTTCCTAGACCATTCCAAGTTAAACCTCTTTGTATGGACCATCTGTCTCTTTTATCTGTGCCTCACCCTGATGTGCTCTTTTCTGGCTTTAATACCCTGTTTTCCAAGCTACTGTTGACCACTTATCTGAAAAGCAATGTAATTAAAATTTTCTTAATTTTGATATTTTAGAATATTTTTGTTGGGATCATTCATTTATGTATCTAGGATAACAGAATAAAAGTTGTCCACGTAGAAGTTGTCATTCTAACTAACAAGTAATTATCCTTGTGATAGTCGAGATTACTCAGCATATAGTCAGAAAGTTTGTCAAAGCTTTGTACTGCATGTTATATACTCTTATTTTTGGGTTTTGGGGGTAAAAAAAATTAATAATATAAAAAAGTCACCATTCGGGATGAAACATTTTAGTCTTCAACATCCAGCAGAGATTATACGGAATTATACTTGTAGATCAAGGCTGATGTTAAAACGCAAAAAACTAACTGCCCTGGCATGATCAGCTCAGGTCTTTCAACCTTATAATAGAACAGAAATATGGGTAAGTCAGCTTTTCTTGAAGAAAACAACCACCCTGCAGCTGAGATGCAGTAACTTGATGGTGCAATTATTCCACTTTTCTAGTGCACAGCATCATCTTCAGTGGTAACTGGAGTGAGCATGATTGGCTTTTACACTAAAATGGATTAAGAACATTTATACTGTCAATTATTGTGCCCCAGCCACAGGGAAGTAGATAACAGATCTTGTGTGGCAACTTAGATTTAGACCAAGAAGTTAGTGAAGCTGCTGTATGAGCAAACATCTAATGGCTGCAGTCTCTCCAACCAGCCCAAGTAATGTTCCTTGTAACTGAGAAAGGCAGCACAGTCTGTGTCACAGAATCCTTTAAAGCTAAAGGCAGCCAGGTCTAAAGGGAGTCTCTGTCAGCTCTCTGTCAACCCTCACTGCAGTCTGGTCAGGCCAGATGCCACAGACCACTGTGTGTCTATCAAAGGTTTTCCAAGGCTCCAAGGAAGCCTAGGAAAGCCACTTGAGCCAGCCTCACCCATGAGGGGAAATTTGCAAGACAAGTTCTATTCATTGTACAGATACTTTGGAACTGCCTCAGCAAATCAGTAATAAAATTAGAAACATAACAGGATTTGGGTTTTTTTCCCTTATTTTATGAAAAGACACAGGAACTTTCATTCCTTTCACCATTTGCTCTTTTCTCATATGCAGAAATGCATCAGCAGTACCCTCATTCACAACACAGCCTCCAGGCTCATCCACCTCTAGGTCATTTACCCAGTATCCCATAGGCTGAGGGCTTGATGTGGGCAGTGCTGACACAAACAGCTCAGCTGGCTGCAGTGTGGTCCTGCTCAAGGCCTCAATACAGAGCACACCTGGGAAGCTGGTGGGGCACAGCTTTCACAGAACTATTTAGGAATTTGCTGATGGGTTTTCTAACAAGAATATGCTAGATCAGCAAAACAGTTCCTGGAGTTAATCATATTCACATTCTTAATGAAATCTCACAGACAAGTTTAAGATCCTAATGGTTTGTTTGAAACTTCCTTTATTACAAAAAAAGTTCAGCTTCAAACTTCAAACTGTGCAAGACAATATCCATCTAGCCTTCTTCAACTGATCTAGTCAGGTTCTCCTATCACTGTGGACTGTGGAAAATTTCAAGAGCTAAAGCGCTCAGCTGGAGTAACTACAGGGCAAAAAAAAAATTCCAAAGCTTTTTTAGGATATGTAGAAACCCCTCAAAAACCCCTCCCTTTTCTGGCTCTTGCCAGCATGCAGCATTGCTCCAGTTCCCAGCCTACACAGGAGCTACCTTAACTGTTCTTTCTACCCTTGGCTAGATGGGAGGGATAGCATGTCCAAGAATAGAGTCTCCATGGAAAACAACATTACGTTCAGGAATGTTGCAGCCTTAGAATAAGACCTAATAGAGCTTCTGTTTCCTTTCATTAAGGGCAAGATTTTATGAAGGCTCTGACCTTGTGGCAGACTCTGGTGTGACTATAGACACCACGATGCGTGGAGGACGGCTTGGAGTTTTCTGCTTCTCTCAGGAAAACATTATTTGGTCCAACCTGAAATATCGCTGCAATGGTAATGTTGCTCTTACACCATTTTAGCTAACAACTAGCAAGTGACAATGAAGAACCAGTAGTAAGGCTGTTGGATTTAAGCCACTTAGCATTCTCTCCTTTGCCCTTTCTTTACAAGTTGTTCACAGCTGTGAAATGCCTCCCCTGACACCAGCAGCACACTGCAGCTCAGCCAGACAGGAACTAACACCTCACAGCTGCTCCTCCCAGAGCAGTCACTCTGCTACAGTGTGCCATCTGAGGGAAGAGCTGTCATCAGAGAATTTGGAATGTTATATAAAACCAACTGACTGTGAGAGCTGTACATACACAATAAATGCACTGATGTCATCATGTATATAGATGCCTTGAGCTTCAAATACAAGGTGAAACACACCTGGAGAGCCAGTGAGCTCAGGCATCAGGCATCACTGTCACTTGTGTACTTGCTGGCTGGTCCTGTGGAAGGGGACAAGATCCTAAGATGCCTTTCCTCCCGTGTGGGAATGCTCCTGATTCTGTGGGAGCATGCTGGCTCACTTCTCTTGGGGCAAGAGCCTTTTAGCTTAGCCCTGATCATCCACTATATAGAGTAACTCGAACTTTCATCACTCACACAGAAGCTGATCATTTCAGGGTATTTCTGTCCCAGGAGCAGTTCAGGTAACTTGAACTGTGGCTGAAGGGCTGCCCCTCCTCCTCTCAACATCCATACCCAGCCTTTGGAAATATTCTACCAGCCATACTGGAATAGTTTCCTTGTCTGCTTTCTGTGGATATGAGAAGCCCAGTCCAGGACTGCAGGGGACATGGCCCCTCTGTGGCGTGACATGCTGATGGACTCTGGTACTTGGACACTTAGTACACTTAGGTTGGCTCTTGGAGGTCACACTTAAACAGGGAAAACATCTAGACAGTAGTGCTTACAAATAAAAATGACTTGTTATTTTCAACAGTATTGTGGTTTCCCCAAAATCGTATATCAAAGCTGCCACTGAGTCACACTTACATGGCAGTGAGCAGATAAGTGGTATTGCTGCAGGAGCTACATGAAGTCAGTGAAATCCACTGAAAAAGACTGAAGTCCCAGAGTAGCTCTGTTTTCATATCAGAGAAGTTCCTACATTATGGAGAAAAGGTCCTACATTATGGACCTTTGCTTTTTGTTGAGCACTTTAAAGTGCTTACCCCCATTTCTACATACTGTGTGTTTATACACATCCTTTTGTTGAGTTTAGAGCTAGCTCTCCTGCATCAGGGTGGAAATAATCAGAGTCAAGTTGAAGTCATGCAGTTGAGCCTTGTTGCTGTGGCTCCACTGCTGGCTGCAGCTTTAACTCCATGGTTCTTTGTGGCTCTCCAAATAAAATTTTCTGGCATCTGTCAAAGGCAGACTGCAAACAGAACTGTAGCTGCTCTTATGACATTGATCCATCTCCAACTCCTTTGTCCAAGTCTTAAGTCTTTATGCCGGTTGCTATTGGTCCTGGGGCTAATGCTTTTTGTCCCTTCTTGTGGCCTGGAAACCATCATAGGGAAGTTGTTAGGATACATGAGAAATAGAGATGCTGACACTACAAATGTCTGGCATGCAGAGCAAGACAAGCACTTCTCTTGCCTTTATGGTCAGTGTTTATTGATAAAAATTTAAGAGTGCTAGCCACAAAGTTTTTAGAGATATGTAATTTGAGGATTGATAATACTCCTTTGTGAGCTGGCATCGTAGCACTCACTCTCTTGTTAGCCTCTTCATGTTTTCCAGTGATATACAGCTGAAACTGAAAACATTCCATGTTCATTCTTAATATGTGAACAAAAGAGAAGTGGGCTACCTAAAAAAAGAGAGTAGGTGGGTAATTAAGTGCTCCTGAATTTTGTCAGAAGAGACTAAACTTTTGCCTATTTTCCTGTTTTCAGACACCATCCCAGAGGACTTTCAAGAATTTCAAGCGCAGCAATTAAGTGCTGGGGATATTTAAAAAGTAAAAGCAAACTAACATTGCTCTTGCAAACAGTAAAACAATATATTTTAAAACCGTATATGATTTTTGTTGTCAGTGTGCACACCACAGCTTTGTTCTCATTGATGTGACTATGTCAGACTTTTTTTTTTGTATAAAAGTGAAAATAAAAAGGAGACAAAATAGATTTGGAACCTCACTTCTTTTCAGATTTCCCCTGAAATCTAGAGAGCAGCATGAATCTATTGCCTTTTTGGATTCAGTATTAAACAGGATGGGGAAGAAAGTGACATTTTCTCTACCTTGAACATGTTATAAACAACAGGTTGCATCTGCTAATGAAGTGGTTTGGAGCTGTTTGGCTGAGCCAAGTAGTACCTTTCCAGTCCTGCTAGGAATAGGTTTTGTCTCCTTCAGGACATTTTAAGGCCTTTGGAGACTGCTACCTTTGGCAGACCTCCTCTTAAGCAATTAGACCTCCCAGTCCCAAAAATTGTAACACTATCACATCCTGGAAAAGCAAAAACGCTGACAGCAGAGCATTGTAACATCAAACAAACAAGACTACAAACAAACAAACAAGACTACAGAGATAATAAATGCAGAATCACCTAGATAAAACAATCCTAACTTTCACACAGCAGGCTTTGGCCTGCTACCAGAGCCGAGCTCTCTAGGCAGGTACTGCAATATTATGCAAAGAAGTCACTAAACTAAAACCCCAAAACACTGCATTAAGCATTAGTAACCATCAGGAAAGGGCTGAAAACAGCCAAAAGGAACTGTATTACAAAGCACTAGTTTGAAGTGCAGTAAGGGGTTACTACAATGTGCATTTTTACTACATTCTCTTTCAAAATGGAGCTAGGATGTAAGGGAGGACAAGCTCTAAGGCCTGTTGAATAGACAGGATAGTTACTCTAAAAATAACTATATACTTTTAAAATAACTGTAGGACAATGCTTTAAAAAGGACAGTCGGAAACTTCAGCCTGAAGGGAGGGGGAAGGAAGAAGTACAAACGGAGGGAATACAGTGTGAGTTTTAAAATCAGAAGTAATGCTGGGAAAATGGACAGTCCTAGCTCTTTCCCAGCACAAGGATACAGGGGGAATGCTGAGTTAAATTATCAGATGACAGCATCTAACAACAAAAAATATTTCTTGCTCTCAGTACAATAAAAATATCCTTAAGAATAGTACAAGCTATCAGTGGCTTTGACTACTGGCAGAATTTTCCCATGGGCTCTGCCATCATTGCCAAAGTTTCTGGAAGCAGGGTGGCCCTAGGAGCTGTCCCACTACAAAAAATACAATACAGCAGCATTCCTTTAGTTCAGTGCTTTGTAACGAAACGCCCTCCACTTTCAGTCCTCCTTTCTCCTTGGCATCACTAAACCCAACCACTCACCAGATGTCTGAGGACTAAAATGCTATTTACTATGGATCAACACAGAGGGCATTGTCAAATTATACTTAATAGATGACAAAAAATGTGTTTTTCTAGCTGAGCATGGGCTGTAACCGCACTATTGTTTATTTATGAAGGAGAATACACACTGCAAAACAAATTTACATTTCTTTATCATACATTTGCATTTCACCAGAAGCCCCTTCTCCAGGCAGAAATCCTCTCTGAATGGTCTGGGCACAGCCTGGGCAGAAGGCAGTCACTACACCCACCTATACCACCACTGCAGAACATGTGGGTCCTGTAGTGCTCACGTTTTGCACAAGTGGTTTCCTCACAGTGGATGCAACAGGCCTGGCCCACCCTGACATGTCTGCAGCATGGGCAGGACACACCAGATCCATCAGAAAACATGACTGCACTTGGCCTTCAAATCCTTGCCAGGCTCCAAAGCTCTGCTCAGCCTCCCTGGTGTGCAGCCAGAGCCTCTCCTGCTGCAGTGGGTGGGGGGGAGCAGCCTGGCCCTTTGCCTTATCAGCTGGCTTACCACCATGGAGCTTGCCTGTTTTCAGGCTCTCTTGCAGTCCATGGCCTTGGAGGCCGGAAGGTGAGACACAGGCTCTGCCTCTCATTGCCAAAGGTAACTGAGTGAAGCTGTGAGCCTCTAACCACCCCTGACAAAAAACCTACTGGCTTGCAGTGCTGTCAGTCGCAGATAAAAGTTACAAGTCAAACAGAACTCTCATTTCAGAAGGTGCTTTTGGGACCTTATGAGGGATGCTGGAGCTTACTGTGTCTGTTACATTGATACACCAACTGCTGGGCAGCCTATAAACTCAAGATTGAAGCCAGATGTAACAAACATCTGTCCCAGGATCACAGTCTGGGCCTGGGAAACCTTCTGCCTCTCACATTCTCATAAGATATTGTGCAGTCCCTGTTTAATGTGTTTAAACAAGCTTCTCTAGCATCACAATCCCTTTCTGCAGTATTGTGCAACGCAGACATAGCTCCATGTGTGGCCTCTGGCAAGCAAAGACACTGCAAACCCACATCATTCTTTAAAACTGAACATATAGCTCACTCTTGACCCCACTGCCTGCACAGCAAGGCTGCACTCAGCTGGAGCAGCAGCTGTTACTCTGGAGTTCAGAGTTCTGCAGCTTCTGCACCAGGATTCACCCTCTCAACAAAGGTTGCCCTTTTCCTGTGTGCTGCAGACAGCATGGCAAACACACTTCAGGTGCTTCTGTTCCCTGAAGACCATCTGGTTGGAATGGAGAGGAGGAACATCCTGCCAGGCTGGGCAGACTGGTGGGAGGCTGTGGAGCACAGGCACTTGACTGTTTCAGTCCTTGGGCACCACTCAGAAACCTGTCACTGCCTTCCTCCTAGGTGCAAACACACACCCTCCCAGCTCCATGCACCAGAGCTCCCTCACGCACCAGGAGCTGCACAGGGAATAGCAGCCACCACTGGAAGCTTGGTCAGCAGTTTCTCAAAACCACAGGGAACTGTGTCCTGGTGTGGGTCTGGTCAGCTCTCTGGCACAGGTGCCACCAGTACCAGGAGGCAGCAGCTGGCCTGCAGCTGGCCTGCAGCTGTCACAGGCTGAAACAGGACATGGATGGTGAGAGGGAAGGAACCACCACCCGTGAAGACAAAGCACTTTCCCTGGTGTGGATCTTAGCATGTTCAATTCAACAGATGCTCACCCCACCATCTGGGCAAGTGAGGGGGGAAAACAAAGGAAAGAATCAGAGATCTGTGTCTCAAACAGCTACACATCAGCCTTGAAGATATTCTCTTTGCACTGCCAGGGTATCTTACACGTCTCAGGAAGCTGCGTTGTACAGAACAGATGCCACAAACGAATCTGTGACATCTGCCTTCATCTAGTATCACACACTGGAGAAATACAAAAACAACATGAACATTGAAGGTCTCTAATATTACACAGAGCAGCATTTTTTTTGTTAAATTCAGTGAAAAAAAAGAGATCAACTAATTTACTTTTACTGGCTCAGTAACTGCATAGCTCATATATTTAGATTATTTTTTAAGTTTCTTCTAGAATGAACTTACTTTGCAACTTTAATGTATCACAACAATTAATTTCAAATGTAAGAAAAATTTTATTGGTCCATTAAACATTAAACCTGTAACAATACATTCACTCAGTATACAAAAGGAAGTGTCCATAAAAACCATTAACATGCTAAAAAGGCAAAGCTGTTGACTATTTTACAAGTAAGATCTTACAACGCTGGAATCTTTACTAATCCTTAAAAGTCAAACTGTTACAGTTACGAAAGACCACAACACTTGTGAAAAAGTTAAATAAACTAGCAAACTTCCACTTCACTGGGCTACAGCTTAATAAAATAAAACCACACATACACACCAAAAAGTTCCCTTGAGATATTAAGAACCTTGAAAAAGACTAATTAAAATCCCCTCACCATTAAGAAAATGTTTATATTTTGACTATTTTGCATCCAGTTTTTGAACATGGCATATATGAGGCTGAACACCACGCGTCAGTGATGAACAAAAAGCAGACACTGAACCCATATGGTCCTAGTAAATCTTTCTTCAGCTTGTATATTACAAAAGTAGAATGATTTCATCTGGAAGCTAATTCTCCGCACTTTAGGTCTGCATGGATGTCCAAAGGACACCTAAGCACCTGGACTTGTATCGGTAAGAGGAAAACTAAAGCTATGGTATATCAAATGATCCATTATTTCCCCCCAGCTTTCCAAAATTCTTGGCTTCACACTTTCTTCTTGGCTTCACGCTGAGGCTTCTTTGGCAAAAGCATGGCTGCAGTGCTGCACCCCGCAGCTCTGGTGAGCAAAAGCCCTGGAAGCTTCAGGCTGCTGGAGTGGTTTCAAGGCTGATGAATGTGGCTCTGAACAAGTCTGTGAAAATGTCTTTATGCTATGCACTGGGAACTATCAGAGACTGGCAGGCAGTGGGGAAGCCAATGTGGCTTATAACTGAAATAAATTCTAACTTTTTAAAAACAACATTATTGAACAGGTGTGGAAAGAATCAAATCCAGATTCGATAAAAAACCCTGAACAAATGGGATTTAAGGTCTACCTGAAACCTACAGTATCTCCTTGGGCATTTGAAAGCAGTCATCATGCCAGTCTCTCAAATTTGCTGCTTCCAACTCAGTAAAATGTGTCTACATCCCCATCCTGGGGCACTTGGGCACTCTGCCACGAGGACGTAGAAAATGCAGAGACATACTTGTTCCCAAGCTATATATCCTGTTCTGAGTAAAAAAACTAAAGCTTTCTAAGCACTTGATCCCTGGCATTTACTTGTACAGTCATGTGAAACACTGAATTCTAACTACTGGTTACAAAACTGAAAACACAAGTAAAATATCATGGTGTTTGTTATGTGTATCCCTCCCACAAGAACTTGTAGGCCACTTCGGAAAACAAAGAAGCAGTTTTCACAGAGGAAAACTGATCCATGTAATAAGCTATGATCCTTGACTCTGCTTCAATGCTGCAGGTTGTCCTGCTATGAAAACAAAAGGATCTGTAAGACTTGGCAAAGAGGTCTTTTTAGGGGTTTCTAGCACCAAAGACATCCCATTTGACAGGCAGCAGGTTGTCTGGAAATTAAGAGGCTTACACTGGCTTTAAAAAACAAATCCAAGGAGAAAAAGGCAAGTAAAATGAAGAGATACAGCCTCCAAGCGAAAGACACTGCTTCGAAAGCCCAGAAGGAAAAGGAGAGCAAAATTTTAGCTATGGATAATCTCAACTCATCTAGCCACAAAGGTACAGTCTTGTGGTATTTTGCTTCATCAACTTAGGAAAAAAGCCTAGCAGTTTATAAAATATTTACAGCACAGTTTAAAAACAGTCAATGGATTACTTTGTTGCTGATCTGTTCAGAGGTGCCCATGATACTGTGGGCTGTTAGCCAAAGTTCAAGCAGCACTATCTTAAGTACCCAAATTTTCCTGATGCCATCATTCAAAGCCAAAGAACTGTTCAAAACCAGCTTTTTCACAAGTGCAATGGTTGCTTCATTAATAGCAATGTTCTAGCCCAGAAATGGCTGCAGCAGAAGCTGACAATTACACATGCGTAATTTATAAGGTCAGAGCACTTACAGACTTGTAAAAAGGTGCTAAAACACAAAATAAATAAATAAATAGACATGCAGTGTTTATGATTCTGCAAGGGGACAAGCCCTTTCTCTGGACTACGTCTACATCAGCAACACTGAATTCTGCATTTCAGAGGAAAGCAGCCCAACCCAGCCAGGATTTACCACATTAGCTGGGCATGTACAAGCTGTTTGAACCTCACGGAAATGCTCAAAGGAGAAAGCTGAGAGTATCACAAACATGCAATACCTTTGATGTGTGATTGCAGTGGAGCTCCTTACTTGGCATCCAGCTGCAAGGGCTGCCTGCACACTTTGAGGAACTATGTGGCAAACAGCAAACAAGCATACACATCTGCTTTCCACACATCCCTAAGTAAAGTCTTGTTGTCTCACTTGTTAGTCCAGTTACTTGGATTCAGACATGTGCTCTCCGAGCCTGTCCCACTTATTTTACCCCAAACAAGAACCAGTCATGACTGCGGCTCTTGGTTGCCTTCACGAGGAAAAGTAAAATTGTTCCAGTCTCAGATGACAGTGCAGCTGTGAAGTCCCAAAGACATCTCTGTGATGTCAAATTTGAAAAAGTAGAAAAAAGCCAATAAAATTGTTTCACCTTCCCAGCAGGACTTCTGTCAACACTGTCTGTCCCTCCAAGAGTCTACCAAAGACAGCATTAGTTCATCAAATTTAAGTAGAGGATATTTAGTATACGATGAGTTTTCTGGTCTTGCTGTCTTTGTAAGTTTCCTCACTTCACACAGCCCAAGACCACTAAGAGCCAGAAGTGCTGCACTGCTTACATTTGGGAACAAATCCAATGAACAATCATGGCACAAGGCAGGATAGACACCATGCCGTGAACTGCCTCAGCAGACAGTCACTGCACTTTCAGGTATGGGGAGAGAAAGTTAACTGTTTACAACTTAAATGTAAAACTAATCATTTATTTACAAAAGCATCAGGCTACTTGTGAGTTTTCCCACTTAATTTTCCACTGCACAGTAATACCTGAAGCAGTCTTATCCCCAAAGGTTTGTCAAACAGAGATTGTTTGGTCTTCCACATGCACCCTGGGTCTGGTTGCGCCTTGTACACACTGGTGTAACGTGCAAGGCAGCATCAGCCAGCCACCGGCTCAATCCAGGTTTTCCAGTTCTAGTGCCACCTGAATTAGTAGTTATCACAGCAGTAGGTATGAAGGCACTTCTTAAAGTTTTTTTTAAAAGCCCATTTGCATGAATTGTTTGGAATCTATGGACTGGAAATTTGATTCCTGGACCTGAGCCAAGGATTTTATTAGGTGGTTGCACGTGGAAGTTCACAGTACAGATTTTACAGCAAACACTAAGGCTGTAACGTTTGCCTGGCCAGCAGGAAGCCTTGTCTTGGTGAGGAACTAGTGTCTTTGCACACCCAGGTGCTGCTAGTCACCGATTCCTTAGAAAGGCCTGGAAGTCCACACTTGGATCTGGAACACCATGGACACACAGGCCCTCAAAGTTACTTATTTTTTGGGATTTCCCACCCAGTATTTGCTCAAAACAGACAAAACTGTGTAAACAGGCACTGCCCTATTCCCACTCTATGTATACCTGCAGATCTAGACACTTAAGGTCAATAGTTGGCAGCAGGGAAGGATGAAGGAGCAGCTCAGTGAGGTGAGTGCTGTTTTAAGGATGGACTCATGCCTCACTGTGGACTTTTTACAGCCTTGTTTCCTCTGTGCAAAACCTATTTCCCTAAACACAAAGTGTAAAAA
>VYXD01014262.1:103148-137811 GCA_013397195.1 Hylia prasina | reverse complement strand
AAAATAGAGAAGAACTTAATATGACCTTTCGACTGTTCACACTGAGAACTCTCTGGTTGGGCAACAGAGTGGAGCAATAAGAGTACATAAGTACAGACAGACACAAACCCAACAGGAAACCATCTTAATCCAGAAGATAGACCAGGTTCCAGTGAAGAATTTTTCAATCTGAGCACTTTCGTAACTGTTAAGGGGAGAAAAAAAAAAAAAAAAAGAATGACACAAAATACTTTAACTAGGTTAACCCACAGAGAAAGCAATGGAGAGCAGCCCTTTATAGAGCAAGATCTTGCTCAAGAATGCCCAAGAAGGACTTGTAATGTCTCTTCAAACCTCTACCATAAGGACAGGAAACACCCAAACAGCAGAACTTCCCATTCACATCTTCCCTCTCTACACAGAGAAACATTAATTTCTCATCATGAAAGAAAAACATTGAAGAAATACACTTACTGGAACCAATGAGTTACTGTCATCATCACATAGAGAGAAGCCAGGAAGAAAACGAAGTGGAAGTAGGCATAACTGTACACTGTGCCCCTCTTCTCATCGTAAACCACAGTCTGGCCTCCCCTTTTTTCAACGTGCCCTTCAGCATCAGCTGTAAGAGACAGGAAACAAGTTTTGCAAATGTAATGAGAACTAAAAACAGCAGCTGGCTTCACAGAGAGAACAGCAGAACATTTATGGTGTGATTTGGGAAAGTGTGATTGACACAGAGTAACACTTGAACATTTCCTCCATCTCAGCACATGGGCCTAAACCCTGAGTCAAAAACTGGACAAACACCTGCCTTGTAACAGGTTCCTGGTTTAGTGAGAAGATTTTGAGCATTGAGAGCATACAAAATTCTCTACCTGTGCAGTATTTTTCTGGCACAAGTCCAAGCTGATAATCCTGATTGTACCAGGTCTGCAAACAGGACACTTCCCTTCCTATCTCCCTCCTGAACTGCAGTCCCTGCAGAGCTGGTGAGCCTGAAATCCAGCAACCAGTTACACCCACAGGCACGCAAAAACCAGAGACTGCTCTTTGTATGTTGCAGGAACATGTAACGTGCAGAAATGTACTTTCAAGAATTATTAACTAGCCTAGAGTTTTTGAAATGGTGTTGTGATATCTCTTGCTTCCCTCTGTAGCCTAACTTGGAGCACTTCATCTGCTTCAGTTTGCGTTCAGTACTCTGTTGAATGAGGGTATGAGCAGCAGTGCTTACTCTCTCAGCTTTGGTCCAAAAGCCACAAATAAGGTAAATTGTGCAGTGCAAACATAATTACCATCTCCATCAGGTACACAGCAAAAGCAGCAACGAGCCACCTGTGGAACAGACAACAGGAAGGGGGTAAGAACCTGTACTACAGCTGGGGAAGGAAGGTCTGTTATGTCTAAACCACAGACACTAATTTAGAAAAGTCTGGTTTGTATTTCCAACCAGCACAAAACTCAAATTAGGATTTGTCCAGTAGCTCAGAACATCAGTTTCCAAGCTTTGGGAAAAACTTGCTCGGTAAATTTGAAGAAATGAGCCAGTCTTTAAAAATTACTCTAGCCATTGACGTAACTCTAGGTCCAACACAGATGCAAATAATTATGACAAAATGGTGGAAAAGCTACAATAAAGCACATACATATTTAGGGGACTTATCTATTTAGATATGCAAGCAAGTACTTTTTAGGACATTTCTGTACTAAGACGAAAGTATAAGAAACTTTTAAAGCTCTGATGCATGGGTTGGAAATCACAATTGTACCAGTGTAAGTCAGACATGTACTCCTCTTTGCAAGATTTTGCTGAAATTGAGCCAGAATGAGCACAAGAAGAATCAGTAAAAGCAGAAACCTGCTTTTACTGTTATTTAAATGAAGATTTCCTTTCTTTTTTCAACCTGATTGAGAAAGAAAAGCTGAAATTGACACTTTCTGTATGTAAATGGAGAAAAGGCGTTGACCATCCAATAAACAAATTTAAGTGTATTTCCTGCACCAGAGTACAGTAAAAGCACTTTCTGTAATGCACCACAAATATTATTTGTACAGATACTATCCTTCTCTGGGATTTCTTTTGCTTGTGATCTGATCAAGACAATGAACCCTGTTAGGAAAATTCACTTTCCTATTACATCCATCAGTCTTTATAGGATAAAAGTGTATTAGCTTTGTTTACTTGTATTTGTTCACACTATACTGTACAATGTAACAAGGCACTGGAATTTTACTGGAGACTTTGGTATTGTTCTCGATTAAGTAAAATAAATTAAAGGACAGCCCAGTCCTGGAAATAAGGACATTGCTTCTTGGAAACAAGAGCTGTCCACGAAGTATAAAACATGGCCCTGGACAGCCAAGGTAAGGCCAGTACCCTAGGGCCTGTAAAACATCTTTGAAACCATTCCAGCATCACAGAAAAGTAACTGTCTCAAGACTGACTTAAAGGATGTCTGGATCAACAGACAAGCAGCAAGACTGCTGCAGAAATATAGTTGTTTTGCAAAGTTTTATTATTAGTAGTAGTAGTAATGATGATGTGGATGCTAGTGATTAGTCAAATCATGCTGCACCTGAATGCCTGAAGGGTAGGAGACCCTTGTGTAAAACCACATTTGGGGTGCCCCAAATGTGGGCACAAAAATGTTTGGTTGGGACACCACAGACACATGAGTAAGTATTTATGCTTTGCACTTTTAAACTTTATGTTTTAGCTTATCCCCTCTGACGGGGACTGGTTGCATGTTTTCCCACACAGCAGGTCTTTAAAGTAAAACACCCAGCAGAAATATCAAGTAGCAGGTTTACTCTGCATATCCCTAAATTACCTGTACTCACTGGGCTCATAAACTCAGGGAAAGACAAAAAGCTGTTTCTTTTTCAAAAGACTGTGTGAAACTTTACATAAACCCCTCATTCTCTACATCTTTCTACTCTTGTTGTGCCAAGCCACACCTGCAGTGCCAGCCTGAGTTACGCTGGGGCTGCACTCACATTCTGAAGCAAGCACTGGGTTGCCTTCAACATTTTTACCAGCTGTAAGTAAGCCGCAGCACAGACAGAGTGATGAAATTAGCAATGCTGGCACACCCACCCCTAACACTCAGCTGCCTCCAGCAGAGTCGACAGACCCTCTCTGGGATAGGACACAAAGGCCCTTTGCCACAGGGAAGGCAATCAAGATGCAATTAGTTGCTGTTCACCAGTCCTTCCTTTATATTTACATTTAGCGGCTCTTGAACACTCTTTAAAACCCAACAGCCCAGAACTAATCCAGTGGGCAAGTACTCTGGCTGACGAGATGGATCTTCCCAGATCCCAAACCCGTGCCACAGGCCCCAGCTTTGCGTGGCCCCTCCACAGGGCAGCCCCACACCGCTGGCAGAGGCCTCAGCTGGCAGAGGAGGTGCAGGCGCACAAAACGCGGCTGTTTTCTCTCCAGTGCTCCCTGTCTTGTCCCTCAGCACAGGGTGGGAAGGCAGGCCATGCCAGGTCTCGGTGCTCCATGCCCTCCTGGCAGCGAGCTACAGCATCCTGCCACAGGGGAGCTCCCGGGCACTCCCACACTGGAACGTGCTGTGCTTCCCCACACCCAGCTACTGCAAACACCAAAGGCCTCTCAGCAGATACCTCTGCATTTATGAACTCTCACACTCTGATTAAAGACTTGTGAAATAGAAGCTAAAACTGCAGATGCAACAGCAATGCAGAGAGAGCTAGGAATGGAAACTTTATCTTCCAAACACACACACATGTATTTGAAGAGCGTCACTAGCAAGCCTAAGCAAGGGGAAACTGTTATTTAGCAAAAGCCCACTCATTTCCCAGAGTTTTCTGGCTGTTCCCAGGACAAGGAAGCCAAGGAAACAGGCAGGTGGAATGAAGAAACTTGCACGGCTGAAACAAGGACAAGAAATGTGATCAGAGATTAAATTATTGTCAAAAAGAACTACTTATGTACGGAAATAAAAATAGAAGATAAGAACTTGGGATCTTAGCTGCTATGAAAACAAAGGCAGCCTGGACTGAAAATGTTCAAGAATGCCTCCTCTTTTTCTTCTGGTAGCTTTCCAGCACACTTTTCCCTTCAATGAGAGGACATGAGCTCATGCTGAACATAAGATTTACAGGAAGTCTGCAGGATGCTGAATAAACTTCAAGAGCAGCAAATCATTTCAGTACATAAAGGCACATCCATGGGACCAGCAAGACCTGCAGAAGGGCCAGTGTGGACAAAGTGCTGATAAGTCCATACCCAGAGGCACACAGCATACAAGCCACCAAGAATAGCTTCTGTTTTCAGATTACTGACCACAAAAACAACAGCAATAAAAGCATGGGGAAAAGTCCGCACAAAAATCCTGTGTGAAGAACCAAGAACTCACTTCAGTTTCAGCTGTTGCATATATTCCTCTCAGTGCCTCTGAGCTTGCACGTGTTGTTGAGGTCAAACTAGGACGAAAAGAAGACAGTGTCAAACCCGTGGACATAACTATAGCCCTAACAGAGTAACTCTTAACATCACAGCAAACATAAATACCCTACTCCTATGTCTCAGCTAAGCATTTGCCTGGATTCAAATCAAGCACTAAGTACGTGAAAAAGTTTGTCCTGCACTAGGTATAAACCAGCCTGGCAGATGGCTACTGGCCAGCTCAAACTGAATCATGAGCTTAAAAAAGTAGGTCACTCCTGAAAGGCAATGAATTCACCACTGACAGCAGCAAAATCTAAGCGCTCCAGTTTGCAAGCCAGAAGAGATCTCCCCTGCTGTGCACAACCAGTGCTTTTATACTCAGTTCACAGCCATCACTTTGGCCCAGCATTTCTGTGAAGGCTTTGCCAGCAAACTCACAGGTCTCTGGCAGCAGTCAGTTTTCAAAAGTAAATTACCAGCAACTGTTGTCAGTGTACCAGTTCCTAGAAATTACTTCCTTGCATGACTGTAGCTATCTGGGGGCGAATCCTTTCTACTTTCTTCGGACAGAAAAGATTTCTTGTCCAGTCCTGCCCTTTCAGGGTGTGAAATGCACACTTCCCATTATCCATCTTCCCACCCAAAGGCAGGCTTTGGTGTACACACCGAGCCTTGGCAAGCAACGATTCAAAACACTGCGTTGGAGGTATTCTTACCTCCCCAGCTACATGGTACACTTCAGTGGTAGGCTACATGAATATTGTCTATGTGCTGAAACACCTCCCTGGGGCACTGAAAGTGCCCTTCTGATGTGAACTAGATCCATGATATCCATATTTATATATTTTAGATCAGAAAAAAATGGAACACATATGCATATTTGATAAACAGAAGAATAAGTCTCTTGTTTTCACTTCACAAAAATACAAAGGGGTTTCTGTATGTGAATTTTGAAGTGGACTGATTCAGAAGCAGAAGCTGCTCAAAAACCTGCAGTAGACAGACAGCGCTGTCCCCTGGCAAGCTGCACGGCCAAAATAAATGACACACCCCCTCCTTTCAATCACCAGAAACGCCCTGTCCCAGAGCATAACTTAATTTATGGAAGTGAGCTGCAATAATACAAGATGGGCATCAAAGGTGAGCATCATGAAGGGTTTATTCAGAGCAGATCAATGGCAAATCCTGATGGCAATACTGTACTCATCATTTGCTCAAAGGAAGCCCTAAACCCCCCCCAAGAGTTTAAAGACTTTCAAAGACAGTCATAGCCTGTGCCAGGAGGCTACAAAAATTTCAGGTGAATGTAACTGTATGGAGTTTTAGCGTTTAACACTGAAATTATTTAGGATCATGGACAGGTGGATTTTTTTTTTCCCCTCTGCCTCTAGATCTAAATTGCCCTATTTGAACAAGACATACTTGTTTCCAAAGCGGTATTATCTTGTTGAACATTTTTAGCTAAAATGTCTAAAATTATGAAGGACAATATGAACCTTCCAGCTCAGCTTTATTCCACACCTCTCTGTGACTTTGCATGAGGCATGCTATAAGCCTTCACTCTTTGGGCCACAACACTGCATTTACAGAAAGGTAACTGCAAGCTCCCAGACTTACCAAGAGTATAAAATGCAGCCAAACAGAATTGTAGTACCCAAGCCAGTAACCAGGTTTTCATCTCTGTGCAGGCCTTGACTGAATTCAGGTACACAGATTGTGATATTCCGGTTGTTTTCATCCAGGACTTCACAAAACAGAACAAAGAAAAAGAACAGTTTGCAGAACTCATTTAACTGCATTTCAAAGTAATCTTCAGACTGAAGGCTTTCATTGAATTTTTATTATCTGACAGTAGGTAGGTAAATTTCAGTTGTTTCTGTCTATCTTTTAGAAAGATCACACAGGAAAAATCAGTAAACCTGGCAGACTCTCTGTTTCAGACAAAACAAAAACACAACTTAGTAAGGTACTGACATTTCCTGTTTGACCACAACAGACAAAAGAGGAAAAAAAAAAAAAACCCTCCTGTTTTGTAAAGGAAGAAATATGAAGTTGGAAGTCTGCCAACACTTCACCCAAGGCTACAAAACCATAAAAGACGAAGATAGTACAGACCTCAGACCAGAAATTTCTCTGACAGCAAGAGTGCCTTGAGGACAACTATGAAATCAATACAAAATAAAAAAAAGTTGGTCAGTAGTTGCCCTGTTCTCAGACTGACTCACACAAGACCAAGGAAAAAAAGATCCACCGGTTACAGCAAGTTTTTATCTTGGCATGTAAGCAAATTCTACTTCTAGGTCCCTGAAATGAAGCCAATTCAGTCCTTCATGTTCCAAGTTGCATCTGACTTTTTATTATCTCCCTGGAGTTATGGCAAGGCATAGAGTAGACTGCAGCATCACTCCAAAGCAAGAGATGACAGCTGCATCTTAATATCAAGAGCTTTTTGAGTCAATGCTGCTCAAGGCATTTCCTTTTTCCCTCCAGCAAGCACAATGCATCCCTACTGAGGCAGCACAATGGTTTCTAGGGGCAGAGGGAAAAATGCAGCAAAGACTACAACCAGGTTAAAAATAAACTCAAAGTCAGCCTCCTGACCCAGAGGGAGAGGACTCTGTACGGCCCTGCACAAACAGCTTTATCAGCACACAGCAGGGACAGCACCAAGGGAAGAGCAAACAAAAGGATGACCAGCCTTTACAGAACACCTTGGCCAGAGATGTGCAGATTGCTCCACCTGTGTCCACTAACACATATCTGCACCCAGGCAGGTCCACTCTTTGGCAGGTGTTTTAGCCACCTCCTGTCACCCAGAATTTTCTTAGCCTTCTGATGTTTCATACTGGAGTCAGAGTTTCTCACTTTCCTATGCTTTTAACATAAACAAAGAATTGGTTTTTGGTAAATATGGCCAATGTTTGCATTCCTATTGATGGGAGGAGAATGTCATTGACAGTCTGATTGACCAATGTGGTTGAGAGGTGGGAATTTCACCTTCCAATCCATTGTCACCTTGCTGAAAGTATATATTGGAAATTAATAAACAAAGCGTTCTCCTTTTGGCCTCAGCGCTGCATCTCAAAGGATTCCAGGTCTCTGTGTGATCATTTCGTGTCCGACTGCATCAACCTATGGCACCAAAAACCTAAGGCAGGCTATACTTAGCAGAGATTCAAGAAACACTGCTTTTTGTTTGCCCATTCCTTCTAAAGACATGTAGACATAAAGACATAACTGCCTCTTTTAGGATGTTGCAAATAGTTGTAACTTTCATTTTTTTCAGGCCTTATATGCAAGATGTCCAGTTTGGAAATCCCTCCTTGACAAATGAGTCAGTGTCAGGCAAGTTCATGGCAAACCTGAGTTACAGGGCCTGGGACACCACAGTGAGTGCCAGCACCTCACACATTCTCTAGCACATGCCACTGTGAAAGCTGACAAGCAAATGTGGAGTCCTTATCACACAGACAGGCGAGGAAGGAGCATCTCTGAGAGCAGATGACAACTGTGAAAGTTCTCAGGCATGGGGAGACAAGGAGGTCTAAGAGTGTGCTTGACACATGCTCTAACAAATGCAGTAACCACACTTGCAATATATACAAGAAGCATTAGAACATTCACTCAACTGCTGAACTGCAATATATAAAAGAAGCATTAGAACATTCATTTAGCTGCTGAAGATTTTGTCTGTGACAAGCATGAAGCAATACAAGGCAAATTATTTAACTGCACGTACTTTTTTCCCCTTCCTTTTTTTTCACACTGTGGCAAGACTTTTGAGTAATTCAGATTCCTTCTAAATTCAACTCTATATTAATTCAGAACACTGCTGAAGTTCCATAAATGAATTTTACACCTAAATACTGTCTGGTTTACTTCCAAACTCCAGAGTACTGCTGTGTGTATGTCTGTACCTACACAAGCATGACAGACTTTTTCCCCCATCTCTCCTCCTTCTTCTTGAGAGCTGGCTGGATAAACTTTTCCTTCCTCTCATTGGACTTATTTTTCTCTAGTTATTGTTGTTTCAGCTACTGAACACTAAAAGTTGGGCAATAAAAAAGAAAGGGTGTTTTAGTACAAATTCAAACCAGAAAACACTTCTCTAAGTAAAAAGAATGCTTCCAATGCAAACATATGAATCTGACATTTATTTGGGTAAAGGACAGTTTGAACTGTACTGTGAAGTCTTGCTCTGGTTTTGTAGTGTAAAGAACTTAAAACTCAAGTGAGTTCCATACTTGTGAATTGCAATACTGGTGGCTGAAAGGCAAGTGGAGTTCAAGAACTCTGCTGAAGAACAGCATCATCTCAGCTGCAACAGAACTCCGAGACATAACTCCAAGTCCTTTCTTGGAATATTTCCTCTCAAAACAAATACAAATGGTACCCAAGTTTTTGCTTCATCAGGAGTCGAGGCCTACCTAGCAGAGTAATTCTAGGAGAAAAAAGTGTCATATTAGCATCCACTTTGATGGCCAACACCTACTAACTGGACCTTGTAAACTTTTGGATGGAGCTGATCAGCCAGCTTCTTCCAGAGGAATCCAGGTGCCATTTGTTTCAATCCTTTCCTACTGTGACCTAACACTTTATGTAGTTTGTCATATCCTATTTTATGAGAACGTGTACTTGTCATAGGAGGAACAGACTACAAGCCTTTGGGAAATTTGTTCACAGGAAACAGGAAATGGTGCAACAGATGCAACTCACCCCAGGTAAGTTAAGAGCCCCTAGACCAAAGCATTTAACACACAGAGTGCCAGCTGCTCAGTGTCTTGGCTGCACAGATTTATTTGTAGCATTTGCAATTATTTCTGTGAATACTAAACCCAGCACTTCTATTTCCCTGAGTCTGTTAATTCAGGTTTGCTGAAATCTTGCTTTCAATACACGGCATGTTTCAAAGAATTTACATAAAGCATTAGACAACTTACTAGTTTCTGGTGGTTTGCTGGATAGTGCTGAGAAAGTGAGGTACATGACATAGCAGCTGATAACTCCTGACTGCAGCAAGCCAGAATTGGGCTGGCCTTTAAGAAAGAGGAGAATTAGTTACTTTTGTAGACACTTTAGCAACCTGAAAAATAAATTTATATCCTTTAAAAACAGCACACCAGTATCTTTTATTTTTTACTGAAGGCAGTTAACAAATGTTTGAGGCAGTTTACAAATGTTTGAGGCAGTTTAGATATGGTTCCATGGTCCGACAAAGAGAAAAAAGTCTATCCTTTAGTTCTGTGGGCTGTTTTAGAGATTCCCATGTAAGTAAATAATCACCTTTGTGCTTTTGCAAAACACAGAAGCTTTTCAAAAGCTATTGACAAGCTGTCACAATAATTTTATTTGCTTGTAAAATCTCTATCGGAGTCATTCTACTATTATCAGGCCCAATGCATGGAAGATGCTAACAGCACATGAAGTATAAAATACTGCTGGCAACTCCACCAGGCCCAAACTTTACAGATGATAAATTCCAAGAAGTCACAAGTAAATGGTGAAACAGTTGTGAGTTTGAGATCTATCACTGCCAGACATAGGTAAATTTTACAACACAGTGCCAGCCATCACCAGGTGGGCCTTCTCTACACTGTGTGCCTGATGGCACACCCAAAATGACTCACACGTCTGCAGTTTTAGCAGTCAAGCTGACAATGAGCAAGAGCACTTCCAATGTAGGTCAAGAGTCAAGAGCAGCACTAATTCTGAACAATCATCAGGCTTTCTGCCCAGACATGGCTTATGCCTCCAGGCACACAACTGCGGCAGCACCAAAACCCCAGGAGGAGAGCAGGTCAGTGGACTCACGGTTCTGGACACAGGGCGATATGGCAACCAGGGACACAAAGAGGCAGAGGCCACCGTTCACCCCGATCAGGACCTTGTTGTACGTGCAGCCCTCGGAGCGCGTGTAGAAAAGAGCCATGAGGACCAGCGCCGCCACGGCAATGGAGTACAGGATGAGAGTGACCAAGGCAAGCAAACCATTCCACACCTGCTTATGGTTTGCACCTGCAGTCCTGGGGAGAGAGAGACAAGCATCTTATCTTTGTCTTCCATCGCCCAGAACATAAAACTCTTACAGCTGAAGAGTTCATATCCTCAAACACAAAAGGCAGTGTTTACTTTCCCAAAGCATGCGTGCGTCAGCACACCAGCACAGACTCTTCCAAGGTTCCTACCCATGAAAGTGGGAAACATTCCTTAGCATCAGTGTTTATCTTCTGTACTATCACAGTCAGCTCCTTCTGTAATTATAGTCTAGTGTTGACTCCTACAACTCCCAGGAGTTCTCTGGGATCAGCCCACCAGCAAATCTCAGCTCAATACTTCAGGTGTTTCCTCAGTGGCAATTCCAAGTGTCCCAGGCTGGGCTAGTGAGTGCTGCTCTCCACACAATGAAACCAGAGGTATATTGCTTGGCATGGCCTCACTTCTGCTCCTTGCACAACCTTGATAGTTTCACTACTCTTTCACTCAAAAAGCCTGCTCTCCATCTGGGTCTAACCACAAGTGTCCCTCAGCTAAAGAGTGGTCCATCTTGTTTTCCTTTCTTCACCTTCCAAACATCTCTTGCAAAGCTCACCAGGGTTTAAAAGGAGCAACTAAAACTGTTGTTTTGAAACAACACGCTATTTAGTAGATGGAAAGTCTTTTCAGTGGTCTTTTTAATGTTGCTTTGTGGAAACAGGATTTATTTTAAAAGAATATCTAATATAAAGAGAGCTGAAGTTAAATGTTGGTGCTGGAAATCTTTCATCCACAAAAAACCAGCTACAGTCATTAGCACTAAAAATATCTGTGGTATGAGGAGTTCTCACCTCTTCCTCCCTGAAACAGGAGTTTAACAAAGCTGGAGGTTTGCTACAACTCTTTCTTAACAGGTGGTATTTTAACTAGAACAAGAGAGGACTGCAAGAGTTTGTAGTGGAGGAAATGTGAGAAAGGGTGGAGGTGGAGACAGGAGAATATATGTGGGAGGACAACTTAAATATTTTAATTTAATGAGAGGGGAAGGGCTAGGACAGTAACAGAAAATATACTTGAACCACAAATGCAATCAATGCTCAAATAGCATATATCCAGATTGACAATGGAATCTCACATATTTATATGACAAGAATTTGAACACAAATTAGCATTTCTTAATTTGTGAAAAAAAAAATTATGTGCATTAAGCTGACATAGAAAAAGCAGGATTTCTCAGTTCAGAATACTGCACACAGTTTCACTATTACATTTTGCAAATCCAGTTTTGTTCTCTTGCACCACTCTACTTAGCAGACGTATTTTCACATAAAATATAAAATCGGTTAAAGTAAGAAATTTTTGCATCCCAAGACACTACTACTTAATGGAAGCCAAGGAGTTCAGGTTAAGAATAAATCAGCAGAGTAGAAGTGGATGTGAGGAAGTAAATATGGAGTAGGATGAGAGTAGAAGTGGATATGAGGAAACATTTCTGTCGGAAAAGGAAAGAGTAGATGAAGCAAATATGAACAGTTCTGAATACTGACATTCAAGTGTCTTCTTTCAAAAATTACATCCAAGATACTTTAATATTCTTAGTTATGAAAGAAGTATTGGTCAGGACTCTACCAGAATTTTACGCAAATAACTACTTGCCCAACACATACCAATTTTTATTCCACTTGTGTGCAAACTCAACCAGCAGGATGAGCTGAATGGCAATGAAAAGGAACCCTCCTGCTGCTCCTACGTAGCGCCAGGCTGCAAGGCAGAGAGACAGAAAATAGGTCAAACGCCTGTCCCTTGAGATAAAATGGATTTATTGTCTATGCAGTGAAGCTGTTAATGTGGTCTGAATATCTCAAGCTCACAAATGTAGCAGGAGATGAAAGATTTCAGACGAAAGGCCAGCTCAGTTAACTCAAGATTAGCTCCTGATGAATTCAGCTTGCAACCTGCTACACTTTCAGTATGATCACGTTAGGACAGCTACTGAGTTTCCCTAACCTAGAAAATTTTTGTGGAGACTATGAGTTACTATATTCAGACAGGAAATACTGAAACTTTTATTTATGACTGGGAGGAGGGAGGTGGTATGAAGGCATTCCACAGGAATCTAAACCCTGAAATTGCAAGGTACTGGAACCCAATCATTACTAAAAAGGTCAATTTCTTCTCCAGATTCCAGTATCACAGAAAAACAAAGGTGGAGTTTATCTAGTCACAAATGCTGTTCCGAGCCACTCCCAAGGAACACTTAGTATTCACTAACTGGTTTTAAGACAGGTTATTTGGTTACTTAACTGCTGACCTACATATACTTTATATTTGGGTAGCTGCTTGGATGGTCTGGACAACAGACTTCTTACACACAGTATCAGAAGTGTCTGAGGAAATACAGATACCTATTTTAACTTTTAGGTGTATATACTTGTGCTGCTCTGCAGTACACAGCCTAAAAATTACTTCAAGTGTGCAGCTGATTTCAGTGAAGAAAAGACCAAGGAAGTCCATCAGCAAAATTCAGCCATATCCTTCCATTGTGCTTTCCTTTTGAAAAAAGCACATGTAAGTTAAGTGGAAGAACAGAACAGTCAGGGCTCATTTCCATTAGCAGTTGATGTAGGGATTATTTTATTCTTTTTCTTACTTTATCATAATCTCATTACTTAAAAGCAAGCAAAGATATCACTGTCTGGTTTGCTAAATATATTGTATACACTTGACATTCTGTTCTTCAAACATACAAAACAAAAAATGGATGAAGTTATTCTGTAAAAAAGTACATAAAAAATAGGCAGGGCACAAAGTAGCATGAGTATTTATAAGAGGGAGAGTAGGAAAAGTCAGACCGCCAATGGAGAGAATAATTAAATAGACAGGTTCTCATGATCTCCCTCTGCCACTGTATACTTCAGAATATTTATGGATCAATCACAGATAAGGTCAGCATAGCCAGTCTGGATTTAACCCTACAGCCCACAGAAAAACTTACTGCTTGCATATAATCTTCCTCCTCCATGATTAACAAAGTACTTGGGAAACACAGCAAAAGATTTTATTTTTCAAGGAAAAAAAAAAGCAGTTGGGAGAATGACCCCCTCCCTCTTAAAAAAAACCAAAACCAACCAACCAACCAACAGACAGTCTAAGTTTCTTGAAAGTAGGGGAGAAAGCCTCACAAACATACTATACCCAAACCATCTGTAAATCTCAAATTCAGGGGCGGACTAGAGGTCAGTTTGACAGGAGTTGCAGAATACAGCTTTAAAATGAAAAGTCATAAGCTAATTTGGGGAAGAAAGTTTGTTATGCTGTATCTCTGCACTACACTCCGCACTGCTGTTGAGAATCAGCACAAAAAAATTCTGTTTCTTCTTTTCTGCAAACACATCAGCCCCTGAAGACTTTTCACCATGAAAACAGTCACTTGCAAAGATGACAGGAAGTGTCACCTGCTCACGAGCACAAGGCATTGAACTGCAACATCTAATCCAAACAGAATGGGTCCTAAGGACAAACACATACAGCCATCCCACAGCTTCAGAGAGGAGATGGAAGAGGGGCCTCAGACTGAGCCAGGACCAAACAAACAGCAAGAGCAAGAAGCTGAATTCAGCGGCTTACTCGTAGTGGTTTTTACTTAAGTTTCCCAGAGTTCTGTGCTCACAGTCTGTCTATCCATTCTGGTTTTTTCCCCATGTTACCCCTTCCTCCTGCCCTTTTAAACATCCTGGCAAGACCAGATGGGAGTTAAGAACAAGGTAACCAAGCAAGTCTTAATGGAAGCAGGCAGCATACACAATTGCTCCTTTGCTTTACTGATCCCATTTTTCACCTGTCCAGACCCAACAGCTAAGGGCTTACAAGTACAAGACGTACTTATTGCAAATGTAAGAGAACAAACTCATCTTGTTATCACCAGGACTTTTGCTCCTAGCCCACAAGACTCCTGTGATACACTCCCCTCCCAGCTGGCACTTCAGTCCTGGACTGGTACCAGCGTGCCTGTGCTGTGCCAGCATTCCTTCCAAAACTGGAAATGCTTCTGACATGGCACCCTCAGCACAGCACACATACCAGGGCCCAAGAACTCCATCTTTACCTTACCGCACGCATGCCCCCAACCTGAAAATTAACAGCATCCCAAATTCTTTTGAGGCACTGCAAGTTTCCAGGCAGCATACACGGGTGCCCAGCAGGCTACTGTGCCTCCTGGAGCACTGGCACCTCTCCACTGTGCAGCCCGACTGCTGCACTGTGCCAGCCCTACCTGCACAAGACAAACTAATATGCAGCTCTGTGTCCTTGAGTGAACAATTCCTTCAGCACCATTATGTATTTCTTAAACAATTGGCAAGAATTCTTAAAGAATTGATACAGTGGTATCATTACCTACCACTTTGGCCTGCTCTTGGTCAGAAAAAAACATGCTGTTTCCTGCACATTCGCATGAAGACCAAGTAGTTCTGCACACACAGTGTTGCCCCCAGACAGCTCCAAATACTATTTTTGCATCTGGCCTGTAAAGACTTTACTTGAAGAAACAAGGCAATGTTCATGTTGATCAGACCTCTCAGATTTCTAACCACTCACAAGATAGTAGAGAATGAAGCAGCATGACAAAACAAGAGGACATACCATTGAGGAAAGTGTCCTGATCAGGAATGAAGAAGGCTCCTGAGCACATTGCTGCCAGAACTATAAGTTTAATAAGCCAGAATCTGTATGAGAGGAAAACAAACAAACAAACAAACAGAGGTTGTAATAGGAATTAGAGATTTTCGACTTCAGTATCCAAGAAATCTCTATTTAAAGCATAACAAGGAAAAAAAACCATCCTTTGATGACTGATGACCACTTTACTTGATTTTCACTTGACCAGTTATTTCTGACAAGAGCAAAGTAAATTTTTTGGGGGTTTGGGTTTTTTTTCTGCCTCGTACTACAACTAAGTGGAAAGTTTGTGGCACAAACTTGTAAAGAGATGTGAAAATTAGGTAAACAAACAAAAAACTCACCCATTATGAATGTATGCTCGGCAGCTTTTGCTGTTGTTAATTCTGATGGTGAACAGGAAGAATAAAAAGAAGAAACAGGCCATTCCAAAACAGACTTTGTACACTGCAGAGTATCCCACCAACTTCTCACACATCTCACCCGCCTGAATACCCTTGCACATCTGCTTGTAGAAGGGAATCTGAAAAGCAGAACACATTATATATAAGGTTTGGAAAGGACACATAACCAAGCATGTCTACATCTGCGCACCACTGACTTTCCACTTGCTTCATTTAATACCTTTTACTTTTGACACCCCTTCCGCCTGGATTTCAGGGTTCAGGGGATATAACAAAATCTAAACGTAAGGGACCAAAGTCTTCCAGAGCCTTCACTCAACTCTTTACAGATCCCTTGGGGTACAAGTCCACCTTCCTTCAGCTCTCCTGGTTCATGCCATTCCTGCCCATTCCCTTACCCTGGGGACCTTCTCCCTTCTTCCCACATTGTACAGCAAAAGACTGACTGCTTCAGTAATTCAGCTTACATGAGACATACCAGGGGCTTGTGCTGCCTTGGCTGGAAATGCAGACTGAAGCACACCCAAGTGTCACAAAGACAGCAACCACCCTCCTCTCCATCACAGCTTCTGAAGGGGAGTTGCGCCAGTTGACCTGATTTTGTTTTAAATTAACAGAAAGGTGGAATATTCCTGCCTCTCTTGGCTCGTTAAATATTTGCCTCTGAGGCCTTTCCCCACAAAGGGAAAAACAAACAGCTGCACATTTTGGCTTCAGTTTCACCACATGAACATGATGCTGGGTGCTCAGAAAAACAGGTCTGTGTGGCCAGGACCCACTGCTGCGAGGCACCTCTGGGTAGACATCCACCCCTCACAGCCAGAGAGCCATTTAGGTGCAGAGAAACACAGGAATTTAATTAGAAAGCCACTGTCCATTTCAAAGGAAAAAAGGGCCTCTCTGTATGCTTACAGCCTTCAGCTGAGGCTGGTAAGACCAGCTGAACAACACTATTAAACCCTTTGGAGTTGACTGCTGCTATCCGTACAGGTGACTGGAGCATAGAGAAGCCAACATTTAGCACGGCACAATGTGCACAAATCAACAGCTGTAGCAAAGGAAACCCCTTCATTCAGCAAGCAGGTCAGTACACAAAGCCAGGACAATGAAAGAGTAACAGGGCCTGGGTGTTAGCCATCAGGCAGCATTCCCAGCCGGGTGGAAAGCCCTCTGAGACACAGGAAACAAGTGACAAACAAGCAAACTAACAGCTTCCAGCCACCAGGCTCTGAAGGCCTACCTCTCTCAGCAGGGTATGTAACTTCAATCCATGTTGCAGGAATCCAAACCAGTTGGATCCAGTGCTGAGCTCCAGTCAGGAGCTCAACAACCCTCATGGCAGTTTCTCAAAAAGAAGAGCTCTCAGCAACACTGAGCTAAGGGCAGCAAATCTAACTAACAATATGGAGCTGATCCTCGGTGGGCTAGAACCAGCTGAGAAGATGAAAACTGGTCTCAGCACAGCTGTGTGGTGCTATGAGAATGGATTCAAGCTGGGCCACTCCCAGTTGCTCTTTAACCAGTAACTCAGAGATTAGTAGCCACTGCGTAAAGAAGCTGGACATTAAACAAGTAGCTGTGGCTAACTTGCATCCAAGAGCTTTTGGAAAGCTCCTGAGAAATTGTCTGGAGCATCAGCAACCCTTTTCCCAGGTCTTGGAAAGCAATGAAATGTCAGATTGGGCAAACATGCCAGCATTCAAAATGAGCAAATGGACTGACTAGAATAATTATGAGAACTATTAATGCCACAGTGATGCCAGGGCAAGCCATGGGGCCGCAACAATGACAGAGAAAGCAACTGGGCTATCAATTAATGCTTTCCTGTTCTTTGCTTATAATAACCATCAATCAGGAGAGGTTAGAAAATGGCATAATATTGAACTAAAAATATTTCTGAACTAAAAATATACTTATTTGTTTGACACAGATTATAGTACTCACCACGGAGACAGGTTTTTATAAGATCTGTTCACTTTACTTACAAGACATTCAGAACAAAAGACAACAAAACAAAAACATCACAGAACTTGATTAACTGACTAGCTAATTAGAAACAGATCTCTGAGTAATCTTAAATAGGTACCTTCTTTAATCATATAGGTTTCTACAGAGATCTTGATGGGATTTTTGAACCTATACATTCTTTTCTCCTGTAAATGTTTACAGGTCTGGCTGAGAGAAAATAGATGAATTCACAAGAACAGCTCAGTTTGCCCTATGTAAGAAACAGTTTAGCCACCATGCAGTATTCACCACACTATGCAGTAAAAAGTGATGGCCACAGAAACAATCCCATGGGATGGAATGCTCTTTTAGGAGACCCATGGTCATGAACAAGAACAAAACAAGAACAAAATCAAACTCCTGGAGACCCTAGCAGATAAAACACACCAGCACAATGCTGGGGACAATAGGACTGGTGTAATAAAAAGGGCATGTTTTTGTGAAAGGATGATCTACTGCTGGGAACAATTTATCAAGGCTTATATGAGTTCACCAACAGACAAAAAAGACTAATGTTCCTTTTCAATCTGTATTTCTCAGACACGTACAGCTGATGAGAAGGCCGGCCACCCTTATGTGCTTTACCATGCTGACCATTTGCTGGATATTTCTGACAGCTGTTAAGTCACATATTAGTTATTTGCCAAGATACAGTGAAATAGCTACTTTTGTACCTTTAAAAGCAGCAGAAGCTAAATTCTTTGGCCTCCGAGGACAAAGCATTCTTGTTGCAGAAACCCAGTATCCGCTCCAACAACACGAACGCCTCAGCTGCTGCGCAAGCAATGATCTTATCACAGCAAGGCTGGCAGTCCTCCAGCACACACTGAAGCCCCTCAGAGATGATCAACACTTGAGCAGCAGCTACAGAAACAGGATGCCCTGAACTTGCTCCTCTCTCACTGCAAGCCGCAAGCACACAGCACTCTGTGCAAGAAGCCAATGCTGGGGCCTGGCCACCCCTCAGCACCCAAATGTGAGTGCATCCAAGGGGAGCAGGAAGGAAAAAGGGAAGAAACAGACCTGCAGAACCCTGCTTTCACCTGGATGTCCCCATCCAAAGAGGGAGAATATGGCAGAGAAACTTTGTTATGGAAACAGAGGAAGCAGGAATGAAAATCTTTGTAGGTGGGAAAGAAAGGGAAAAAAAAAAAACCCCAAGGTAAAATCACCTGTCCTGAGAAATTAAATAAAAAACCAAGAAACAATCAGACCAGAACAAATCATCATGAATCTACGGCTAAATTTTTATCAGAAACACACAATGAGCATCTACACTCAGAACCCTTATTTTTGGTAACATATTTGGGGTTTAACACGCAATAATGCAATTAAGGGCCAAGATAATATCCAGCTGGGGAAATAAGCCTGAAAGTATGTTTTGCCAGAACATGTGACAACCTTGTACTGAAATGCTTTCACACAACTGAACTGAGTTTTACTGGTGTTTCCTGAAAATACCTTTCTTTTTTTTCTTTTCATAAATTAAGTAGGACATGCATATCTTCAGACTGAAACCACTGGTTTTGAAAGGGCTTTAATATTAAAAAATTAACTTGAAAAAAATCAAGACATTGTTTTGAGAGACCAAAATAACTCTTTCCCTTTTCTTCTCTCAATTATCCTTCCAAAGTCTGTGAAATCCAAGTTTTTCCTCCAACAGAACACATGCCAGTAAAGCTGTATCTGTTTTTTATAAAACAGCATAACAGGAAAAAGGAATATATGGATCACTCATTACATGGAGTGTAATGCCTACTGGTCTTTTCTGTATTTCTATCCTCATCACATGGGCTCACATGTCTTGGTTGATGTATATCCAATCTCTTGCCTTGATATGCAACGTTGGTCTTGCAAAGTCTATTTTACATTTTACTATCCAAAATTTTCCTGCAAACAATCATCAATTTCTTCCCTGTTCCTCCACTGCCTCTTGCTTCTTTCCCCGGAGATCTACTACTGTAGACTTGGGAACTAACAGCAAAACAACCAAAGAGAAAAAAACACCTTCACTGACAAAAGAGAGATTCCTGCCGTGTAAGATCAGCATGAGTATTTGATCTCTACACTGGTAAAGGAGACAAATGGTTCCCTGCCAAGGCTACAGCTCTAAAAAGGACTGCACTACAATTTGAAATTCTTTATCTAAATAAAGAAATTAGAAAAAAAAATCAAATTAATCAGAATTTGTCTTCTCACAAAAAAGAGAGAGGGCAAGGTCCTAAAAATATCATGCAAAGCATTTGCTTACAGTCTGGCTTCAGGAGCTGGGAGTGTTCCATGACCCAGCCAAAGCAAAGGAATCACTAAGTGCACAGCACTTCCAAAACACAGCTCATCACTGAGAAGCTGAGACTGGCTAGTCTGAGTAAGTATTTTCAAGCTGTACTCTATTAAAGCTGTGCTGAATTAGCTTCAGGGGTCTTTGAACTTTTAACAGCCCTGAACATAATTATTAAATTAGAAAGCAGATAAAGAAAGCCTAGTTTCAGACGGTCCATTTCCCATTCAAAGACATCAAATGCTCTAAACTAAGGGAGTGATTATCTTTCCACTTCAAACTAACAGCTACTCTCTGTGCCATTTCTTCCCACACTGAGCTTTCAAGACTATGAACTGGAAAAGAAATTTGGCAACACTGAAAAGCATGTTGTTGAAGGTTTCTTGAATCACTTTTCTGTTGAATAGAGAGTATTTTTTGTTAGGGATACAAGCTGCATTAAAACCACACTACTGATGGAAAAGAACTTTATGAAATTTGGATATGAGCACATAATTTGTCTCCCACACACTTAAGTTCCTTGGGTTATTCACTTTATTGCCAAGCTAAGCATCTAGTAAGTCAAAGTAATTCCTGGCAAGCAATTTCAGCATGCACATGTTGAGCAGTTTTTAAGTCACAGCTCACAGGCAAGCATCATCTCTGTACTGGGTGCTCCTACAGGGTGCTCATCAACTTCTGGTGGCCTGGGGTAAAGTGTGGCACTAGGACAACTCATGCAAAGTGCTATTAAAAGAAAAAAAAAGTAGGACTGAACATCCAAAGAAGGTACAATGGGAAGAAAGCAGAGTCACAGGCAGCAGAGCACAGAAACCCTCAGACCAGCCTGCTATAAACCCACTGGTTTTAGCATCTGTGCTGCAGGAACAGGGGGGCTGCCACCAGCTCCTCCATCTGGGATGCTCTGGAGGGAGTGTTTCAGAGACAACCAGAAGTCAAGTGAAGAATGTAACCAGGGCATTAGCTTGCTCAGCAACCAGTTCAGCAAGGAAAGAGGCCTGACTGAGCAACCTCACTCTCTTGGGAGAGAAGCACAAAACAACAAGATGCTTGCATTGATGGAAACCTTCTGAAGCTCCAGGACAAGCACATACACAACCCCAAAGCAGGCCCAATGATGCATTTGGTGCAGAACCTTCATTTACAAGAATTAAGCAATGCAGCCCTTGCTCCCTCTAGTTAAAAGCAGAGTTTTATTACTGTCGTTTGTAGGGGGTGAGAAAGAGGATTTGTGCTGCTTGGGTGGCTTATGAAGCCAACCCAAATATCTGGTACAACAGGACCAGTGTGTGAGGACAAGCAGGCTGGTGAGCATTTTGGTTAGGAAAGTTATATTAAGACTCTGAGAGAAATTTGAGTTTTAAAATCTAGCTTTAGCCACAGCTCCTTTCATGCTATTGGAGCTCTCTAATTAAAAAGACAATTAGAGATGAACAATATTTGCTGTGGTTAGAGGCCATGTGAAGATAATGACTCAACACACACTGAAGAAAACCCCTTGCAGAGGCTCTGCAGCATTGTGTTTTGCAGTAGTCTGTCACACCAGGAAGGCAGAAAGAATTAAAATTGCAACACTTGAAGAGTTATTTTCTGATTTGCTGCCCCTGCTACTAAACAAGCTGCCAGAGACAAAATCAAGATTAGACTGAACAGGTTTGTTTTACTAAAACAAGTTCCCTAATACTTTTCCCTCTTGTGACACTGCCTGCACAGCAAACCTGGGGTGGGCTCACTGCTGTGGATTTCTGCACTGGAGAGGAAGGATGCTAGGCCTTGGCTCTTCCTGTTGTGAAACACACTCAGTGGGTGACAGGAAGACGCTGAGCATGGAAAAATCAAAAGACTGACCATGGAAAACCATCCCATCTAGAAAGTTTAGAAGCGGATGGGTGGAGGAAACTGCCTGCCTCTTCTGAGGGAGCACCCCTATAGACAAAGAGCCGTGGAAGGAGCCCCATCTTCTTCCAGGGGCAGCAGTGACCACATCTCTGCTACTTACGTGAGTTTTCATTTCGTTAGCTACTGTTGTAGACATCATGACACAGCAGATGATGGTCACCAGGATGAAGTACAGTGCATACATGAAGCGGGTGCTGGTTGACTGTTTTATCTTGGGGCAGCACTTGCAGCACAAGGAACAAGCAGCAGCACCGCAGCAGCAGGCCAACTGCAAAGTAAGACAAAAAAACCACAAGTCAAAAACCCACCAAAACCCTCTATCTTAACGTTTTTATTGCAAAAGCTAGACAGGGAAGCTGGGAGACTTCCTGCAAAACTCCAGAATTTCTCAAGTCCTCTCCTCCCAGCTGAACACTTAAGTGGAAGCAGACTGTCTTGTTTATCAAAACTCACTAGCTTTAAGCACATCAGTGTCTAGGTTTCCTAGATTTGCTAAGGATGAGAGACATTTCCCCATGTATTTTAGTTTTTTACCAACAACTGAGGGTATACCAAGATAAAATTCACAAAACTCCTGTAATTATTTTATTCAACAAGGAAAAAGGTATTGCATAAATCTTGCAAGGGATCTAGATTAAGGTTCATCGTTTTCTTGCTGTCAGGAGTATCACTGACTTTCAAAGAACCTGGATTCACCTTCCCTGCCTTCTACTTTTAGGAAAGTCATATATAAGATATAAAGGTAAGCCTTACTTATACATAAAGGAGCACTGTCCACAGCCAGGCCCGTACTTGCAATAGGCAGCAGCTTCATATGGTTCCTGTCTGTGCTTAACCCACCAACCATGACCACAGGAGGGATTTTTGGACATCAGCAGACAGCCAGGAGCAGGAGCTGCCCTCCCAAGTCTCATTGCTGCCAGCCCAGAGTAACCTCACCCCCTCCACTCACATTTTCCAGGGGCTCCCTAAGGCTAGGTATGGTGCACTGCCAGAGCCAGGCACTCCAGCACACCAAGGCTGCTTCTTACTGGTGTTCGCTCAGCTTTTGGAGGGGCCACAGGGACATTCAGAGGACCTTCTGCTTTCAGCAAGCAGCTGTATAATGTGGATGCTTGCCAAAAGATTGAAAGTCCACAAGTGCCACATTTGAGTCAGCCAGGCAAACTTCACTGGTTGTATGTGTTCTCAGGCACCCAAGCATCATGCACTGCTCTCCTCCCAGGACACTTTCTCTTCCAGCATCAAGGACTTGTCTGATAAAGGGGAGGGGTTTCATGTGTGTTTGCAGACATATATATCTAACTCCAGAGAATGTCGATAATTTTGAAGAGATCTCTTGAAACGACTCCCTGTTTATCACTTCCTTGCCATGACTATCTCTGCAACATTCAGGGTCATACTTCCTGCCTTCAGCCCCCAGGAAGGGGGTGGCAGACAGGCCCTTCCCTTTCTCAACAGCAGCTCTTCAGTTGCAGAAGACACAAACAGGGACAGTCCAACCCAGCCCCTATGCTGCTCTTCTCCCACTTCACCACTGGGTCTCATGACAGAGGAGACAGAGCTGCAAAGCTTGCAGCTGCTAAAACTGCTGCTACTGCAGAACAGAAATCCTCCCCAAAACACAGAGCTCCAGATACAGGGAACAAACAGAATAGGCTCATGCTGGCACCTAAGTTGGAAATTAAAAATACTTTGTGCAAAAGCACATCATGCAAGTGTACCTTCAAAATAGAAGGCTCTAGTGGCTGAATGGTAATTCTATTTTTATAGGTAGTGAAATTACATTACCTTTTAGAGCATCAACACCAGTCCAGGAAATAAGGAAACTACAGCAAGTTACTGATTCAGCAAACAAATGGGATAAGATTTCAAAACAAATGCATATCAGAAATGTATAATTCACCCACTTCAGAACGGTAACAACAGCAAAAAAAATTAAGACTAAAGCTCAGCCCAATCCAAAGCGTCCACAATGAACTTGAACTGTTGGCCTTAGCATAACATTAACAACTACAGTATAGAAGTAAAAAGGTTTGCAGCTTTAGCATCTGTAAGGAGAAAAACATTTTCCTACACCAGGTGCTAAAGAGTTCTGCCAGTAAAATCTCATCTACATCCAGCAATGTCTGCTATTCTACTCCTGGGTCCCTGGAGCTGCTACTTAAAGTAACAAATGCTTAAACAGAATATGTAAGTCATTTATGTACTTTTCCACATTACTTAGACTTTAATGTTAGTTTCTAATTCTGAGCACGTACCCTATAAATAGGAAGTATTTGTGAAAAACACCAGTATTTCCATCCTTTTCCAGATGCAGCTCTTCAAACACTCTGAACAGCCATGGAAACTGTAAAAAGTTGGTTAGACTATTCAGCCACAGCCCCAAATATGGTGATTTGGGGTTTTTTTGTGGGGCTTTTTTTTTTTTTTCCTTTTTTAACTGTACCTCTAATGTTCCAGAGTAAACCACAATGAAATAGGTGTTATCCAAAAATAAATGAGAACAGTCTCTGTCCCAAAAACTAAGATGCTGGCCACAACCTACTGACCCATGAGGTTTCAAAGGTATTATCTTTGGGTGACAAGGCTTCAAAGCCCACATATACAAAGAGCTCTCTGTTAAGTTTTGGTCAGTGTGCAGCTAAGCTATACAGATACTCTGATGCCACATCCTTTACTGCAAGGCCCCATCTCATTTCTCCTTTGCCTTTTGACTGCAGCAATGATCTGCAGTGGGGCTCAAAACCCACTGCATGCCAGCAACAAATATTAGTCATGCTGTAAAAAACAGACTGAGAAAAAAAGGAAGTAACGTCAAAAATCTTTTACAGATTTAGCTTGTCATTAAAAGCTCCTCCAAAGAATGGGGTTCTGCAGGAGGAAGATGCTGTGCAGTGTTTAGGACAGAGACAACCCAAACAACAATGAAGGTCTGTGACCACTGCCAGCAGGCAGGTCTTGTGTGTACAGGTCTGTATGCAGAGAACTCCTTCAAAGTCTCATGATCACCCAAGTCCAGGTTCTCCAAGAGCCCAGCACAACGGCACCTGAAAGCCAGGCTGCTCTACCAGGAGTTTGCCATCCTGCAGAAGGCTCTGGCTTCAAGTTGTTCTCAATCCAAAGGCTCCATCAAGTCAGGCAGCAAGCACAGCCAGCCTGCCTCTCCCTCTAGTTTTACATCTCCTCACGGGGTGAACACCACAGTCTGACAATAATTACAAACACTGGGCAAATATTTATGCTTCCCACAAACACAATCAGCCAGCTCCCACACACTAACCCACCACGACGCCACAGGGTACACCAGCAGCCTGCTTTGCTCAGTGCTGCTCTTTCAGAGCTCATAGTGCCAACTTGCCTGAGACCCCAGAATCTGAAAGCCTAATGGACCTGAAAACAGACTGCACCAGGATTTTAACTGCTTGGATGATGGCTGGATGGTTTCACAACAGCAGCTGTGGAAAGCTGTGTGGGAAATATTTCTGTTGAAATATATTCAAAGCACAGTTTCACAGACATTTCTTCTGGTAGCCAGGTTGGCTTAACACTCCCAGGCTCGACCCAGCCCATCTCCCAATGACACCAGAATTGTGGGATGATCCCCATATATGCCATTCACACAAGAGCTGGACTCAAAGATCCTTGTGGGTCCCTTCCACCTGAGACTAATCTGTGACTCCTCTGTCAGCCACTCACTCACTCCCACCACTGCTCCAGCGCCTTATGAGCCCTGACAGTTCTGGGGGTGACCAAATAAAGCAACCTAGAGGCAAGGGGTGACAATTACATATCAACCCTTCTCAGCTGCTGACTTACAACGGCAGCAACAGTTCTACCTCTTCATGTGATGGCACAGTGCACAGTGCACAGGCAGGAGGGGAAAGCAGAGGGGAATGCTCTGCAGCTGTCCTACACGCCTTCTCCCTTCTCTGAACAGATGTTTCCAGTGGCGTTCTCCTACCACCTCATTTAATCTGAGTGCTGTAGGTGCCTGCCAATGCAAGGAACAGTAATTTTGACGTTCACCCAGTAAAAAGAGCAGAAGTAAGCAGACATGTAACAGCCCTCATTCGGGCAAACCACTTTTCCAAGTACAGGCAGGCCTGGATATATTCAACAGGCCCATCTTGCAGCAGCCTGAGGAGCACCTATGGTTAACAAGAGGTAGACAGGTTAACAAAACAGGGTAAAATAAAAGCAGGCTTACCAACTTGAGTGCAAACTATCGGTTCCCTACAGTAAATACTCCACCAACACACACTTAACATCTGCCACACACTGAATTTGATTTTTGCAAGCTGTGATGCAATCTGATAAATCAGTGGAATGGGGTATGACAGTAATGTTAAGCACATGTAACTGTTTACATACAAGACTGAGAAGCAAGAGAAGCCATCTCGCCTGCTGCTTTTACTGAGACAGTGAGATTTTAAGAACATATTTTCCACATATGTTTCCAAAAGGATCTGGACGGCTTTAGAAAATACTTTGTGTAGTCATTAAAGTAAGGAGTTTCAGGATCACTGCCCAAAATAGCCTATGGTATTTTTAAATTATACAAACCATAGGCAAGTATCAAGCTTATCACAACAAAGAATTTCCTTTTGGGAGACTTCAGCAGAAATGGTAAAAATCAAAGAGGATATGTGCACAATGGGGAAAAAAACCTGCATTCTTTAATGAAATGAAGACTTAGCAGCTTTTCATTTCTTCCTAACTGACAGCCTAGTGAGAACGTCAGGGGAGAATGTGTGCCTTCCAGCCTGTCCACAGAGCCCAGGAATGTGCCTTGCTGAAGCTTCTTTTCATAGGGGCCTAGAGCAGCTTAGTTTTTCATGCACTGCTTGATTACTTGACTACCAGCATTATCTGGGCCATAAGATTTGCAGATAATGCAGTCACTGAGCTGTTAACAGCAGCTCTATCAAAAACATCCAAACATCTACTCTCACTGCTACAGGCAGCATCCAAGCAGGCTAGACAGGCAAAGCACAAAAAAGATCCTGAAGTGGCTACACACCTGCCCTTGCTTGGACTTTTGGTTTCAGGAAAGAGCATCTAGAAGCAAGTATTTTGTTAGTGCATTGGTTCATGAAAACAGGAGATGTCTGATGCCAAGTGTCCTGTGTGTTAGGAGCTAATCTTAGACTATTATTGAAAACCTGCTGCTGTTATGCATATGCATTTTCCAAAAGCTTCTTCAATGGGTCACATGACTATACTGCTGTCTGTCCCTCTGAAGTAACTAAACTCACCAAAAAGGAGGCTTTATTTTGTCCTCTGTCTGACTTAACTGGCTTTCCACTGCTTGTCTTTTAATATTCAGACTCATCATGTCACTTAAGCCAAGAGGCTTTGTGAAGCAACATACCAGTTAATCAACTAATGACCTACTTTGAGGAGCACATCTCACACTGCAAACTGTGCAAAACAGACTTCAGAGAAAAGTCACACCAGCCCAGACACTGCCTGAGTCATGCTTTCTGGTGAGGGTTTCCTACCCTCAGCCACCACGGGGCAGAACTGGTGCCATACAGCACCACGCAGCTCCAAACCCAGGCAATGAAGCTACACTGAAACTGAGGGTGAGCCACTGCCAGGCACTGGCAGAGCTGAAGTTAAGCTGGACTGAGAGTGAACAACTTCTGTCTCTTTGCACTAAGTGGTGACTCAGCTCAGCATGAGAAAATCGCCGCAAAATGTCTATATTCAAGTCTGCTCAACTGCTCTTCTCCTGATGATTCTGGAAAAATCAAGTCAATTGTTTAGTCTGACCTGAGCCTGGCAGGGTATCATATCACCCATCTCCTCTACTGAGCTATTTTCCATTAACATAGACCATCTGGATTTGACAGCAGTGTAAGGATGACTGTCCACCCTTGTGGTTACTTATATCTGACACTGAAAAGAGAAAAAAAAACCCACCTTCTAATTTGTCTGCTACAGTTCCCCAGGCACTGGTTCCTGGTGAGGCTTTCTTCACTAGCTTAGATAGCCTTTTAATTTCCTGGTCTTTTCTCCCTGCTCATCCAAGAAGGAAACGGTAACATTTATCCTCAGTCTCATTTGAGGGCTTTAAGGCTTCTCCTCCAAGCACCCTGTTCAGCGTCTTTTTTTTCCTGAAAAAAACACCAATTTGCCCAGTCTCTCCGACAAAAATCATAGCAGTCCAACTACAAACAGTCCAGCAAGTCACTTGACTCCTCTCTCCTGCACACAGCCACAAAGGGGATGGGACTCAGCCTTGCAGCACTCCACACACAATGTGGGCAACCAGCTACATGGCTGTACTTAAAAAGTTGTGTTTTATTTACAGCGGCATCATGCCATCTGGATTACATCTGCTTCAACAGTAGTCTCCTTTTCACCAGTCCTTTCATCTACCTGTGTGCGTCTGGGAGAAATTTTAAAGATCCTCTCAAGTCACTGATCCTGAAGCTTCTTTGCACTTGACATTGTTCACTGACAGCAACCTCTGCTGGGTGACAGGTTCAGCTGTCCTTTCCTACAGTTTCATATTTCACTGTTTTCTCATCTGCAGGTAGTTTAAGCCACTTCTCAAACTTTCACAGCAGAAGAGATAATAACCATGCAACTGAAAGATGAAAGAGAAGTCAGCAGTGGCAAAGTTCCACAACTGGGGCCATCATCTCATACAGAGAGCAGATTTTCTCCAGGTTAGCTCTGATGGTCGAGACCAGGACTCTAGACGTAGGATGGCACACGGTATAATGTGGTGTATCACCAGGTACAGAGAACAAAATGCAGGGCAGTAACTGCCTAAGTCCATGTACCACTGGAGTGAAGAAGCAGCTAAAATGAAATTTTCATACGCATCAACTTAAAAACACTTAGCTGGAACAGCTGCTTTGCTTTTGAATGGACAGCTTCAAGCTGTTCCACAAACATGCTGTGTCTTTAAAAGATGGTTTCAGTACTGAGTCCAAGAGGACTTTAGGGTGTGGAATATATAAAAAGACATTAACACTTTGTACGAAGTGACAAAAGCCAATAAACTGGTACAAAGCCTTAACTCTTTCTCATCCCTTCATATTAAAAAAAAAAAAATCTACTTGTTCAAAGCATTGCTAAAGATGCTTCAGTTTGCATCAGTGTCCCAACATTCACACTTTTCCAGACCAGCAGGTTCAAAGTGAAGCCTGCTCACATCCTGACATTGCTTCTTGATGAGCATTTTTCAATATAATGCCTATATCTTCCTGATATAGGAAGTATTCCTGAATCACTGTTTTGCCAGTGACTGTAATAAGCCAAGAGTAAAACCCATGAGACAGCTCATCTTAGAAAACATGAAGAGTTAAAACTCAGTACCAGAGATTACAGGTTGACGTATTTTGGATCAGAGCTACTGGACAGAAGGAAGAGCAAAATTTTATGTTTTCAGACCGTTAACATTTGTATGTTTAAATACTTGAGCACACACCATCTTTAATTGCTGGAAGATCCAATTACTACACTACAAACACTAGTTCCTGCACATCTACCATTAATTACAATGATGGTGAGATGGCTGGTGTGTGGGTCTCCATTCAGAACAGGCACAGAGCCACCCTGCCCCGTATCCCATCACCCTACAGTCCCCCCACAACTGTGGCTGGCACAGCCCTGGCTCATTGCCTCATGCTGTAAAACATGCTGATGCTGAAGCTTATGTCCTGGATGACTTGAACAAGGCAGCAGATCAAATCTCATCGACAGAACAGTCAGTTGCACAGTAAATAGCCTGCAGGCCAGGTATTTAAAATGCTGAAACCTCGTAGGGCCTGCACAGTTGAGAAAGAAAAGCACTATTAACTGGGGTCCTTGAGAAGGGCACAGGAAGCCACCTAACATCTAAGCATCTTCACATGGCTTGTGAGCACCATGCAACCTCAGCATGTGCTTGGGATGAGAGCAGCCACTAGCTCCAATGAGCTTCTACCGTAGCCACAGCTCAGGCTTTCATCCCTGAATTAAGTATGCCTTGTACCCACAGCTGTGAGTGCTTCCATTGCAACCAAAGTCCCAGCAATGGGAAAAACATATCCTGCAATAACCACACTTGCAAAAACTAAAATAAAACCAGTATTTAGATCCTTTGGCAGAAAAATACTGCTTTGTCCTTAAAAGTGAAGTACTGCTCTTATACTGCCTTCACTCCACAGCTCTGGAGCTATGGGTATTTAAGGCATTCCTTTAAATCTTGGGATGCAACAGAAAACGTCTAAAAAAATAGGAAGCAAAAAACTGGAAATCAGGCAGGAATGAGAAAGACTGTCTTCTCCCTCTTACGCAGTGACAGGGAAAGGATTCCAACTCAGAAATGCACTGTCATATGATACAACATTTTTAGGATCTCCCCATCTTTTGGTCATTTTTCCTTCCCTTTCTGACCAGTGTTTAATCCAGCAGTAAATCTTATCCCACTACGGCAGGCAGATGGAACCACAAAGGTAAGTTTTTAAAGTTTCCTTGAAAACAGACCAACGTTTTAGTGGAGAAAAAAGAGATCTCTCAACCCTGAGCAAGGAAAAGGTTGCAGCCCAACTCTGTGTTTATTAGAAAGGGAATCAGCGTGAGATACCAACCTCAATGCACAAAGCTGCAGGAAATCAGGCTTTGCTAATTCAATTATTCAGGAAACCATTTATTTAAAGTAAAAAATCCATTTTTCTGCAAACAGGGAAAACAGTCCTTCACCAGGCTTATTCTTCCTAACATATTGGAGTACACTACAATATTCTACCTCTGACCTCAGACAGCTAGTTTCACCTTCTGTCACAATTAATAACAGCAATGGCAGAGGTGTGGAAATACCCACAGCTAAATGTTCAGGTCAAACACACTACACAAACCCCTCTCACCTAGAAATACCATTTGCAGAACAAGAAATGGTATTTTTGGGAGTGTGGAGTGAAGCCAGAATCACCACCAGCACCATCCCACAGCACTGTGGTACTACACATACATCCTGCAATGCTCCTGTGACCTCAGAGGACATAGACCTGGATGAGGGTGACAGAACCAACCTTTTCACCATGTAATGAAAAGAGGAGACCATGGGACATGACTGCAAGTTCCCTTCTCAAACTGCAGATGCAAACAGCGCCAGAGAGGCAGGCAGCCCCAGAGTGCACAGAGATTTCATCTCCCTCCTTTCCCCAAAAGCTATGAGTCACAGAAGTCATAAGATGGGCCAAGGTCAACCTTAAGAATATAGCAGCACTGTTTTTACTCCCTTTTTTTCCCTTTAAAAAGCACCCCATCAGAATTAGAATACTGGGTAGAAAATTAAAACCGGATACTCAAACTTGTGGCACATCTTTTATTTACTACATGTTATGATTTCTAAGGGCAGAACACTATTAAGGACATCCCTCAAGATTTAACAGACCTACAAAAAGAGCTTCATAAGCTTTAACAGCTACCAGTTCTAACTGAAAAATTCATCTTCTTGTACAACCCAGCTACAACATACTGTCCCATCCAAAGTGAATGTCAACAATCTAAATTACATTTATTTAACTCTGGAAAAAACATATTCATTGTAATAAAGATTTTCCGCAACAGCTGCTTTCTTTAACCATGATCTCAACTTTATTCTCTTGAGAATCACTACTGAAGAAAAGCCAAATAGAAAACCCCGTTTCCTGTCAATTTTAGCAGAATTTTTATGTAATCAAAAGCACTGTGCAGGTCCAAGCCAAACTGTATTCTCACTGCACTCTCAAAATAGGTCTATCAAGGAGACATGAGCAAAAGAAGAAACATTTAGCAAGCTTATTACAGCTCAGCAACCTAAATATCTCAATTGTCTTCAAAGCAAGGTTGTACATTGCCCAATAAAAAACAACTGCAGAAATTGAAGTTTATAAATAGCCAAGTTCCTTCAAAGAAAGTTTCCAGGCTGTGTTTGGCAAGGATGCAAGTCACACAGTAATGTCCATTAGGATAATTTTAAATAATTTTGCAAATGCAAAATCAGCATAACCAAAGTACACTGAAGTCTGGCAGCTTGCTGCTATATCCTAACAACAGGAATCTGGGCTGCAAAACCTGAATGCATTCATTCTGACAGGCACCATCATCTAGACATTTAGCACGGTTTGACTCAAAAGAAATCACAATCACTCCTCCTCTACTTCGCACCAGGAAAAATTTTTTGAGTGAGAATTAATTGTCATGTTAACACACAATGTAATTTTGATATCAGCTACAGACAGATGGCAATAACACACTAACAACAACTGCACTTAAAATAGCTCAGAAAGACAATACCAAAGTTCTCAGTCAGTTCTAGGAAAGAAGATCCACAGACAGAGGCATTTATAAGATATAAACAAGGCAAAAATACTTGCCACAACAAATCCTCATGCTACAGGGCATGAAGCACTTTAAACAACTATATTTTAGGAAAAAATCAGGGACCTAACATGAGAGTTGTTTTGTGTAACTCTTATTAAAGTTTCATCTTTCCTCGAGCACTTAATCTCTCTTTCTGGACATAGGGTTAACTTCATCTTCAGGGAAACACTGAAAGAGAGGCCAAATTCCTTCTTGATTTTCCTGCTTTATTAACAGTACCCACAAAATGCCTGAGGAAGCTTGGATGAGAGAGAATGAAGACCTTCTATTGAAACTCCCTGGAGTCTGGGCCCAGACTATCAGACCCCTTTGAGTTTCCTCGGGACTCAGCCCCCTGGCAACTTAATGGTGAGAGAGACAGCTTTGATCTAGTTGATCAGTTTGATCGGAAAAGTAAATTTAATAACACAAAAATAACAAACAATAAGGAGTCCACTGTATCGGACCAAGGCAGCGACAAGGGGCAAAAGGCAAAATGCCAAAGGCGGGGTTTAGGGTCAGACAGAGGTACTTAAGACACCCCGGTGTGGGTGGGGAGTTAAGGTGGGGTCTGAGGAAAGGGTCCAATGGGGGAGGACGATTAGGAATATTAAAATTCTTGCACCAAAAATCAACCTATGATAACACAGAGAACTGAGAACTTTCTAGTAACAATGAGCACAGAGAGCATGTCAATAAGCCTTCTGCTTATGGCACTGAGAACAGGGTTCCCCAAGGCATTTTTCCAGGGTTTTTTTCTTCCTCGGGGAAATTGCCCTCTACATTCCATCTCTTTTGTTTTTCTTGCCTATTAGTCATGCTATACAAACATGCCCTCATCAGCGTTGGAATAAATCAAGTAAAAAAGGCAAAGACCATTCTTCATTTTAAAAATGTGACACTGCATGCTACTGAAACATGGTGCAGTTTATTATCTTGGTCTATAGAAAGGTTATCCACACTATGTTTGCTGATGTAACTCCAGCAATATGTCATATTTAGCATAGATAAGTCTTACATCAAAAGTGCTTGAGCCAGTAGAATAAATCTCCCCAGGGATTTCTGGCACTACGACTATATCCACCTCAGGGCTTTTTTTTCATCTTCAACAACACTAAGGAGTTCCGTTTATTTACAGACTCCAAAGTGACACATCAGTGTCAATGAAACACTTTACTATCAGGGATTACTACATGGAGTAGAGGCAGAGGCTTTAAGAATGTCTCAAAGGTTGGTCACGCTGAAGCCATGCCATTCACCACTGAGCACCACGACAGTTTCATCCTCTTGGCGATTTAAGTTACTTCTCCAGGAGCTACACCAAAATAAAAGCACAATGAAAATGCAAAAAGCCATGAACCACTGTAGTGACAGCACCTACTAAGTGCACTTTGTTGAGCTGCTCCACAAGCTGTTTCACGTGCTGCCAAAATGGTTATGAAGCAGCAGTCAGGGAGGCCCCTGCATTAAGGAGAATACTGGCAAATGTATTCTGTCCCCCAGCCCCATAGGACTGTGTGGAGAGGAAGCTCCCAGAGGGCAAGCAAGTGCATGAATGCTCAGTAATCCTCCTGTCCCACTGAAAGAATCAAAGAACCACAGACGAAAGACCAGATCTAGCCCAGGATTTCAAACTACAGGAAAGACGTAAGATTTTTGCCAGGAGGTTCACACAAGAGCAAGAGAATAATCAGATTCTAAGGGTGGGCAGAGTGAGCAAATAGAATTAGGACCATAAGGTGTTTAAATACATAAAACAACACTCATAAACTCTCCGGCTAGTCTGCTGCAGACAGTATAATGAGTTTCTATTGCAGAAACAGAGATTTGTGAAAATAAAGCACAAATAAAGTGCCTGGAGAAGGAGTCCTTCCCTTCAGTGCAACAAAGGAGGAGATGTGGAAAGGGCTCTGTGATAAGTATATAAGGGTTTGTTCATAAAAAGAAGGAATAAAGGGTTAAGTAAGATAATGGGAAGTGGAGAAGCCACTAATAAGCAGAACAGCTGGACACTACAAGGACACCTTGATAAGCAATTTAGTTAGTTGGAGCACAATCTGTATACTCATTAATATAGCCAAAAATGGAGTGTAAGGCACAATCAGCATACTCAGTGTTTTAGCCAAATATGTAGTTCACTTGTAGGTCAAATAGGTCAAGGATGGAGCTGCGAGGAAGAAGAACGCCTTCCTCCCCATGACCACCTAGCAACAGGCCGCGCAAACAGAGTACAACAAGAATGAGGTGTCAACAGGAGCTGAGAGACTATATGAACTGTGGGGTGTGGGAGGGAAAGGTGCGAGCCGTTGGTGGAGCAGTGGCTCCCCGGCTGCCCAGCGCTGTTTCACTTGCAATCGCTTACTAACAATTAAATTCAAATTCACTTAACTGACCTGAGTTTCTGGGTTTTATTGTCCCAAACTTATAACAGGCTCACTGCTGCCTATCTCTTCCAAGTCATGATCCTTCATCTATGGAACTGATTTCAATAGGAAAACAGGTGCACCATGGTAAAATGAGGAGTACTGAATCCCCGCCGGATGGATACTGAGCAATGTAGGTCCTGCACCGCCCTCCATCACCACCTGCTCTCATCTCTCACTTCCTCTGCCAGTACCTGAATATGCCGAAACCTTCCACAAGCCGAATTTAAAAGAGTTTGTGCCAGGAGAG
>VYXD01014262.1:64513-102532 GCA_013397195.1 Hylia prasina | reverse complement strand
CGTCGCTGAGATCGCTGGCCTGCTAATATACTCACTAAAACACCTGGTTTTGAATAGCTGGAAACGAATTAATTCGGTTAATAGAGCATATGAACATGCAGCTCTTACGGGGCTGGGCATCAAATTGAGTTTAACGCTGTAGTGCACCAAGCCCGGTGCAAACTGCTTTGCCGCATCGCACGGGCGGCACACAAGCCCGTTCCTGCGTGGAAAAGACGTGTTTGTTCCACGGACAGCTGTTCCTAACAGGAGCTGAGATCTTTTCTCGGTGTTTCTGAAATACATTTTCCAGCCTCAGTCTCTTAAGAATCATGCCCAGTTCTAGGCAGTAGCCAAGCATTTCTCAGCTTCCCATGTGACGCTAGGAACTTGCAAAGCCAAATTCAGATATGACAGGCTTCATCATATCAGATTAATGTGTCTTTATAAACACACTGCGTGAATCTGCTTGTAGATAAAGCCAGGGAGTTGCAGATAAGGAAATAACGAGAGAATCCATTAATTTTAGAAAGCTTTACTAATTGACACAGACTGCTTCTCAGTCAAGGTCGAGCTGGACTCCTGAACTTTGTGAAGAACAGAGACTTAATAGAGTCATGAGTATTACCTTTTCTGCCCACAGTGGTCTTAAAGCTAATTTTAATGATCACGTATGTTGTACAGGAGGGCTACAGATTAAGGAGATGTGTTGTCGGTGGATGGCAAACTCTGTACTTCCAAAGGACTCCTCTGTCTCCTTTGTGCACACTAACTTGTAGTGACATGAATTTTCTGGACAGATAGGAATTACTACTGCAAAGCTACAAAAAGTAGAAGGTAAGGACTCTATAGAAAGAGTCCCTCGTCTTGACTGCTTTGTGTCCTTCTGCGTGTGTGTGTGCGTGCTGTAATATTTAATATAACTATTTTAAACTCTATTTCTAGTCTTAACTGTGTAATAAACGCCAATCCCTCGTTTTTGCAATTTATGAAAATTTAATAAAAATAAAAATTGATTATATAAAAAAATAATACGAATACAATAATAAAAGTTAAACAATTTTAGAGTTAGGACAATATTAGACAATAATAACAAAGAGAGCAGCCCGGGCTGGGCCTTCCCCGTTCCAGACAAAGGCTAGCTAGGAGAAGGCAAAGGCCAGAGAGAAATCTCTCTCTTTTTGAGGATCCTCTTCATGACTATGCATATTTTATTTAAAACAAGAAATTTCAGCTGGTACTTGTCAAAAAATTTCTGTTAATCCTCAGGCGCCTGTGAGTCTCCGTGAGCTTGTTTCTGTTGATAAGGAAAGCCATAAATTCTTCTTCACTAGAAAATTTAGGGGTTTCTGCAGCTGTTATCTCCGTGCAAAGAATCTCTTGATTATCTTCTCTCTTTCTTGAGCTAAAAAGAATATCTCACACATATAGCTTCTATTTTAATTTATAAAAAGCTTAATGTTAATTACAATACTACATTTACTATATTATTCAAATGTTAATACAGCATAACTTTTCTACCTAGCATATTACATATAGTAAAAATCTGCGTAGAGCCATACAATATGCCTTTTTCACAACTGCTTTTACTTTAGGAATTAAGTGCAATTAAAACCTGTTGTCCTGAATAGGGGTACGTACATGTAGATAATGTATCAACACCTACCAAGGAAACTGGTATGGATTACAGGATGTGAAAGCCTTTCCTCTTTCCTCATGTATGCAAACAAACGGAGTTGATGGTTCAGGCAGTGGATCATATGATGAATCAGCATTACATAATTTGGTGTTATACTAGGGAACTGAAGAGGCCAGTTACCATAGTGGTACAATGAATAAAACACAGATATGTACTTTGTTTTTAATGGTGTTCCAAAAGCTGCATGTACTCAGCTAGAGACAAGGTATTTACCTCTCTTACACGTCGCTGTAGAGACAGACATAACACACCAAGCAACCTATCAAAAGCTTCTCATTTATGTGCTGTGTGTTCCCTTTTTTATACATTTCTAAACAAAGCGTGCACAGAACATTTTTTTAAACAAAGCATGCACTTAATTATTGATTAATTAAACCTCATCATGTTCATTGGTACAAAACAATTAACGTCAATATATTTGGCAAGCATTGATAAAAAATCTAAAGGCACATATTCATTTCTGTTTCTTGAACAGCAAAATTGCAAATACCCTTTTAATTGTCTCTGTTCTATTGGTTCCCATGCCAATGACCTTGTCTTCTTCCTTTCACAGGTATACAGAAATCTTACCAACTTCTCCATCTGCTAACTCAGTCATTTGGCTCATAGACCTGCTGACAGCCCCCTCTGAAGTTCCCCCTTTTTTTGTATTTGAGCCATAAACACAGCTGCCAAGGATTTTTGCAGGGCCCTTTGCAGACAGGAGAGACACAGAGCAATAATTACAAATACCAATAAAATTAACAAGTTTTTAACAAGGTTTTAAGCCACCCAGTAATGCCCCATCCTTTAAAAAGACCATCCAATCATCCCCATCTTTCATCCACCTGTAATTAACTGTCTCTTTCAGCTTTGAAATGCTCTTGTAAATTGATTCACTGTGATCTGATAAATTCATACAAACATACCTTCAAAATCCTGACATCCATGACCATGAACCAATAACAACCAATAGCTGCTCTGTTCTACAAAGTGGCAAATCTAAAACTATTTATATCCAGTAATAACCCACATAAAGCTGCAGATGTTTAGCCAACCAACAACCAAGTCTGTTCAATGTGGTTAAAGCTTAAGCAGCAGCCACCCCTCATGCCCTAAAGGATGCAGAAATAACAGAAGGTCCCCAAAAGGCCGCATTATCCCAACATTGGGAAGTAAATTTGTGTTGGAGTGATTGTTTGCTTTTTCTTATCTTTCAGTGTATCATTATGTTGGGTGTCAATAGGGTCAATCACCCCAAAATGCAAGGACCTCCTGCTATTTTACTTGGAATGCCAGCCCAAGCATGATCACCACAGATTAAAACCACACCCTTTGGCAGCTGCAAAGGCACATTAAAGGTACGTGATATTTTACTCGAGGTATAATTACACAAGCTTGCATTTCTATATATGTCCAGTGTTGCATCTACACTCTGAGACAACCCCTTTTTGGTTTTGTCTTTCCCTGTGTATTTGAATGTTACACAAGCATCCATTTGCAATGATCCTAGCAATTCCAATTCTTGTGGTTCAGTTGCAACCTGAGGTAGGTATGCATAAATGCCATCCCAACAATCTACAGGATTTGTTTATTTACAGGGTTTTTTGAGTTACAGTTAAAGGCTTGTGGGGGATAAGGCCAGTTATCATGAGGAACACCAACAAGGCATGTAGAAAATGGATTTTCAGGATTGGTGACTGATAAACACAGCATGTCCTGATGTGTGGCATTAGCCAATGTCACCCACATGTTCTGCAACCATCCATCCTGTGTGCTGTAGGTAAAGCTTCACACAGCGAGCAGGAACCCAACAAGGGCCACTCTCTGTCAAAACACAAGCATACCCCCTTCCCCAAGTTATTAATTCCACTGGACCAGTCCACATTCCAATAATTAAATCCTTACCCGTACCTTAATATTTTTATGGAAGTTTGGCTGTTTAGAATTCAAAGAAGAAAAATGATAAAAGATAGGAGATAACTGTGAGTCAGGTAAGGGTCATAAGAAGTTTAACACATAACCAGCTTTATCTAATGTCACTTGAGGTGGTTCCCTTTGCATTCCACCTTTTTATTTTCGAACCTGACATTTCAAAACACCATGTGCTCATTCAAGAATTGCCTGGCCCACAGGGACATGGGGAATACCAGTAGAATGATCAATGCCCCAAGCACGGAAAAAGGTTTGCAGTTTCCACAGAACATATGCCGAGCCATTATCTGTCTTTATATGTGATGGAACGCCTAAAATAGAAAAAGCCTGGCAAAAATGATGAATAGCATTTGCAACTGTTTCACCAGCAAATGCTGATGCAACCATAGCATAAGAAAAAGTATCAATCATAACGCAAACATACTTTAAATGACCAAATTCAGGCATTTTTGTAATATCAGTTTGCCATTCTTGTAAAGGGAGTAAACCTCTGGTGTTAGTACCATAATGTTGTGAAGTATGAATGATGTGAAAGTCAGGACAAGATGAAAGAATTGATTTTTCTTCACTGTGTGATAACTTAAATTGTTGCTGTAGTGCCTGAGCACCTTGGTGAAAAAAATTGATAAGACAAAATGGCTTGTTGTAACACACTGGGTACAGTTTTGACTGCTGTAGCAGCCACAAGGGAATCTGCACAGGCATTACCTTCAACAAAAAATCCAGATGTATGACTGCGAATATGCATGATAAAATAAAGATGTTTTCAATTACAAATAACAGTTCATAATTTCAACAACATCACAAATAATGGTTTCTCCTGTATATTAGGTAACCCAGCTTGATCTAAATTTAGTTTGGTTTAACTAAATTAGCAACGTAAACACAATCAGTAACTATATTTACAGAATTAGGAAATAAAGCAAATGCCAAAAGTACAGCACTCAGTTCAATCAGTTGAGGAGATCATTGTTGAATCATCACTTCAAATTCCCAATGATCATCCTTTTTCCAGGCCACAGCTGCTTTTCCAGTTTTCCCTGATCCATCTGTAAAAACTGTTACACCCTCCACTGGAACTGGGGAACAAATTTGTTTCCCTTCAAAGGGAATATCTTTGGTCAAAGTCAAAATAGGATGAGAAGGTAAAAGATATGTTATCTGGCCTGTAAAATAAGACAAAGCAGATTGCAATTCATTATTATTTTGAAAACACTATTCAAAATACCACTGTTGTACAGGTATCACAATAGTTATAGGATCATGCCCTAAAATTTCATGACAATATCTGTGGCCCTTGATGATGATATCTGCAAAAAGTTCATAAATTCCTGGGGCTGTTTTCCAATATCTGAAAGATAAAAATATTCATTCCAAAATGTGCAGTTTTTCCTTCACAATCATCATTCCATTGACATAACATTCCACATGGCATTTCATGATCCTTGAAAATAAACAATTGCACACTAACAGAGGTATCTATCCTGTTAATATCCTGTGTGTTAAGGCTAATTCAGCTCCCTCTATGGTCTTTTTTGCTGCAGTAGTCAATTGTCTCTCATCAGTAGAGGGAGTGTTTCCTGATAACAACTCAAACAAAGATTGCATTTGATGATTAGTTATCCCTAAGTATGATCTAAGCCAGCCTATTGAACCAACCAACTTCTGTACATCAGTAACAGTTTTAACTTCAATATCTAATTTCACAGGTTGAGGCACAATCTGAGTATTAGTCACTAGCAATCCCAAATATTTCCAAGGCATCTGTTTCTGCACTGTCTCTGGGGCAATAAGCAAACCAAAAGCTTTCAAATTGGTTACAGCATATTGTTCAAGGGCTGATAATCGTTGTTTATTCTCAGACACCAACAAGATATTATCTATATAATGTTAACAATAATAGCTACTAAATTGCTCTTGCATCTTTGATAGGGCTTGTGCCATGAACCATTGACAAATAGTTTGAAAATTTCTCATTCTTTGAGGTAGCATTCTCCATTGATATCTTTGTTAGGTTCAGCATGATTTAAAGAAGGCACAGTAAAAGTAAATTTTTCCTTATCTTGCTCACTCAGTGGAATAGTAAAAAACCAAATTTTTAAATCAATGACAATTATTTCCCATTCCTGCAGGATCACTGTGGGAGTTGGGAGGCCAGGTTGTAAAGCTCCCATTGTTGCCATTACAGCACTTATTTGCCAAAATCATTCAAAAGTCTCCATTTCCTGGTTTCTTTTTTACCACAAAACCAGGGGTATTCCATGGGCTGAATGATTCTTCAGTATGTCCAGCTTGTAGCTGTTCTGTGACTAGTTCTTGGAGGGCAGTAAGTTTTACAGTACTGAGGGGCCACTGGTCTACCAGACAGGTTTATCTGTTAACCATGTCAGCACTACAGCTGGATGTTGCAGCACAGTGGCCCCTGTTAAAATACAAAGTGATTTTTTTTTTTTACCCCATTGGGATAAACAATCTCGTAAATCTCTCATAAATTATGTGGGGCATTAGCAACGTAAGGTTTGATGTTAGCTTGTTTGCCATCAGAATTTTTTATATTAATCACAATGGCAGACAAACCACCTGTAGTTAAACCACCCAACCCTATGATTCCAAAACCTGTTTGAGTGAGGGGCCATGATTGAGGCCAAAAAAGTGATGAAATTATAGTTTCATCTGCTCCCATGTCAATCAAACCTGTTGTTGATATGGTCTCTGGATCATGTTCTTCAGCTGTAATGATGCATTCTTTTTCCTGGCATTGATCTGTTACTTTTTGAGTCCAGAATACTTGGGGTGCTCCTGTGGACCAAACATCTCCTGTACCACAACTCCGGTTCTCTGCATTTGGATCACAACTCACAAAGGGAACAAGCTGAGCAATACAAGTTCTTTTTTTAATAGTAACGGGGGTTCACTGACTGACACCATAGCATGAATTTGTCCCAAATAATCAGCATCAATAATGCCTAAATGTACATGAATACCTTTAGTAGAGCTAGATCTCCCTACTGAAAGAGCACTCAAACTCCTTCCTATGGGACCATAGGGCATTGAGAGGCACTTTGTATATTTGTCTTGTCAAAATAGTTACTGTGTTGGCGGTGGGTATTTCGGTCCCTGCGGAGCCACTTGTGTCCCCTGAGTACTGTTCACAAATTGATAACTTTGCAGTGCTGGGAGGGCTTGTGCTTGTGGTTGGGGTGTTTGTGTCCCCACGCGCCCCTTCGTGTTCTTCCTGTTCCCCTGCAGTTGCCGTCCATTTGAATGATATTTTGATTTACACTCTTTAGCATAATGTCCAGATTCACCACAGTGATTGCAGTCAACCTTATTGCCTGGATTAATTTTAGTTTTCACCTTTTGTTCACCATTTTGTGGGCATTGCGCCTTTAAATGCCCTTGCTGTCAACAACTGAAACATTTTTGCAGAGGCTTTAGGATTGCTGCCAGAACAGCCATTTTACACTCAACCCTTCCAGCTTTTGAGCAAGCAGCTACAATATCAGCTAACGAGGGATCCGCAGGCAAAGCCTCAATAATTTTTCAGCAGTCTTCATTTGCATTATCTCTAGCCAATTTTTTTGCAAAGAACTTGTCATAAATTTTCATCATCTACTTGCTTCTTAATAGTTGCAGCAACCTTTTCCACAAATTGCAAAAAAGGTTCCTTTGTCCCTTGTTGTATAGTGACATATCTCGGTTTCAAGAGTCTGCCATTTCCATTGGTTTAATTAAAGCGCTCATGCCTAATTGTTGAGCCTGTGCCAAAATTAGAGGGTCCCACCTTGCCTGTAAATCTGGGTTAGAAAAAGGTCCAGTGCCCAAAAAGGCGTCAGCTCCCACGGTGTGACGAGGGTCCTGCTGATGTAGTCGCATATTATTTAAAGCTGTTCGTTCAGCTAATTGTCTTCAGGCATTTTGAAATACGCTATATTGTACTGGCTGAAACAAAATTGTAGCAAGATGCATAATATCATAAGGTGCAAGCACGTCAGCATTAATAATATGAATTAATTGCATTATTTCTGGAGAATTAATACCAAATTTAGCCACTTTTGCTTGGAGGTCTTGCACGACTCTCCATACAAAAACTTGATGGCTATCTTTTTGTCCTGAATTAGGAATCACTTTAAAAACAGCAAAAGCCATAGGACTATCACAAACAACATTCATATCAACACTCTGCATACCCAGTGATTTGGTGGACCTATTTTTTCTAATAAATCCCAGTCCCCCTCTTCAGCTGCTTTCTTTTTAACATGTTCGCAAAATTGTAAAGGTTGTCTGGCAGTTACAGTTACTTGGCAGGGGGGTAAATTCCAAGGAGCAGCAGGCTTAGATCTATTATGAGGTTTGCAGCAAACAGATCCATGGATTAGTTCAGATTTTCTGCTTACTGGCATTTCATCCTCACTATCAGTGGCAGGCAATGGGGGATACAGCGTTAATGATTTCATTTGTTTGTGCAGTTCAGAGGGAAGCGAAAGAGCAGACGGCTCAGTTTGTTTTCCAACTTTTTTCGCTTTTAAGGTCATTTCAGCTAGCTGCTGTGCAGGAGTAGCATATTTCGATCTGGCACTTAATTCAGCTAGCTGCTCCGCAGGGGAAGGATACACAGGCTTAACACAGTCTTTTGGGGACAGATATCGAGAGGCATTTTCAACTTGTTGTTTGTTTCCCATAACAGCAGACCCTGAGAAACCTCCACAGAAGCAACTCCAGTGGGCTCTGCTTCAGGGAAGGGCACATTCTCAAGCTGAACCTCCCTTTTCTGCTGTTCCCCATTAACGTCAATTTTTCACTCTGATTCTCCTTCTACCTCCTGCTCCCTCTTACCCTGCTCTGTTTTCCATTCTTTCCAAGTCTCATAGAGCACTCTCCAGGTAGTAGATAAATCTGCAGCTGCTTTGTCCCCTTTTGACACCACATCCCACAGTCTTTCCCCAGCTTCTTTCTAAGCACTAACACTAAAAGCAGTACTTGCATCAGTTTCAAAACCTTGTGATTTTGCCCACAACAACATACTATGAAGGGCATAGTCCATAGTTTTAATGCCTTTTCTCTTCAACAGAGTTTTCCATGTAGATAAAACACTCTGCTCTTTGCTTGAAAAATTATTTCCCATTATGTCCCCAGCACCTCACCTTCATTCCAGGTGTCAAAGTTAGGTCTCGACTGGCAGCTTCCACTGTGCTCTCAGCTTCACTGGACTCTGTCTCTGGTACATTCTGCCCTGTAGCCCATCACATCAAAGGTCACCACATGTCGCTGCAGAGAGGGACACAACACACCAAGCAACATATCAAAAGCTTCTCATTTATGTGCTGTGTGTTCCCTTTTTTCACATTTCTAAACAAAGCATGTAAAGAACATATTTCTAAACAAAGCATGCACTTAAATTATTGGTTAATTAAAACAGCTCATTGTGTTCATTGGTACAAAATAATTAATGTCAATATATTTGACAGGCATTGGCAAAAAGTCTAAAGGCACATATTCATTTCTGTTTCTTTAACAGCAAAACTGAAAATACCCTTTTAATTGTCTCGGTTTTATCAGTTCTGATGACCTTGTCTTCTTCCTTTCACAGGTATACATGAATCTTATCAACTTCTGCTCAGTCATTCTGCTCACAGACCCGCTGTCAGCCCCCCTAGAGTACAAGATTAATTCTGTCAACTAGATGACTATTAAACTGCAAAAGACACCAGTTTGTGGGCATCTGAGAGCACCCCAGCACAGTTCAGGCACTGATGTGGCTGAGGCTCCTGCTTTGTAGAAGCAGCAAAAGTCCCAGACTCAGGTGAGTACTAGGGCTGGAGGCTCAGCACAGCGCTGATTTATAGCTCCTTTCCCCAGAAGCTGCAGAGATAGACTCAAGAATTGAACAATGATCAGGAAAGCAGCATGACCAGCCAACAGGCAGTGGAAAACCACTGGTGTGTTTAACTTTGAAACACAGTCAGCTTCCCAAAGAATGTGGTTAAGACATGGGAACATCAGGATCGTAGCCTAGTGAGAACTCAGCAAACTGTAATCATCTTCTATTTCTGTTCCAGACTTATTGTACTCAAGAAGGTGTCTGGTCAGGCTTTGCTTAATTTCCACGTCTGCAAAATCAACTCAAAACATGAAGGAGAATCTGAGGTTTAATTTAAGAATCAAACTGTCTTACAAAGAGGGACTGGTGAAGGTGATGTATGGGCATTGTAGAAGAGTACGAGGGGCTGTACCACACATCAGCACGTCTGTGATAGCAACAAGCCTGGGAAGCACCATTAATTCACTGCTCTGTGCAGGTCTGTTGATGCCAGCCAGTGTGCTGTTGTGAACAAATCCAGCCTCTGCACTGAAGAAAACAGCAGAGCTCTGTAATGGCTTTCCAATCAGTCAGAGCACCCTAGAGCACTGGGATGCGTGCCTTGGCTTTTTCAGTAAAAATTCATCACCAGAAAGACTTGAACTTCCCTGCTGTGTTGCTGGCAAACATTACACAGACTAATGGCAAAGCAATGTGCAGATGTTACTGCATGGAGAGAATTGTCACTCTCAAACCATCAGTGCATTTAGAATAAGGTTTATCCATCAAATAAACATTCTGAAATCAGAGCAGGCTGATCTGATTTACTGGGCAGAAATATTCAACCAGTAGTAATCCCTCAAGATCTTCCTTTTGGCAGGGGTCCTCTTTGGAGAGATGCTAATGCTGATTTAGGGCTTTCAAGTGACAGGGAATTCACAGCATTCACTAGGGAAAGGCAAGATGCCTTGGTCTTGCTTTGTATAGGGAATTTTATGCACACAGACTTAGAGAGTTCTAGTAAGTCAGGAAGAATGGAGGCATGGAACATCCCCACAGGACAAACGACAGCCAAAGAGTACCCAAGAACTGACTTAAAACCCTGATCTCCATATTCTGGTGTCAGGGTGCAAAGAAGGAAGGAAAGCACTGGGTTAGAATTGTAACCATGGGGCAAGTCTCAGGAAACCCCCTGGTCAGAAGCCAGTTGTGCCCTGGGAGCAAACTGTTCTCACCACCACAATGTGTGCAGGTGCAGCAGCAGAACCTGAAGCCCCTGAATCATGTCACTTTGAGGCACCTTTAGGCAGCCCACGAGATAGCCTGGTTCTGAGGATTTTTCTAGGCCTTCTGATTTGTCTTTCATATTGGAGTCAGAATTTTTACTTTCCCACACTTTTACTATAAACAATAGCTTTGTTTTCCTGTCCTTCATTGTTTACATATTTTAGGTAGGCAGAGAAAGTTGATTGACAGTTGCCTTGACCAAAGTGGTTTGGGAGGTGGGATTTCATCCTCCAATCCACAGGCACCTTTGGAAATGTATAACATTGAGTTTTGTAAATAAACTCGAGCTTTTCCTGCTTTGGTCATCACCATGCCCTTGTGACGTTCTTTCGTGTCAGACAATAACCAACCCATTTTTAGACATACCAGTGACCTCTGGCACACCAGCTTTGCTCAGGTGACTGGGACAGACATTATTACCCTCAGATGCCAACTGCAGTTTCACTTGCATGTGTTGCACCTTTACACATATCCACTTTACTCTTCTCACACTCATTTCTACACGGATTATTGTTACAAGAGCAGAGGTTCTCACCATCCTCCTCTACTGTGAGAATACAGTATCACTACCTCTACAGAGAACTCAGAAGATGTTTGTGGTGAAGCAGAAAGCTTTTTGGCATAGCACAGGGAAATCATAACTTACCAGGAAAGCTCCAAGACTCTCTGCTTCCTCAGGATGAACCACCCCAGTGTATTTTGGGATAAGAATATTAGGAATTACATTGTTTTGTTCTCATGTTCTGAAATAAAGCTACAACTCAGAATGATGTTTTCAATGTTATGTAATTTCAAGCTTTTTCAGTAATTGAACAGTTTTGGTTTGTGTCAATTGGCAAAATGAAGAGCACAAAATGTCTGCAACCAATGAGGAGAAATACACCACTTGTCTGTTTTTCAGGTGAAATTAAATATGGCATTTTTTTCCAAATGTAAATGTCAGCAGAAAGAAAAAAAAAAACCCAGACTGTTAGATGTGGTGGTCAGTTCTGTAAATTTAGAATTTATATGCCTCTGAAAACAAAAAAGGCTTGAAATTGCTTTATAAGAAAATGTGTGTTTTGCTTGAGCCTAGTAGTTAAGAAACCAGGCAAAAACATGGTTATGGGAAGGAGGAAAAATGTCTATGCATATGCACATGCATGTTCAGGAAACCACAACTTAGATTCCCAGCCAGAGTCCTGACACAGCCTTACTGTTTGCTGCAGCTGTTTCCTGTGGACAATATATTCCAGTATAGGGAAGTGCAAAGGTGTGATCAGACAGAAATAACTTATCACCTGTAGTTCTACTTGTGTGTCACTGCAAGATCATCTGTGCCATGCCATCCAGGTGGCTAAAGACCGTAATAAGGTCACGGCTTTCTCCATGTGCTCCTAAGTGTGCACTGGCATCTGGATTATGGACCACATCTCCACACATTCTTGTAGGTAGCCAAGGGTTTCCAGAAGCCCTGGCCTTTGGACATCTTCCAAAAGCCAGCATACCCTAGGAATCATGCCAGGAGCAGCTGGAACAGCACAGTGTTTCCAAGGTCTGAGGCTGACAAAAAGGAAGTTGGAATACTCCAGCACTTGTTACTGCTGTGACTGGATGATCACCCTTATGGCTGTGCCTGGAAGCTGGGAAGGCACAGTGAGCAACCACAACAGCAACAGGAACACCCAGAGATCTGCCAGGGCAAGGCAAGAGCAGCCTGCAACTATGAACCCCTGAAGGGGAGTGATCACAGAGATTACCAGTGCTTGTGGGGCCTGACACACAAATCTAACTCTCCCTTTCAGAACCATGGGTTGGTCATGATGCTAAATGGTGGTGTCTTCCTCTGTGTCTTTATTAGTGTTTTGTAGTTCACACAAAAACTGTTTCCTGGCTAGTAGCAGTTATTGACTTCTAAAAAAATTATCCATGCATTTAAGAATTCAAATTTGGTTAGATTGTAGTCAAATGAAATTTACTGGACTTGAAGTATGGCATAGCATTTGAAGGGTTTTGTTTTAAAAATCCCACATACCTGGAATTTCCAGGGAAAATTGCTTTTAAAGCCTTATTTTTTGAGAATGATAGTTTAATAAACTCATTGCGTAGTTGTTTTTCCATTCCAGTGTTAATTTAGAATGGATTAAGATCTGCATTGCCTACTAAGGAAATGCATCAATTCCACCTTTCTGAGGAGGTTAATTTTTGTAAGTGGCACACAGAAGTGTGGCATTACACAGGTTTGCACTGAACTCCCCTGTTGCATTTGTAACATGCACTCTTCATTGCCCCTTTTTAGCACAATGCCACTTACAAATGTTATTATTTCTAAGCCCCCTGCCACTGGATGCAGTACAGCATTTCCTTCCTGCTCAGAATTTCATTACGTGACGTCCCAGATTTTCAATCACAGATAATACCTTTACCTTAGAAACAAGTGCCATGGATATTTAACTTAGGTGATGCTGAGGAACCAGTGTGCTGGGAGAAAAGGAGACAGCAGTGTACCCCTGCATATGTCACATTTCAGACACTCAGGTCACCAGCCAGCAGCAGGGAGTCTGGTGCTGACTGGGAGGCACTGTCTTACAGCACTTAATGAGTGACAGATGGAAGAAGGGAGGCCTGATATCCCCGAGTTACCAGAGAAGGTCAATAAAAAGGGTCTTATTAAAGCAGTTTTACAAGAGTATGAGGTTAAACAGGCTCAGGCTGATGGTCAACCCAGTTCTTCATCCTTACAACAGAACTTGAAGCTTGTAGAGTGATGACTCACAGAGAGACAGGCAAGCACTAGGTTAAGACCAGACAGTTGTTACCATATCTGATCGTCTGCCTTATTTCTCTGTCACACACAACCTTTAGCAGCCGGAAAAACTGAGCCTGTTGGAAATCAGAATTTCAGTTCCTGCAATTAAACCTAATAGACCAAAATCAGTGTTTGCCATCATATATAAAGATGAAAAGCATGGTGGCACCATGTTGACTGGATTGTTGACTTATTTGGGATGCAGAGGAAGTGCCCGAGCCTACAGGTAAATTCAGAGTAGCAAGAAAAGGAGAGTTTTACATTTGTCAAATCAGTAGCAGACTTCTTAAGGCCTGGCAGATTGCACTAACTGTTAATAATCTGTTTTGAGAGTGAATGTCTTCTTTAAAAAAAACCCTAAAAATCCAGAGATGACAAGTCCATGCAGGACAGCATAAGTATGCTTTCAGGGTACCTGCCTACCACCTTAGCCCAAAGTGGAGATCTCCCCAAATCAAAGCACATAGCCTCGATATATACCTGTTGTGTAAATGAGCTTAGCATAACTATCAGTGCCAAAGGAACAAATATCCTGTGGTAGGCAATAAGCTACACAACAGTAATGCATTCTGATTAAGAGTAAAGTGCCTCATCTTCTTCCATCTCTGCAAATCATTCTGTTCATATCACAGTTATGAACACTGTTACTCTGAAGCTTTCAGGGCACAACTGAGCTGGCAGAACAAGAAGAAATGGTTACAGTGCTAATGGTCTCTGTGCTGTCCACAAAACAAGACCCTCAAAAAGTCCTCATGCAGGACCTGCAGCCCAAGGATTTGATTTTTTGGAAGGAAGAGTTGTAGTTAGCAGCCTGTAGCGAGCGCTGATCCAGAACAGTCGGGACAGATGGAGATGAAAGATCTCTAGAGCCCAGTCTTATGATGTAGGGTTTATTGTGGGGGCCCTCGGAGATGCCAGCTGCAACTCTGAGGCAGGCCCCAGGGAATGGGGGCAGGAAGAGAGAGAGAGAGAGGGGTTCGAGAGAGTAGGGAGATGGGGAGGACAAAGACAAAGGAAAAGGTGGCAGAGACAGCTAAGAGGGCAAAGACAGCAAGGATGGCAAAAGGGCAAAGACAGCTAAGGAAGCTAAGAGGGCAAAGATGGCACCATCTTCCCCTGTGCCCCTTTTCAAGGGGGCTTGAAAATGGGTGGGGGAAAGAACTTTGCACCAGTGGGATTACAAATACATCATACTTCATGGGAAGGTTATAAGTGCAAGATAAACTACATTTTTGAGGAATAAAGCAGAACATCTTATTGGACCCTTTGCTTTGTCTGTGGGTCAGAAAAGGGAGTTACTTCCACCAGCTGCACCACTGCCCACCAGTTGCTCAGCAACCAAGGTCTGTCATCCCAAAGCTCATTTTTATCTCAATCTGGCTCGCATTCTCTGCACTGTCCACATAGGGCCTTCTTATTTCATCTTCCCCAACAAAGAGACAGAACCCTTCCCCCCACCTTGTCCTTTTATTTGAAAGGACTTTTTAAACAAATAGAAATTTTCTGAGTAAGTTGCCAACAAAGAAGAAAAAAGGATTGGAAACACTAGAATGAAACACAGAGATGATATGAATCTAGTTCAATAACATCAAAGCTCTACTTAGGAAAACCTGAAAATAAGAAATTGGCATTATGGGATGAAAAAAATTTGGCCAAATAGAGTTCTCTGACTAGCAAGACCAGATCTACTTCAGGAATCTTCCTGGTAGTGTGTGGTCTCAGGGTCACCATTTATGGTCGTGGTGAAACAAGACTCATGGACTTTGTATCAGAAGGCTTAACAAGATTTATTAAAGCTGACTCCATTCTTTCTGGGCTTGGCTATTTTTTGCCCAGGGTGAAGAGCAAGCTGCTGTTCTTCTCCTGCTCCCGTGCTGAAACCTTTGTCCCCCAATCCTTCCCATACCAGGGAGATAACAAAACTTCACCCATAGGTTAGGGAAGAAAACAAATCCTCATTTCCTTGGAGACAGAGATAAGACAAACACTAGAGAGAATTGAATTGTTTCCAGAACTTTGCTGCAAATTCTGCTTTCTCATGAGAATACTTTTGAGCAGGGAAAAATATATTATGTTCATGCAACAGTAATGGTGGGCTACAGGAGTCAGTCTAATTCCCAGGTCTTCTGGAAGATCAGGATCTACAGAAGGTTTTCCTAGGCAGTGCTGTTTTGGAGCCAAAAGAGACTGAAGCCATACATGTCTCTTGCAGGGCCACTCACATTACTAGATACCAGCAAGGTGTATGTCAAAATACAGCCTGCCAAAGGTGTTCAAAGCACTCAGTTTAGTTTTCTGAGAAGTTTTTCTGTCTCAACTTGATAAACCATACGCAGATGTATCTGTGGTTTATTCTGTAATTTTATTACATAATTGTGGAGAAAATAGCTTACACTCAGAGACAAAGCTGACACATCAGAGTACAAAATGCAAGGGGGAGGAGAGGGATTAAAAGAAAAACAGACCCAGTGATAGCCTCTTTTGTAATGACCCCTTCCTTCTCTTGCAGTGTTAAAAGGTGGCAGGTAAAATCTGCTCGTAAAAGAATTATTACACTGGTGCACATGAAGCATGAACATTTAAGCACCAGAAGAAATAGCTAAGTGAGCAGTGCATATACAGTAATTCGAGAGAACAAGAACAGTAACAAAAGCCAAGAATGACTGGTAAAAACGAATTGGCATTCCTGCCTGAAGCACATCAAGGCTAAACCATGTATAGAAGAATACCAAAAATGCATGCAAAACAGTAACTGCAGCCAAAACAAAAAGGATTCTGGGATCAGCATTGGCACTAATCAAGAACCAGGGAGACAGAGGAACATGTGATAGCTACCAGTCCTTGTTCTCCATGCCACCACATGTAATCCTGGCATCTACAGGAAAAGGAAATCAGTTTTATTTAAAACAGAGAGCACCTTTCTGTATGGTGTGCTCATACAATGAGTTTTGCTAATTTATTGTGGCAACAAAGTGGAAGAAGAAAACAACATTCTAGTTAAATTATAAACAATATCAGTACAATGCATAGAAGTCACTCAAATTCCATCAAGTCTCGAGGTAAAAGCCATCATGTTTGCAATTAACCTTTCAGGAAGAAACAGCAGTAACTCATGATAAAAAGATGAAGAAATGTCTCAACCCACGGGAAAAGGCATTTACATGAAGTTCCTGTTTGCTCAGGTGTACAACTGAGAGTTTGGCAGAAGCATGCACGTTACATGCTCCAGACAAACTGCTTGATTGTAGTGGTTCTGAGCAGCAGCCAAAGAGACTGGCTTCTATCTAATAGATATGCAGTAGCTGCATATTCAGTAAATTGGTGTGATTAGAGACAGACTATCAATGCTGAAGCATGATAAACATTATATAGTTTACAAACTAACCAAGTCACAGATTAAACAGTATTTAGATGACTGTGTGACTGCATATTATATTCACAAGTCCCAAATATTTCTTCCAGAGTTCTGACCTGTCACAAAAGTTAAATCAAACCATCCAAAGGCCTGAGATTAAGAAAAAATTGTTGCGCTGATCCTTTCTCTAATCTTAGCTTACTCTGTGATGCACATACATTTTATCTGTGCACAGTCACTAAGAGCAAAATAATTTAATCCCTTCACTCAGCTCCATTCAACTGGAACGATTCAGCTGAACTCAGCTGAAAACAAGACTTACTGCACACACTCATGGTAGAGAGCAGGGCCCAACTGTACATACAGAGCACAGTCCAAATTGCTGCACGGGAGCTGGAGGGAAACAGCTCCTGTACTTGTATTATATAAAAAATTGCACTTTTTGAGCATTTACTGTGGCACACATGCATACAATAGTTTTGGTCACAAAATATCCTCTCACTTTGTTTTGCCAAATGATGGGGCAATTTAAAGGACACATACACCAATGGAAAGGATGGTCTTATTTTACTATGAGTATTAAGGCAACACAAAAGTAAAATGATACATTCAATAAAACAATAGACTTACTACATGCTCAGCTTTAGCAACATGCAAAAATAAGCAAAATAATGTACCTAATCATAAGAGGAAAGATGGTGATTTAGTAAGATATATCACCAACTGCCGAAATACTTTACCATCATATAGAGTACAAAATTGCTGGGGAGCCCTGTTTTGCAGTGAGGACCTGAAGAACCCTTCCTGGCAATTGGGAAAATCCTGTCCACTTGTAGATGAGGTCTCCAAATTCACACTGAAAGGGGGTCTAGCTTTTACAGGCCCAAATCAGCAAGTCAAAGTGACTTGATTGTATTTTTAGTGCAGAAGCACCTGGGTCTGATGGCATCCTTCCCTCCCAGTTGGGGCCAGGGCATGGCCAGAGGCCAGGTCTTAGCTGGGAGGGTATTCCCTAAAAACCCCACAAACAAGCCTCTATTAATGCCCCTTGGGAAATTTCCTTAAAAGTATACATTTCTTGCAGATAGTTGCACGAAGTTATGTGAACGTTCCTAAAGCAGCCAGTCTGGTGATAAACATCTGGCATAAGCATCTCACTCATTTGTTTTCAGGTAATACTGATGGTGTTAGTCTCATAATGCCCAGGATTCATCTCCTTGGTCAGCTCTGGCTGAGGCCTGCTGCTCAGGCCTTAGTACATCACTTCAAGCCCACTTACAGAGCACATTAACCACACTCTATACATTAATACACTGACTGCCCACCTGATTCAGTACCTACTCTACAACTTTTGCCAGCAGGAGCTTAGAGGGTTGGTACTTGTTCCAGTGGAAAAGGTTTCCTTCAGGGAAGGGTATTGTCTAGACAGATACAACTTTTTTTACAAGAGAGAAACGGTGTTTCTTTCCCGAAGCAGAACTGACAGAATACCTAAGATTGTCACTGTCATGCAAACCTTATCTGTTATAACCAACAGTAGGGATACTGCATTTTTCAGTGACTATCTGTTTTAGGGGCTGAAGGTTTCCAGGCTTTTAGGACTAGCTGGAAAGATAAGCTAGATAAGCAAATACAAATAAAGCTTACAGTACTCCTAAATGCCTCTCTCTTATTCAGATTAACATATTTTTGAACTGTGCCAGTGAGAAGTAGGACTCTATTTATCTTAATCCTCTAGCCTGCAATGAGGAAGATGATGTTTGATTAAACAGTCAATAAAAATGCATACAACTAATGTTAATGGATAAAACTTTTCTCTCCACTGTCAGTTAGATCTTAGGAAATCTGCTTACTTTTCAACTGCCAACAAGCAATACAGAACACAGTAGGCTACTGGGAAAAATACTAACTATTCTCCTTTACAAGGCCTAATACCTTACATTAGCTCAAGTAGCAGCAAAATAAAGGAACACATGAGCAAGATGATGGTTGCTGTTCCTCTACAAGCCTCAAAGTCTTGCACTACTACACGTGCTGCAAAATTAGAAAAGAGAATGCTAAATGTGGTTCAAAGGCATGAAGATGACAATGGCTCAGCAGGTATCCCTGAGACCCACTGCAGAACAGCAGTGGGCACACGGTTAAGATGCAGCAACAGCATACATAAGCTTGGTTCTCTGCACTGCAGAAGTTTGGTTACCCAGCAGAAACTTTGCTGCCACTCCATGCTGCAATTCAGGCAAAGCTGAGTCCAGTGTCTGCACCATGGACTGTTCTACAGACACAGGCTGACAGGACTGGTACAGTATAGTTTCCCCAGCTGGATCTTCCTCCTCTGTCTCTCACTGCAGTCTTCAAGGCTTTGAAGGATTTGAAGTTTGATTGAAGTTACCTGTGTTCTCAGGTAACTTCTCCTGCAAGGCTGGAATAGGGGAAAAAAACCCCTCCAAACAATTCACATTCAATCTGCACTTCATACTGTTTTCAAGACAGTGGAAGTGTTTTTGGAGAAGTTTTAATGCATGACTGCTGAGGGAGCATAGGCAAACTCATTTGTTACTACTTGAGCCTAGTAACTGAGACAAAAATAATCCTATCCTCTCCTTACAGGGATACATTTTTATTATTGGTCTGGAACACAGTCATATGTTCATCTAAGCTGCATGTGAGAAGAAAATGTTATTTGTAGTTTTCCCCCTTAGGATATATATCTGTACAGGATAGCATGTGATTCAGCACAGAGATTCTGCAAAATTAGTCTGTGTACACCTGCAGCCTGCAAGCTGTTTTGACAGTCGTTGTCTCAGAGCACGACTCAAAGGACAAGACAGCAAACCAGATAATCTTTTTCTCAAGAACATTTTTATTTTAAAAAGAAGAGTTAATGAAACGTTTGTGTCAGTAAGGAAATAGCAAACTTGTATTTTATACATAAAAAATATTTAGAAATAACCATCCAGCAACTATTACAGCATTTTATTAACGACTGGGACTCGGGCCATTTTCACTCGTTTGCATTCATCATCCACAGCAATCAAAAAATCAGTTTTTTTGGTAATCCTGAAAAGTGTAAATCACATTGTTAGCAAAGTATAGAGGTCCAGCCCCCTCCTCAAGTTTTGATATCATTCTCAAGACACATCTACTCTTAATTGCTAAAAATGGCAGTACATGATGACATTTCCTAACAAATCTATGACAGAGTGCTAGAATCAAAGTTCACTTGAATCAGTAAGTAAATTCAAAAAGACACAAATGCTGTAATTAAGTTTTAATTGCATTTAGGGTACATGTAAATATTTCTCTTTGCTCATATAAAAACCTAACCAGTTGATATGAAAAGCTAACCATCTAATTCTACTTTGAAACCTAAGAAAAGCAAGCTGTTCTAAGGCTTAAACCTGTCCCAACACACATACACCCTTAGGGTTTTTCTTATGTCAAATCCGGGACAAATTCTTAATCTTAAATATTAATAGAATGATTTGGGGCTTTTCCAAACCAATAGTTTTGATATTAGATTCCTTATGCTGAATTAACACAGGAAAAACTGTCCTTTATAATCCCTGTTTTGTGTAGCTACAGCTCTTCAGGAAAATCTATTAATAGGACTAGGAATAGGTGTTCTAGGGAAGCAGTGCTGCTTTTGGTTAAGGGACAGAGAGGAGATGAGTCATGTCATCACAGAGTCAGTGTCTCCACAAACCTCACTGATCAGAAGTGGTAGCAGTAGATACAAAGAATGCACGCCTGACACTTTTCACAGGCAGTCATCCATCTAGTGGTAACTTTCCCCTGAGAATAGAGGCTGTTTTCTAAGAAGTATTTAACTCCTGGCATTTACACAGATGCATGATTTCCTCTTGTTGAAGGTGAGACTTTTGGAAAGGTGTTAAAGCAATTATTGTTCTAGCTTGATACAGCTCTGGAAACCCTGCTTATTGTCAAATGCACAAATTCAAATACGTTAAGTGACAGAAATCAAGGAAGCATTTCTCTCCTTTCCTGCCCTTTAGTTAAACAGGTATATTTTAGGGCATATTCTCCCAAATACTTATCACAAACCCTAACGTGATCCTTGGAAAAGGAACTAAAATGCTTAAATTGATTACCTACACTATTGTAACTTGACAAGTTCCCACATGCCAGGTGACCCATAGTACTGGGGTCAGCAAACAGTGTGCAAGTAGTCAGCTGATTACTTTTTTTGAGATTGAAAACTTAAAAGTAGTGAACCTAATGTATTTTACTTCTAATTTGATGAAGACTTAGCAACAGCAATTCAAAGTGCCTAAAAAGTAAGTTGAACTCTAATAAAGGGAGATGTCTTTCTGAACTTATGAGGAAATACACTTTTATGGAACTAGCTCCATTCCAAAAAATATCACTCATATTAAAACTGAGTCTCATACTGGTAATAACAAAGAGCTGATGCTAAACTGACAGCTGCTATCTAGCATATTCCAGCTGTTAAGACGACCAACTCCAATTTTAAGAACAGTATTAGGGCCTGAGTAATCTAGTGTCAGATACAGGTCTTGAGTCCTGAGCACTTTTGCTGCCTCAAAGATATGAAATACATGCTACTGTCTGGGGAAGACTGGAGGTGGGTCACAGAAGAGTGCTTAATGTTCCTTACCCAGAGTGGTCTTAACAGTTAACTTCCTTACCTTAAGACAGAGTGAGCAGAAATCTCTCCTGTGAATCTGATCTACACTCTCCAGCCTGTCATTCCATGGAATATCATGCTATGTTTCACACGCTCGCTCTCTTTTTCAAGCGGTGTGAAGTTAAATTACTTCCACCTGAGTAAGGTATCTCAGGGAAAAAAAAAAAAGCCTATCCTAATAACCTATCATTTACTAGGGAGTACCACTCTCCATTACAGAAATTACTGAAATAGGGTTATTTCTTCTAATAGACTCCTAAGCACCACTGAAGAGCCTTGTTTGTGCTAATTGTGTTAGAAAACAGAACTAAGTAATTCTTACCCCAAACCATGTATTAAAGGGCTTCAGCCAGTGCCCAGGGAATTAGTTCATTTAGAGAGATATTCTTCTGAAACACTGGAAGCATTCCAATCTTTCTGAGCACATAGCTCCTGTTTAAAACTGGTGACAGGTTAAGAAATTACCTTGATCTATTCCTTCCGTCCTTTTCCTTTTCAAATTTAAAAGTGCATTTTGTTGCTCCTTTGCAGCTTCTGCAGGACAGTTGGGTCTTGGCAGCTGATTTCCTGGAGTGGGTCCTGGTCGGTTACTGAAATACTTCTGTTTCAGTGCCTTAATGATAAGCAAAGAAAAAGAAACAAGCAATTAGTATGAAGTGCCATTTATAAAGAGATTATAGTGAAACCAAGTGCTTTCAATTGGGACTTAAAAACTACTTGAACACTTTTATACCACAGGGTGGCCATGGGGCAAATAAAGATTGTGTTTGCAATTGGTATCCACCCCACATGGATCTGTAAAGCAAGGGATGATTGTATACTCCTATTTGTAACTAGTGCTCAGACATTATGACAAAACTAGATTATTTTCTAAGAAGTCTTGTGTAAGTGGCCTCTAGCTCTGAAGAGCTTATATTCTGAATAGACATATCAGAAGAGATGAGGATAAAAAAGGAAAGTAGGAGTAAAGAAAAATTAAAGGGATATTTTTGAAGTCTTGATCACATTCAAGATCTGGACACCAGCTGTTTTGTTAGCTTTTAAGACGGGTCTTTCCCCCCTATTTCTTTACCTGTGCTATTTCTACCCTGCAAACTGTGAGAAAGACATCACTCATATTAAAGCAGAAGACAAACACTAATCAGCAAGATTGGTTTCATGTAGTAGAATTATATACCTTACTTTAAATTTTAACCATGAAGTGTGGTTAACAAAAAATGGCTGTCTCTTAGCTAATCATTACTCATGCCAATTACATGACATTCAATGTCAGCTATAAATCAAACCAATACAGTAAGGACAAGTTGTTTCCTGCCTTAAACTGTGGCATTGTCAATAAAAACCTTAGACTAGAAAATATATATTCAAGTCACTATCCTACAATATGACCTGAAAAATTACTTCATTCATATGAACTACCACAGAGATGTCTCAAGCATAGCCGAACTAATTATCTGGGAACTTATGCTGAACGTGCCCTGAAAAATTCTCCTAGTAAAAAGATACAGAACACATGCATTAATCTCCTGGATTCAGATCTAACCAGCAATGAGGGAGTCCTAGCCTTAAAGGGACAGTTGTTTCTTGCATGTTTCCCTATCAGTGTAAAGTGAGAGAAATACAGTTTTCTAACTGCCATCTGGTGTATCTTCCTCCTCACAGAAATCAGTATTGGGAACTAGAACATTTTGCAAGATTTTTCTTCAAACTCCTTCATTTCTCCCCATCAGGATCAGGAGTTAGGGAAACTGAAAGTATCATGGAAAAGGATAATTAGATAAGAATGATGGTTTAATCACCACAGAATTTTATGTTTAAAACGTACCATAAAAGTTTAAAAGACATTGAAGAAGAGATTGGATGAAGTAAGGAGAAGAACCTTTCAAACCCAGGGAATAAGATAAGATATGTTAAGACTTAACCTTCAAGTTTTAGGTGACTGAATTTAACAGGTCAAATATGACTGTTGGAAGGTCATGGCTCACACACATTTTAGTTGTCTACTTTGACTCTGCACTGGAAATGGGGGATGCCATTCACATGCCTTTCACAGTTCTCTCTATAAAACACTGGGATTATGTTTTTAGTACTTCATGTCACGTTTACTGGCTTCAAAACACATTTACCTGATATGAACAGTGATTTAATGAGCATTAGGACATAACCCAAGTGTACCATACCTGAGTAGCTGTTACTCTAGTGCAAGGATTAAATGTGAATAAGCCTTGAAGAAGACTGAGCAGATCATCACCAGCTGCACTGAAGATATGTTGAAGTGGCATTCCAGGGAAAGGCTTAAACGTGACATAATCTGGAAGACTTGTCATCCCCTACAAAGATCAAAAACGGAATGTATGTTTTATCCCTAGAAGGAGTTCAGCTTTTCACAGAAAGGGCTGTCTTTCACCAAATGCAACTCATCTTTCAAAACACATTGCTAATACTTGGTCACTGAAATAAAAATAAATGTAGGAATTGTAGGCCATAAAAGCTTTTTTTAAAATAACTGTTACAGTGTGAAACAACTTTCCAAATGATGTGTCCTTCCCTTGCTTTAGCTATAACCAGTCCAAAAGGAAAAACTGCTACAGGAAGTATGAAGGAATTCTGGACTGAATCAGACAAATTAAATAAAACTTTCTTTAGTGAACTGACATGGTGGGAGGGAAACTATTTACAAAAGTCAGTCTTCACTTCCTCTACATTAACAGAAATTAGATGAACATCATATGCATTTTGATTTTAAATGCACAATTGAAACTTTATATGAGCAATGGGAGGAGGGAAGGATAATATACACCAAGCAGTTAAACAAAAAATTAACTGCGTCCTCTTTGTGTCCTCTAGATATGAAATCAATCATACTGTGTTCACATTCTAGCATAAAAATTACACAGACAATTGTAACTGACAATTACACAAACATAATGCATTTGTAGTATTTTAAGTATTTAAAGCCTTAGTTGTCACATTTCAAGTTCATCCAAGTAAAAATAAATATTAACGCAAAGTCAAAAATGTGTTCCATCAGCTATAATCTTGATAGTAAATGTTTGAATTATTAAAATGTACATGTTTGGAAATTAACTTGGGAATGCATTGTCTTTGTTGTCTTAGCCAATCTCCTATTCTCTCTTTTCCCTATTTGTATCTTAAATCTTCCTCTCCAAAGGAAGCAAAAATGTCATTTGAAAAACCTTCATGCATTCCATTTACAGTTCTAGAGAAATATAAGAATTGTGGGGGGGAAGCAGTGCTCCCCACAGCAGCTCTCCATTTGGCTGCAGCTCCATTTCATGATCACATACTGTAGCATTCCAGCACCACTTACAATAAGGAAAAGTTGCATGGAGAGGGAGCAGAGGTGAACAAGTGCAGCGAGTGCTTCCACAACTCAACAACAAAACCGGCTGACCAGGGAATTCAGGCCTCCCTGTGCCTGGCAGCTGGTACAAGTTGCTCACCAGACATTATATCCCACTTCCTGTCACTGTTTAATAACCTTGGTTGGGTAGGTCATTGTGTGACCGGACAGTAAGTTTGGCCTGGTGTTATTTAATTTGCTGTCATCTCAGAGAAAACTGTACTACGGACTTGTATTTGTTTCAGGATCATTGTTGAGGCAGATTGTTTATCCCTAAAGCTATTGCATTTCTTACTATTCCCAAACTATAATTTACCAAGGCCAACTTAGGTCCCTACAAATGGCTCTTGCTTCAGAAACTGATTAAAGCCTTCCAGGTTAAAGCATGCTAATTAAACAAGCCTCTCAAAAACATTAAGCATCAGCAATAATCTCACATCAGCAGCCAGGGGAAACTGTGCACACAAAAAGGAAATCAAGAAGTGTTGACACTTGCTATTGGCCAGAGGTATGGCAAGAGAAACAACAAATCTCAGCTGCTTCAGAAGATGAAGCAACTGCCTTCTGAAAAAGCTACTCAAGTATTCTGGTATAACCATTTAATATCAAAAGCTAAAATAGAGAGTATCAAGTACCAATGTTAAACAAAAACACTCACAGGCCACTGTTCTTCCGTTGGAGTGCCCAGTGTTTCAAATATCCTTGTCAGCTGGTCAAGATCAGAGTCTCCAGGCAAAAAAGGAACCTGGAAGAAGGACACAGCATTTGATTGAATTAACTTCTGAACTTCAATTTTAGAAAGAAGCTTTGAGTGATACCTCATAATTGCAAGGCAAAATCAGAACTCTGTACACCACCTTCCCACAAAGAGGTATACTGGATATTTGAGGTATTCTAGTTATGCTCAAATGGCTTCTGAAGATTTTCTGAACCCAGGCTTCATTGATAGCAGACAGCTTAAACACAAGATTACACAACCATATTAATGTAAAATTTACTAAACACAAAAAAGATTTTATATCTCAGTTGTCAGCCTAAAGTCAGTTGGTCACAGTGATCTTTTCACCACCTGTTCTCTGGAGTTAGCTTTTATATATATTTAAAGTGAAACAGAACTGGATTACACAAGTTAGCCTTATGAAATGAAATCATGAGGGAGAGTAGAGACCCACTAGGATAGAAAACTGTCTGATCAGTGTCACATATCATTTAAACAAAGCAAAAGACTGAAAAGGGGATATCTGCCCAGTCCAACCTCTAGCTCACATATCAGGCACACAATGCAAGTAAAAAGAAACTTGGTGACCAAAGCAAATTTATGAAGAATTAGAGGCAGTGTTTAATTAAATAGGACAGAAAAACCATAATGGATCTCCCTACTAGACAGCACACTAAATTGTGGCATCATGAAAGCCCCTTGAATATAAACTGCTTTCATAAAAGAAGTCGCTTTGTCCTGAGAAGGGATGTATACATTTCAAAATATCACAGTGATAAAAACTGAACCATAATACACTTTCTGTTTTTTGACAAACTAAAGAATCAACTGAATTCAAGAATTACTGGCTTACTAACTTTGCTTAAATAAATTCAACTTCAGCAGGTCTAATGCATATTTATGTATCCATCACCAGTGCTGCTTAAAGAGCCACTGTACATTTCCATATCTCTACTGCCAATCAGATCGAACCAGCACACCTATTTGGTGTAACCAATCAAGGCAAAAGGTTTCTTTCAAGGTGTTTTCACACAGAAGGTTACCCAGTCTGGTTATGGTATAGCCACAGAAGCATTCAAAGGTGCAGAAACCAAGCAGAAGCCACTTAGTCATGGAAGATAAATTAGACTGCAGGCTGGCTACTTCACGCCTTCAGCCATTTCTGTACCCCAGCCCTCTACTGCTCCCCTCACACTTGTCTTCTCCAAAGAGCTATATAATAAACACTCTACTTCAGTGGAAAATACTCAAGGACCATTACATTTGTGTACCACATTGAGGAATGCCATAGAATTCTCCTGATGTTAACCTTCAGCTTCATTTCAGTATTGCCAACTAACTGCAGTTTAGAAAAACATTAGTCTTCCATTCATTTTGAATAAACACACAATTAAGGAACTGGTGATTATAATTGAGGAACAGTCTAAAAGGGACAGCCCATGCATGTTACATTTCAAGAAGGCTAGTGAATTAAAATAGGTGTCTGTGGACTGCAAGAGATACCCACTTGACCCCTCCCAAGGTACAACTTTTGAGAGCTTGTTTCAACTTTTTACCCAGCTATTTTTAAAGACTTCCAATGCTTGTGATGTTTATGAAGCCTCAGTCTATTCCAAAAAAAACCACTATCATTACAGTGAACCAGCTTTTGGAAATTTTTTCTAGTCTATGTTCACCTTCTGCTTTTAGCCGGAAAGAAGAAACCCGTAAAAATCTGTAGTGAATTGAAGGGCAAATACAAAATGCTTTAGTTTTCAATACTTACTCTGAGGAGCAGTTCTGCCAAAATACAGCCAACAGCCCACATATCCACACCAACACCATACATTCTAGCCCCAAACAATAGTTCTGGGGCTCGGTACCACCTGAAAAGAAAACACATTTTGGAAGAATTACCTGGCTTTGTTCATATCAAATGCTACATACTGTAGCAATGCACAAGCTAAAAAAAAGGATATTTCTGCCTATATACTTTTCAGACATGGAAGAGCTGTATTCTGCAAAGTGTTTTGTTTAAGAAAGAATGAACAAATCTGTGCACACCTCACCATAGAGTCATGTACAACCACAGATTAACTGCAGTTTCAACTGACCTGATTGCAAGTACTGAACTGCAGACATGCAAGGAAGAAAGCTCTTAACATACAGGTAAACCGAAATTTTCTTAAAATTTTATGTTGAATAAATCACAGTAAGACAGAATTCCTCCCATCTTCCAAAAATCTCTGTATCAACAGACCTAAGTATAGAGACTACTTTATGCAAAATGAGCCTTGTTGTTTTGAAACAACTACTCACACTGCCTAAGAACAATCAAGTTTAATGAAATGACACTGCATTTGACACTGTAGAATTTCTGTCTTAAATAAAGGCATTTAAACCAGCTTTGCCTGAATAGTTTTAGCATCACAGCAGTCAGAAAACAAGACATTGCATATTTTGCAGCCCCACTTTTTATAGCATACCTTAAATAAGCATGCCATAAAAACCACATATAAATATTTTAATTGGTTCAGGTGTTTGTCTCAAAAAAGGTAATGTGACTAGCTCCAAAAATGGTTCTAGGTCTTGTGATTAGCAGAAAGTAGCAGCTGTTTTGCTCCAAAATCCAGGCTTCTAAGTAGATACATACTATTTCCACACATTTTGAACGAGTATTATTTTGACAGATATAAGAACCACCCCGCATACACTAGTAGTTCCTATGGAGACTTTGTTAAACAATGCTTCCTTGTGGGTTTTTTATGCAGCTCTTGCCATATCACATGAGCAGATGCCACTCTGAATATGTTGATCTGACATGACATTTCAACGAACATATGAAACAACTAAACAATCTCTGTGTAAGAAACAAAACAGAGTGTCTCACCTTGTTACTACCTGATGTGTATAAACTCTATTTGGGCTTCCAAAAGATTTTGCCAAGCCGAAGTCAGCCAACTTTAAAACTCCATTCTCATCTAGCAGCAAGTTATTTGGTTTAAGATCCTGACAGTATAGAAAACAAATAATGAGATTTGTCAGTATTGAGAAAAACTAATTTCATTATATTATAAAAATATAATGAATCTCCTGGCAGACAAGTCACACCACTATTGTAAAATGAAAGATTTGATTCTATCCTAAAACCTTAATTGTGAGCAAAAAATTTAAAACCCCAGGAAGTATTTCATCATATATGAAAATCATAGTGAGACAGACCCATTTGAATATTAACACATTTAAATTGCAGAGTTTAAAAAATCCTCTTGATACATTTTACCTTTTCTGTAGATACAGCAGTTATGTTACCTGCACAGCTGCCGACTGAATAATAAAAAGACCTGGGCAATGTTTCAAATAATGGCAGAAATCATGGAAGTTACATAGTTCAATATAGTGGCAGTGTATTTGTGGGTTCACCTCTGGCCATTTGCTCTCTCTATTCTCATCCCACCCACCACCTTCAGCAGTATAGGGGAGAGAAGATCAAAAGCAAGACAACTCTAGGAGCAGTATAAAGGCAGTTTAACAGATGAAGGAAGGAACTAAAAATCCAAGCAAACAAGTAACGCCATGGAAATCTTTCACCACTCCCCAAAAGGAGAGTGAATAGAGTCTCCCAAGAACAACCAGCCTGGAAACCAAAATTCTCCCTTTTTCCTCTACTCTGTTTTTTACCACTGACCAAGGCTTTTCATGGCATGCAGTATCCCTATGGACAACTTGGGTCAGCTGCCCCAGCTGTGTCTCCTCCTTACACCTTGTCCCAAGCCTATTTATCAGGGCAAGGGCCATGTGGGGAAAAAAGAAAGCCTTGGCAATGCCTGATAAAAAGGAGGAAACCTCAAGAGTTCAGCTGCTGTGGAAAAAGTTGAATCCATCCCAGGCAGACCCAGTTCATAGAGCTAATTAAAATCACCTGTACCTGGAAAAGCTTTTCCATAAGTATTGAAGTCATAACCACATCAATAAATTTTTACATTTCTGGTACTGCTATTATCTCTCCAAAACAGTAAATATGAATTTTTATGGAATGAGAATGTCCATGTTCTTATGGAGTGAGAAATTCCTACCTTCATTAAGCTTTAGACTCTAAATCAACCCAATGTGATTTTTTTGTTGCAGGATGAAGGCTGTCAGTTTAGTATATGCTTACCCTATGCAGAATCCAATGCTGATGTAAATATTCTAATCCTTGAAGTGTCATCAGCATATATGCCTTGATGTGGGACTGCGTCAACACAATACTTGTATCCTTTATAATAACCTGCAAAGTGTTAAAGTCATGGTAAAGCTCACCACACAAGACAAACCTATTTCCATTCTTTCAGCTCTAAAGTTATTTCAGCCTTTCAGACAGCCTTCAAATTGGCAGTCACATATTCTCTACTATTTTCCCCTTTACCCAGAAAAACAGGTCAGTTCTGGAGATCAGAAATTGAAATGGGGAGTCCAGATCACTTACATGAACTTTGCATAACTAGACAATGACAAAATGTGTGGGAAATCAAAGTTTAGTATTTAAACTCAATTCCATGTTGATACCCAAACTTCCAGGACAAAGATGTGCACATCCAAATGATAAATGTGTCAGTAAACTTGAAATTCTGTTTCCACTTAGTCCTTCTTTCTCTTGCAACCTAAGCAACTAATCTTTGTAAATACAATGGTTTCCTCTTCCATTTCCAAAAAGACCAGAGGGTATGGCCACTTTACTGTATTTTAAAAAATCTACTTAAGTTTTCTACTTTTTTTTAATGGTTTTTAACATTACAATTCTATGCAAACAACCCAAAGCTTGTTTGTTAATACTACTGTCCTGTTCAGTAACAGCCTTCTGTAAGTTGAGTTCCAGAAGAGCTAAGACTGCACAAATTTCATGTATGCAGCATATGCCACATCACAACAGGCAGCAGTCTCAGTAGCAGCCTAAGTGATACCACAACACAGTTTAAAGACTGCACACCACAGCATCATGCAGTACAACAGTATTTCATTTTTCTTTGTACACCATTTTCTTCATCTCTAAACTTTACATAACTACTATGTAAACAGAATGTATCCTCTAAAAGTTAATAATGAGTAGACTTTTATTAGCAAAAATGTGACCTAACATTTTCAGGTTGTTCATTAATCTAAATTTCAGCAAGCCTGTATCTGTAAGGTACTGATTTGCAATTACCTAACATTTGAAAACATGTTTTAAGTGCAGGTGATTTTCCTACCAGCCCCTCTCTTTCTATATTTTAGTGTCACACTTATATGGACATGTTTGATATTATGCTTATCAACTGCATCCCAGAAGCAATGGTCTGTGCCAGAGGTTCTACACTCTGACTGGAGTTCCAGAAAACTAACATAGTAAATATAATTGTTTCTAAGATCATGCTGAGAAGTATTTAAAAGTAAAGGAATCAATTAAATGAGAACTCATAAAAACTGAAATTACTCAAACTACATTTAAGACATGCTCTTCATCAACTGATATAATAAAAGTCACCTTTCTAATATGGGCAAATATAAGCCTGTTAAAGCAGCACTTTCATAAACCGTCTTAAGATACTGAAATGAAAAGACGCCTCCAAAAATCTTACCTCTAGATCTGTTTCCATAAAATCAAACACCAGACTAATATTTGACTTGTGTCCAAATGCATCAATAAGCTGCAAAACAAAACACATTAGGACTAAGCATGCTCCAGTTCTTCAAGTTTTCTGAAATTCAACACCACTGTAGTCTGCATGTGGATTTTCAGCTTATTGAGAACTGGTTTAAGATTGATGACTTTTAACACAAAAATCCTTACTCAGTTTAGCTTCTTAACTCAGTTTCCAAACCAGAAAAAAATCCCCATTAACTATGGAAATAACATTTTACATTATTTCCTTTCCTTGCTGGAGATAGGAAAAAAGAGAAAGACTTAATTTTATCATGTTAACTACAACAGATAATGTAATGTACACCTTGTCTTCAAAACTTTGCTGTTCTATGAAACTCCTACCCTTCACTGAGACAAGACTAAGTTTGCTCATGGATTCAGCTCGGTGAATCTGCCTCCTGTAACCATGTACTATTTAGAAATTTTAAGTGTTAGGCTTATAAGCTTCAGATCTTTCTAGATGTGTATTCATTTTTGTAGCCAGCTTTCCAAGATAAATAAAACTATTTGGAGAACATCCAAACAGCCCTTTCTTAGGATGAAGCTGTGTAGTGACACAATCCATTTCTAATTTGAGATAACACAAGCGTGATGTTGAGCAAAAGCAAGAGATTATCTAGCCTGGTATTCTTCAGGATGTGGAAGGCATGTTCTCCCTGGTGCAGCTCGTTCCTTAGTATCAGTGTGATGACCACATTAATTAGCTAATTGCAAGATATTTGTTTGTATAGTTCATAACAACAGTGACTGTGCCCCTTACACTCCCAAAACCCACAAAAATTTTCTAAGGACTACTAAAAGGGGTACAACACTATCTCTTGTTTTTGGACCCTGCTTTTTGAACTCCTGATCATAAATTTGTCTAAGACTTTTTTGAACTGTTGATGCAATTTGCTTCTACATAGCCCATGGCAACACATCATATAAATTCATTACACACTGAGTGAAGCAGTACAATTTCCACTCCTGCTGCCAATAGGTTTCACACACATCTCTTATTTCTAGGCCAAAGGGGTTTGGAGATTTCACTTCTGGATGGACACCATCTATCATCTTGGATTTGCAGACCTCCCCATTTCTCAGCCTTTCCCTCTCCAAAGTGATGAATTCCTCATTTTTTCATAAGGAATATGCTCCATCTCTTTGCATTTTAGTTGTCATCCTCTACATATTCTCTAATCTCAATAGCTAAAGCAACCACTTTGAAAGCAGGTTCACAATCCAGAAGAAAACCGTATTCTCACTTTAAAAAGTATGTGGAAAAATTAATATTTCATGTACTTGATCATATGTGACACTTTCTAATTATCACTATGAGCTAACTTTAAAATGTCTTTAGCTCCAGCGGGGTATCTGTAGGTGTAAGTCTACCAAAATGCAACTGAAACTGAAAAGACACTAGTTTTACTCCTTCCAAAAGACATTTTAAGCATCATATCTGTGTGCTAAAATAAGCACATGACTAATAAGACACATGACTTTCCCTTTACCATTGCTTTAAAAAGCCTGCTTTTTCCCACCAGTTCCATATGAAGCAAACAATCAGCTAAATTCAGCATTGTGTTCATTAGCAATTCTATCAGAGATGCAAAATAAGGTGATATACATTTTCACAATTCTCCCACTATTAGTATCTATGTAGGCCTAGGCTAAAAACCAAAAGGATTAAAAAAAAAACCCTTGCCTTTAATACTGAAATAGGCACACTGACATCGTAATGAACTACTGAAAGTATTTGAAGATTGATTCCAGAACTAGCATTTATTTTACTTACACCAATAATATTTGGATGACTTAACTCCTGTAACAGTTTTATTTCCCTGAGGGCTGTCCTGTTGATTCCTACATTGATGGAAAGAGGAAAAGGAGATGTAAGAACAAAACAAAACCTTTGGATTAAGCTCCAAATAAACCTGTCATTCTGCTACTCACAGGCTATTTACTATGACAAATTACATTCTCAACACTCACCAATTTGCTAAATAACAAGGACATTGCCATAACCAAGTACATTGCTGTGAATAACAGTGGGCATACACTTCCTCCCACAGCAAATCCCTTCCACATCATAATAATCTGGTTTAGATTATGAAGCAACACATCTAGATTTTGACNAAAAAAAAAAATCACCTTTTTCAAGGTATTGGAAGGTTTACTTTAATATTAAAGAAAGGTTTCATCTTGCAAACGTCAGTCCCTCAACATGTCTCACTTCCAGAGGGAGGCATATGGTCAAACCTCATTAATAAATCTCTTCCTATTTGACATAGTGTTATCTAATAATGCAAGGCACATGTTTTTCTACATTCATGCTGTAGCATACATAAGGCATAAAAGAGAGAGAGTGACCAAAACCTGCTTAGTCTTGCTTCAATCTTCTCATAAGCAGATTTTATAGAGAAAAATCAGGGGCCAACACAGAGAAAATGGTGCCCTTCAGCAGTCACACTGATGGCACTGTATCAAACCATGATTCCTGCAGGGTACCAATTCCTCCTTCAAAAGTGCTAGTATGTGCAGCTTGTATGAAAACTGGCAAGCAAATGCTCCTGTGGTATATCATGCAGGAAGTTGCAGCTGCACATGTGCTGAAAAACAGTGTTCTCCTAAAACCTGGGATACGAGTCAGTGCTGAGATTAGCAATGTTTTGGGCTAAGGTACATGGATTACTTTACATTCCTACTTTGCCAGTTCTAATTAACTGTTTTGGAATCAAATTAACAAAGGCTGCTTTTGGGTGGGCACAGTCTTAGATGAAAACAGAAGAGCATGCCATGTTATCAGATAACACAGGGAAAGCAGATATGATCATTATTTTTAATAACATCTTTCATCTACAGCTAGACACTGTAGCTGCCAAAAGTAATGACTGTCCCTAAGGGCCATCAGGCCACTGGAGGCCACGTGGATCATGTCTCTAAGGCAGCTGGCTCAATTGTGAGATTCTGGGATGAGTGATCAGTTTCACTTCAAAAGAAAGGAACTGGAGAGTTGAGAGCAAAGACTCTTCACTGGAAAGCTGGTAACCTGATGTGAAGGAGTCCTGAAGGACAGCAGCCTGCAGACAAACAAAATTCTGCTGCACCACACAGGCAATAAGAGAAGACCAAGATTACTTGGTTTCAATTTGCCATATCCACGCCTAGAGGCACAGGGCTAGTCAGGGCACATGCTCTACAGTGCTGAACATAAAAAACAAGGACACAGAGACAAGTGTTTTAATCTTTTTACCCACTTTTGCCTCTGCACACATCACAAAGAGCAAAGGAAACATCTAAAAACAGACAAATACTCTCACTCGTCTTAAATATTTATGGCATAGGGATGCATTAATATAAGAAGGTATTCTAAACTCAGTGCTGTTGTTATCCTATGCTATATTCATGTTTGAATTCCATTAAAACTGAGAAGTTATCTACTCATATTTAGACATATACTGTGCATGCAGGTAGCTACGCTGCTTTTGGTTGTCCTTGTAGTTTGTGAAGCAAACCTCTACTAAGCCTTACAGCAGGCACTGAGCTCAATTTTCTCAGTCAGTGGTGTGGGGAAATTAATCAATTCACAAAAAACAAAACAAGCAAAGCACAGCTTCTACAGCATGAATTTGTTTTAAAACTCACCATCTTTAGCTTCTGATCTATGCCCCAGTTTAATCTGAAAATAAATATTTCACGTTAAGCAAGATTAAGTGAATGGGGAATACATTTTTAATATCGCTCCTCTAAGACAATGAATTTTAGAAAAACAAAGCACTTTACCAACTGGGTTGGTTTTAATTGGGGTTTATTTCCACCTTAAAAAAATAACTGTCTCTACAGCATTAGTTGTTACAAAAAATAGCCACGACGGCACTAAAAACAGACAGAATGCAAGGTGACAGCATAAACTGCTTTGCAGCCACAAAGCTTTATTATATTGCTAATGGGCTTCTCCTCAGGGAGAAATGAGAGCTAAGTAATTGACAGTTATCTTAAAATGCTTCTAGTAAAATTAGCAGAGGATGCAAACTTAGGCTGACTCTAGGTCCTTTTGTCTCAATCATCTAATGCCCTGAAATTTCAAGTCCAGAATCCTACCATTGATATTTCCAGATGATAGAAGAAAATATTCTGATACAACAAAGAATACTCTTCACCACAGCCTCTACCACCACCAACCATACAAGAGAAGTATTGCAATGCTAAAAGGGATTAGTGCATTAAACAAAATTACTTACTATTGACACAATTCAACTTCTTGAGTCTTTAACTAAAGAAACCACTGTAACATGCATTTTTCATCCCTTCCAAAGAACAGCTGAAGACTCATTTTTAATACAGAAACTTCCTGCAATCCCTTCTGATAGTAACAAGTGAAACACTTTATGACAATGTAAACATTTTCATCATTTGCATGCAAACAAGCATGTTGGAGATCCAAGATCACTTTTGTCATATTTTATCAAAAAACTATCATACTGGATGACGAACATTACTGGAAAACTTTCCAGTCTAGTAAGGTGCTGATTACTATTCATTATTGTTTGTTCAAGTTGGCAGCAGCACAGTAACAAATAAACGACTGAGGGCAGGCAAAAGAGACTTCAGGGCCCCAGTACAATTGATAGAAGGATAGTGATTTCCTGCCAGGTAGTGATTTCCTCAGTCCTTCTGGTATCAAGAAAAAATACCAATGGGAATAGGCAGACCCATCACACTGACATGTGGCTCTGAGGTCGGTGTCATCAAAAAAACTTTTGGTTCTTTAATCATGGAATGATTTAACACCTGTTCTACCGACACCTTTCTCAGAGTGGAAAAAGAGCTCTAGCACAGGAGCTAGCAGGGTTCACTGACAGAGCTTTAAACTGGCTTGGAAGGGAGAAAAGGAAAATACCCAGCTCGCCAGTGATGCTCAGTGGGACTGTGTGTCACAGCTAGAGGAAAGGAACACTAATGGGGTACCTCAATCTGCTCCATGAGGTGCTGGCTACAAAGTACAACACCTGAAATGTTTCTCTACCAGTACACCTCCAGCATGAGGAGCAAACAGGAGCAGCTCAAAGCTTTGACTCAGTCCCAGAGATTTGATATCCCTGACTGAAATAAAACCTGGTGACTGGAGTGTCCTGTTGGGCAGATCCAGGCTCTTCAGGAGACGTACACAGGACAAAAGAGGCAGGGGGGTGGCATCACATGTAACGGAAGGGCTGGGATGTACAGAACTTACAGCTGGCCATGCTGCAGTTGAGAGCCTCTGGATAGAAATAAGGGACAAATAACATGGATGTCATTGTGGGAGTCTGCTAGAGACATTCCAGCCAGGACACAGACACCAATGAATTGCTCTTTGAAGAATTAAGGAATGCTTCCAAATCAACTGCCTTTGTCCTTATGGAAGGCTTAACTTGCCAGAAATCAACTGGAAGCATCACACAATAAGTACAGCCCAGGCCAGAAGATTCCTAAAAACCAGGACAACTTTGTGGAAAAGGTCCTAAGGTAGCTGACTGAAAAAGATGCCATCTTTGATCTGCTGCTTGTCAACAGAGAGAATCTCATTAGCAAAGTGGAAACTGGGGCCATCTTGGCCACAGTAATCACAAAGCCACTGAGTTCAAAATCAGCAGCAAAGTGCCAGCAAGACTTCAACCCTGGACATGAGAAGAGCAGACTTCAGGCTGTTCAGGGAACTAGTAAGTGAAGTCCCCTGGGAAAACATTTTTGCAGGTGCTGGGGTCCATCAGTGCTGGCCACTTCTTAAGCATCACCTCTTCAGGGCACAAGAGCAGGCATTTCCCAAATGTTACAAGTCAAGCAGATGAGGCAGAAGGCCAACTTGGCTGAACAGGGATGTCCTCTTGAACAGAAAGTAAAAAAGGAAGATGTATGCCCAATGGAAGAAGGACTAGGTGACATGGGAAGAACACAGAGATGCTGCTTGGCACCAGCATTTATTAGAAAGGGAATCTAATGGAATGAGATGCCAACCTCAATGGACAAAGCTGCAGGAAACAAGGCTTCACTAATTTGATTATTCATGAAACCATTTGTCCAAAAATGACAGGACTAGGAGAGGTTTTAGGCTGAATATTAGGAAAAGATTCTTCACCCAGAGGGGCTGGGCACTGGAACAGGCTTCCCAGTGAAGTGGCAGAAAGCCATGAGACACTAAGAGGTGTTTGGATAATTGTCTTGGGCACATGGTGTGATTCTTGCATTGTCCTGCATAGGGATGAGAGTTGGACTTAATGATGTTGATGGTTCCCTTACAACTCAGCATATTCTATGATTTTATACATTTTAAGGAACTTAATAAAGGATAACATTCTGGACTGAAGGAAACTGGGCATAGCAGCAGGAAAGATTTAAAATAAAAGGGGAAAAAAAGCCACTATCAAGGTACAGTAAAGGCTGCAGTTTAGAAACTGATGTGTTAGAAACAGGTTTGTTTGTTGAATAAGCCTAACAAATAACCAGAAATTCAAGTCACAGACCATACAACCCTTCAGAAACTCGGAAACACAACAAAGCCACTCCCTCTTCTGTGGTAGGTGGGCATTACAGACAGGTTAACGACATCATTTAAACAAACTTCTCTAGAAACAAAAATGCGTATTATGCCATTTTGCATCAAGTCGGTTAAAAAAAGAAAAAAGTTATTAGGTAGGTCAAGAGCAACCAGACACTTGGTGACACACTCCTCGGAACGATAAAGCATTCTTACCTTCTTAATAGCCACGATTCGGTTGTTCGTTTTGTCCTTAGCTTTATAGACGGTGGCGAACTAGGACAGAGAGAGATGCTGCCGTGAGCAGGGCCT
>VYXD01014262.1:43578-64314 GCA_013397195.1 Hylia prasina | reverse complement strand
ATGCTCTCTGCGTAGAGAGATCGTTTTTGAATAAAAAATAATAATATTCTCGAGAAAGGGTGCTCTCTGGTTAGGTTCTACTGGAAATTCTTAATTATACTTCTATGGTTTCTTCATTATGAAGAATCACCTGCAATAAAACTTTAGGTATTTAAAGCTACCATTCAATAGCCATCAGAGGTAAGTAGTGGAGAAATTACCACTTGAAAATTAATTTCCCTACATGCCTGAGCTTTGTTGTTTTTTAATAAATTAATGTGTAAGATCAATGAAGCTATGTGACTGTGAAGAACAGCCATCATCTCTGAAAGCACTAGTGTCTCTTTCCTGCCTGTAAAATCATTCCCAGTGAGACACCCAGGTGAGTCAGTCTTGCCTCAATCCCTGGAAAAGTGGTGGCATGCCTCTTACGGGAGGCCATCTCTATCTATGCGGATGACAAGATGATCAGAAACAGTAGCACGGCTTTGCTAAAGGTAAATCTTGCTTGACCAACCTGATTGCCTTCTGCAAGGAAACAACTACTTGGATGGGTAAGGGGGGAGCAGTGGATATTGCCGATTTCAGCAGGGATTTCAACACTGTCTCACATCATTCTCATAGACAAACTCAGGGATGTGGGCTGGGTGAGCGGACACTGAGGTGGATCGAGAACTGGCTGAACAATAGATCCCAGAGGGTCAAAATCGTGGCTCAGGGTCTGGCTGGAGGCCTGTCCCTAGTGGTGCCCCCACAGGTTCAATGCTGTACTGTTTAACTTACTCAGCCATGACTTGGATGAAGGGGCAGAGGCCTGCTCAGCAAATCCTGAGGACACAGAGCCGGGAGGAGTGACTGACACCCCCGAGGGCTGTGCAGCCCTTCAGAAGGACCTCGGCAGGTTGGAGAGATGGACAGAGAAGAACCATCTGAAATTCAGCCAAGGCAAATGCAGGGTCCTGCTCCTGGGGAAGAACAACCCCAGGCACCAGCACAGCCTTGGGCTGACCTGCTGGGGAGCAGCTCTGAGGAGAAGGACCTGGGGGTCCTGCTGGACAACAAGCTGTCCCTGAGCCAGCAGTGTGTCCTGGTGGCCAGGAAGGCCAATGGGATCCTGGGGGACATTAGGAAGAGCATTGACAGCAGGTTATGGAAGGTGATCCTGTCCCTGTACTCAGTCCGGGTGAGGCCTCACCTGGAGTGCTGTGTCCAGTTCTGGGCTCCTCAGGACAAGAGAGACATGGAGCTCCTGCAGTGGGTCCAGCAGAGGGCAACAAATTTTGTGACGAATATGAAGCATCTCTCATATGAGGAAAGGCAGAGGGAGCTGGGGCTGTTCAGCCTCGAGGAGATAGAACCGAGAGCGGACCTCATCAACGTCTATCAGTACATGAAGGGAAATTGCCAAGAAGATGGACCAGGCCCTTCTCAGTGGTGCTGAGCAATAGGAAACAGGCAATGGGCAGATATTGATGCCCAGGAAGTTCCACCTGGACATGAGCAAGAACTTTACTGTGCAGGTGACCAAGCACTGGAAGAGATTGCCCAGAGAGGGTGTGGAGACTCCCTCACTGGAGATATTCAAGCACCATCTGGACACAGTCCTGTGCCGTGTGCTCTGGGATGACCCTGCTTGAGCAGGAAGGTCAGAAAAGATGACCTACTGTGGTTCCTTCCAACCTGACCCATTCTGTGATTTTGTGATCTCAACCAGTGGAAAAATAAAATGACTCTGTTAGATTGTTGACTTTTCAAATGGCTAATTAGAAAAATATTTTAATGGTGCAGACATCATATATATTCAATTGCTATTAGCCATAAACATAAAATCCTTCTCAGTCACAAATCAGTATCTTGTGTGTTGTGTCAATCTTCTCACCCATCATATGGGATTTTATAAAAGCTATTAATGTACAATATTTTTTAATATTAAGGAAACACCTTTATTGTGAATATAATACCTCATTCTTCAACAGTGGCCAAGAAACTATCTTCTACATTTATTCTGGACCTCCACGCTGTAAAAGAAAAGCATACAGTTAAATATATTCCACTAATAGAACATAAGACTGAGATCAAATTCTCCTTTGCACGGTTATGGACTAAGAAATATAGTTCTAGTTTTAATTTCTGACTTAAATATTGACTTTTCTACCTGTTTAAGAACCGGCATAGAGTGTCAAACACCAGTCATGGCTACATTTTTTTCAAGGGAAAATGCAAAAAAATCAACACATGCTACCTACAGTTATAGCTGCTTCCATGTCTCTCTCACTGAAGAAACCTGACTCTTAACCTTAAAAAGTCTGACAAACACAATGCTAACAGACACAAGTTTTAAAATGACTTTCACTGCCTACATTCCAAAGTGCAAAGTAAAAACAAAGACAAGCAGAGTCATTACAATCTTAATGAGAAATCAGAAAGGTATTCAGTTCATTATTTTCCCAACAAAATTATTTTACAACTTATGCCACTGTTAAACTTCTGCAAAAGTCAAGAAGTGTATTACTGTGGGAAGTATTTGGTTTTATTTCTACTATATAGATGCAGCCTACTTGCATACATGAAGGATAACTGATTTCCTCTACTAACATGGTTATGCTATAGATGTGTCTACCATTTAACAAAGCTTTGCAAGCATCTTTTCATTTCAAACTCACAATGACCCAGTATGACAAATTCGTCATATTTTGTGCATTCTCCCTTTGAATCATGAGTTTTTACAACTGGCAATTGTTACAGAACAGAAGCAGGTTTTTCTTGCCTTTCATGTACAATGTCATATTTACAAGTATTGCAGAAAATATTTATATCAAGTTGTCTTGGGTTATGGAACCAAAAATGTGCATTCTATTTTCATCTGCTGAAAGCAGCCGGGGAAATGTTTATTCTTTATCTCTTGTTACTGTGGGGGAAAGGGGGCGGATGCCTTTCTGATAATGGCTCAGCTGTTAAAACCGGGTGGGGTATTGTTTCTTATCTCTTTCACCACCCATCCTCCCTCCAGGGGGATATCTTCTGCTAATGGGCCATTAAGGATCACCAATGACAGGACACATTTACATCATCCCATTGTGAGATGCTCCACACAGTGCTAGGGGCTCCACGGTTCCCACCTAGATAAAAATTGAGACTCAGAACACCAGGAATCCTGTTTTCCACTGGATTCCAGAGGAAGATCAGACTCATCTCACCACCACTGGACCCTTCTTCAACGGGATCATCTCTACTCCAACAGAGCCACATCTGTTTCTCCAGGAGGACTGCTTCCAAACACCCTGACCAACAGAGTGTCAGGTTGTGTCCCTGACTCTGTCAGGGTTTTCTGGTCTTTTTGTTTGTTTGTTGTTTACTTGTCTTTTTTGTACTATTACATTTGTATTTTTACTATTCCTAGTAAAAGAACTGTTATTCCTATTCCCAAATCTTTGCCCGAAAGCCCTTAATTGCAAAATTATAATAATTCAGAGGGAGGGGGGTTTACATTCTCCATTCTAAGGAAACTCCAGCTTTCCCTAGCAGATACCTGTCTTCTAAACCAAGACACAAATTTTAATAAAATGTTTCCACTAGTAGAAATAAAAGAGTTAATTTACTAATAAATAACTTATAAAACTGGTTTGAAAAATACTTTGGACTTCGATCACCTGATAATAGCCTTTCCTGGTCTAAGAACAGACTTCTGTGCTCCTGCCCAGCACAGCCAAATTACACATTAAACAGCTGTTATAAAACAGGTAGTGGTGGCAATTAATGCAGGCTGTGACTATCACCAGCTTACCTGCACATCTGTTCTAAGTCCAAATCTCTCTACTCAGTGGTACCACAAGCTACTATACAGTGAGAGTTGGATACCTTCTCTATTAAGAATTGGTACATTGGGTGTTGTGCATGAAAACCATGAAAGCCCAGAGCACACTCTTACGAATAATTACTACGTAATACCATGTCATAAGATATAGAAATAAGCTAAAGAAAAAAACTTACTTGAATATATTCAATCTCTTCATCTGACATTTGTTTCCTTCTGTATTTCTGAGGTAAGGTTCTTGTTAATTCAGAAGTGTCTGGTGTACCTTGTACTCTACCAGCGGATGAAATATTTTGAAAGGCCGGTGATGTGCCTCCTACAGATTCCTGTGGTTTTGATGCAAGGAGAGATGGCATACTTGCTTGTAGAGGTTCCTGTACTGAAACCCAGATTTCAAAACCATTTACAGAAATATTACTAGACTGTAAAATTAATAAACAGGCAGTAAAACCTACCATTTCTTGAAAATCTTATTAGTTATAACAAATACCTAAAAGAATTAAGTCACTCTACTTCTTACAACCTGCTTTTATTGCTGTTATATGTATCAAGTACAGAATCTAAAAATTCTGGCAGCAGTTTGAATGGCAGAACTGCTGATGTGGAAACAGAAGATATATCAGCATATACCCTAACAGTGGCTTTTTCACTGGGAAGTTGTTCTTGGAGAAAAAACATAAAGTTATGTAAATGTTTGTGTACGGGCAATTATGTAGAAAGATAACTGAGATGATGCTTTTCATTTACTGCAACTGAAAAGACAGACAAGTGAAGAAGATCTAGAGGCTTACAGAAAGATAAAGCTCACAACCACAACATGAAATGCAGTCCTCTACCCATTTTTAATACTACAAAATGGCATCCTATCCCATTTTGTTAGTGATGTGCAGAATGACCACCAAGTACCAGGCATCAATCAGCATTCAATGTTAATGAAGTGCAAAGACCAAGGAGTGCATGAGGTTCTTCACAGGTGAGGATCAGGAGCTAAGCTTCAGGAATTCACATTAGAGAAGCTGCCTTGATTGTGCAGATAGCAGAGATGACAAAAGGGCAGTGTTGTCACCATCAGCATTCCTAACCTCAGGTCTGTCCCACCATGGCTGATTTTACAATGAAAATAGGCAATTTCCCCAGCAGGCAGGACAGAGATCACAACAGTATGTTCATTTCAGCACTCAGTCCCACATGGCATGGGATAGGATCCATCCCAGGGTGATGAGGGATAAGCAGATAAGCTTGTGAAGCCGCTCTCCATCATTTATCAACAGTCCTGGCTCATGGTGAGGTTCCAGATGACTGGAAGCTGGCCAGTGTGATGCCCATTCACAAAAAAGGGTAGTAAGGAGGAGCCTGGTAATTACAGGCCAGTCAGCCTGACCTCAGTACCCAGTAAGGCCATGGAGCAGTTTGTACTGAGTGCCATCATACAGCACATACAGGATGGCCAGGGGATCAGACCCAGCCAGCATGGGTTTAGGAGGGGCAGGTCATGTCTGACCAACCTGATCTCCTTTTATGAGCAGATGACCCTCCTGGTAGATGCAGGAAGGCCTGTGGGTGTTGTGTACCTGGACTTCAGCAAGGCCTTTGACACTGTCTCCCACAGCACACTCCNCCCATGTTATTGGCTACTGTGGCCAAAAACCCCCCTGCACTGGTATATAGACTGTGGCCAGGCAGAAAGGGACCTGGGGTACTGGTGACAGCAGCTGAGCATGATCCAGAGTGTGTCCTGGTGGCCAGGAAGGCCAATGGCATCCTGGCCTGTATCAGGAAGGGCATGTTCAGCAAGAGCAGGGAGGTCTCTTCCCCTGTACTGGGCACTGCTGAGGGCACACCTCGAGTGCTTGAGTGCACTCCTTGAGTGTCCAGTTCTGGCCCCTCAGTTCAGGAAGGACCTTGAGACGCTCGAGCGTGTCCAGAGGAGGCAACGAGGCTGGTGAGGGGCTTGGAACCCAAGTCCTGTGAGGAATGGCTGAGGGGGCTGGGGCTGTTTAGCCTGGAGAAAAGGAGACTCAGAGGTGACCTTGTCACTCTCTACAACTTCCTGAAAGGTGGTTGTAGACAGGTAGGAGTGGGTCTCCTTCTCCAGAAATGGAGAACTGACAGAATGGGAGGAGACAGTGTCAGGCTGCGCCAAGGGAGATATACATTGGATATTAGGAAAAAGTTTTTTACCAAAAGAACGATAAAGCACTGGAATGGTCAGCCTGGGGAGGTTGTGGAGTCACCATCCCTGGATGTGTTTAAAAAAAGATTGGATGTGGCACTCGGTGCCATGATCTAGTTGAGGTGTTAGGGCATGGGTTGGACTCGATTGTCTTGAAGATCTCTCCCAACCTTGTGATTCTGTCATTCTGTTATACGTAAGGATAAACCACCTGACAAAGCAGAATGCTTCCACAGAATTCCTTCCCAGTGCTCCAGAAAAATGCGCAAGACAAGTGCTACATCTAACAGCTGGACATAGGCTCTATGTAACTATAAAATAAGCAGCATGAAAACTACATGAACCAAAGCATGTGAGCAGCTAAAACATCAGTTTTGCCTGCCTTTGTCCTTCCTGGCTCCAGCAAGACCAATGACCCCAAAGGAGAGGGAGCCAGTTTTAGCCTTAATGAGTCGGATGCAGTTGCAGGATTGGGACAAACAATCAAACACCTGCAGCACTGTGACCAAGCCACCATTGAGAGGCATATTGAGAAGCTGTCGGTCATAAGACTGGGTCTGAAAGCCCCAAGGTGGTTCAGAAATAATGGAAGATCCCAAACAGAGCAAGGCAGAAGTGAGCCCCTGAGAAGCAGCATATTGTGAACAGGGGGCAAAGTATTTTTGTTTCAAGAAATAAAACGTCTTACATACAAAAAAAGAGAGCAGTTTCTCCAAGTTTGTTTCATCTACCACAAAAGGTCTAGAGATCTGTCAAGGATTTTCCTCTACAGTATGTTTCAGTCTGAAGTGTAGCTGGAGTAGAGTCATTAGCCAATCAAAAACATCAGAAGTGCAGTAATCAGAAATTTTGCTGCTGCTGCTTTAGTTCTATTATAGTCTCTACCACATCTCTCCCTTCCCTGTTTGAGACCGTAATGTTGCAGTAGTAATAGGCCCACTAGAATCTGACTGGCCTTTTACATCCAGCCTGAGGAGTTGCTCTGAGGAGCCATTTAGCTATGCAGGAGCAACAATCTGGTACAATTCAATGCAGTTTTTGCTACAGCATTCAAGCAAGACAAAGTAGCTTGCAGTTTACTAACAAGATGGCAGATCCTGATGAAGGTAGAAAAGTCTAACATACTTAAAAGATACAGTCACAACAATCTTCTGACACAGAGATAAACAAGAGGTCAGAAACACATTTTCAAGCTTTTAAGGAAGTAGTTCACTGGCATGAGAGGTGGTGCATTTGGCTGAATTGTGCAAAATGTACAGAATTTTGACAGAACGTTATTGCAGAAAATAGTTCCTGAAGAGTTCACAGGTAAGTCAGAAGAGGCATTTATATGCACTGTGGAGTTTCAAATGTAAAACTAAACTTAAAGCTAAACTGTGGGCTTGATGATGCTGTGGCAAATAACTAGGCATGGTATAATTTCAAAAGAAGTGAGAATAACACAACACAGCTTTTAAAGACAACTCCTACTTTTCTTTCAGATGCTTTTTGACCCAAGAGGACTTCTAAACCAACATATTGCTAATATAAATCTGTTGTTTAAATATAATAGTGTTGGGAATGCAATAAATATCAACATAGGTATAGAAGTTAATATCAAAGATTGTCATGAAATATTTTTTTTCCCTCAGCATTAATTAGTACCACAAGAAAATACTTCTTAAATTGAGGTAAAACAGAGGCCCAGATCTCCCAGCTATAATCATGTTTTGAAAATAGAGCAGAAAATACATCACACACTTCAACTAAGAAAAAGTAAGGAAAATGCAATATTTTTAATGCAAATATCACTGAATAACTAAAGCTGCTTCAAACTGACTTGGGCACAGTCATTTCAGTAAATATTAGTACTTGGGAAAATGTGACTTTATATAAAGTAGAAAACAAACGCTGGAAATTTTTGTGAATCTTTCTTGAGAAAAAATTAAAGATGTGCATGCATTATGTGTCTACACACAGTTGTAAAGAAAAGAAGTTGTGAAGAAAGTTCAAGAATTGCCTTCAAACTAGATCAAACATGTTTCAAAAACCCCACTCAAACTCAGTTCAATTGTACAGCTGAAAGCAAGATACTGGGTCCTGGTTCTTAAATAAAACAGTCCATGTAAAGAAATGTGGCACAAGCTGTTTCTATACCCAAAATACTTACTTTTAGGTCTAGGACCACTTTTTCTGTCTGGGAACTTTATTAATGGAGTGTGTGGCTTGACTACCTAGAAGGAGACCAGATAGGGAGAGAAACAGACTCTGGTTAAGATGAAAAATAAAATGGAATGTACAGTGTATCAAACCACCACTCTCAACAGCCTTTCTTCACCACTACTCTGATACACTTACTACTTGAAGATCTCAGTTTAGCCCTGGTAGAATTTTATTTTAAAAAGTAGTTCCCCCCCCCGACGTCCAGAGCAGGTACAGGCTTTTCCTATTCTCATCACTGTGTGTGTGCAGAAACAGCCACTGCCATTGCATGAATACAATGAAATCTGCTCTGGTGAGAATCCACCCAGAGAGTTGTGTCCAGCTCTGGGTCCCCAAAACAAACAAAAAAAACCCCATGGACGTGCTGGAGTGAGTCCAGAGCAGGGCACTGAGGCAATCAGAGGGCTGAAACACTGATGAGGACAGACTGAGAGACCTGGGGTTGTTCAGCTTGAATAAGGATCTGTGGAGCCCTTACAACCCAAAGAGGGCAGGTTTGGATTAGAAATGTTTGGAAGAAATTCTTTATTTTCAAGGTGGTGAAGCACAGGTATAAGTTGCCCAGAACCCATCCCTGGAAGCGACTAAGGCCAGATTTGGACGGGGCTTTTAACAACCTGGTCTAATGAAGGTGTCCCTGCGCACGGCGGGGGGTGTTGTAACTAGGTGACCTTTAAGGTCCCTTCCAATCCAAAGCATGCCGTGGTGCCACAGCGCTTTAGCACACGGAATCGCGACCTGTGCTCTGCCTGCACAAAGCACTTTCACCTTGGAGAGGCCCATCTTAGGAAGGAACTGCCAGCCAGCTCCGCACCCGCGACACCGTGTGCTCGCCACTGCACCGGTCTCCCCAAGGACACCAGCCGCCCCAGCGGCATGTCCTCAAGCCGCGGCCGCCTCAGACCTGCTGCTCGGCGGCGGCAGCAGAAGCGAGCCCCGCCGCCCGAGCCAGCGCTCCGGCTGTCTCAAACACCGCCGTTCCGGGGCCGCCCTTACCTGCACCGCCCTGGTGGCCGCCGCCATCTTGCTGCCCATGGTGACGAGCCTGAGGGGCAGCTCCGGGCCCCGCCCACAGCAACGAACGCCCGCTGTGGGCGGGGCCTCCCGCCTGTGGGCGGGGCCCGGAGCTGTGGCCCGGCCGGCCGAACAAACCGCTTCATCACGAGTTAAAAAAACCTCCAAACCGAATGAAACATTTTCAGGAAAATCAGAACTTTATTATTAATTCAATGCAATCACCTAAAAAAATAGCTAGTGATCAATCAACAAGTTAAAAATTGCATACAAAGATAACAAGGGACACAACACACTCCCAAAACGTACAACACCCCAATAGTTGATTTCTTTCAGACATACTTCAAACGAACAACACCAATTTAAAAAAAGCACAAATGCTAGTGAAGACATGTAATTATAACACTCTTAGCTGCACAGTCAACAGTATGCAGTCTCCCCTGCAGACAAGAGTCACTGCTAACAACGATAAAATTTCTGGTGTTTTATATATGATGCATATAAAAATACATAAAATTATACACAAAATTAATCTCAACTCAAGACTTCCTAATAAATTTTCCAGATTGAGTTTTCGACTGGGATAGAGGAGGGTCATGCATCCTGCTTGAGCTCCACATCCTGCTGGTTCCCAGGAAAGGGGTACAAGCAAAGCGTCCCTTTAAGTCCACTTCTACATGAAACCATGAAACCTTTCTTGCGTTATTGTTTCATTGCATCATCTCTACTACCTGCTCAAATGTTTGTTGTCTACCAGAAGATAAATTTCTTTTAAAAGAATTGCTTGGACACATTCTAGTTCTCCAGAGAGAACATCTTTCAGAAAGGTCAAATTTTAAAATTCTTGAATTGAGATACATATAGTCTATCAAGTTTAGTTAAAATGCACATTCTGAATAAAATAAAAATAAAATAAAATCAGCGCACCCATCTCCTGGCTTACTGAAGATAGACATTTTTTTCAAGCTGTAGAACAATTGCCTTTAAAGATGGATCTTGTGCCCAGTTAACTCTGCTTCCAATTATGAGGTTCTATAAATGAGAAAGATTTACAGGTTAAAACAAGCCCTTGTACAAGACAATTCCTAGTAAAATATCTCAAAGAAAGTCTGCTTTTTAATTTTTAATTTGAAAGCCCGTGAAATTCACAAATGTTTGAAGTAGGCAGGATGGAGCAAAAAAGGAGAGGGACATATTGGTTCAGATCCTATTGTTGATCCATAGGCAAAAAAAATCCCCAAATCCACACTTTTTTATTTCATAGAGGGGCTTACACACTACCTCTATTTTAAACATGGAAACCTAGAGAACGTTTTTAACAATATGAAATAAAGTTTGCCTCAAAAACAAAATAACACAGTTAACATTCCCACCCTGCTCTTCTGGACTGAAAATGGAAATTTAAATTTAACCGAAGAGGATTTGGTCTACTTAGGGCTCAAAAAATTTCAGGAATACAAAACTAGGAGATAGTTTTAGACTCTAATCTAAATCCCAGTAAAACGTTAAATTTCTTGTTCTCAATTTGAGATGTAAGAACACTATCAGCGCAAAATAGTAGCAGCCTTAGCATACAGAGCAAAAAGTTGTAACGCTCTCTTTGTCCTTGACATTCATAGGCAGCCTGAGACCCTTCCACCCTAACCCAAACCATGAGGTTTTCCTCCTCACTTTGCCTGACTCCACACTCCAGGTGACCTGCCAGTTGGCTGCATGCACGCAGACTAGTGATCAGCCCCTGACACATGGATAACCCCAAGGGCAAAGGCTATGCTGACGAAGGAGTTTGGAGACTGGCACGGCTGCAGGCCAAGGCCTTCACAGGGCTGCAGGGCGTGACACAGGGAAGGCATGTGGTCAGAAGGAAACTCACTGGTAACATGGGATTAACACCTATTTATTTTTTCTAACCATGGGGTGGGGAAACTGATTGGGTAGGGTGCAGAGGTGACTCAGAGTAGAAGGAAATACAGCCATTACTGTGACAGACATTCTTCAGAAAAGATGCATTGTTTTTGTACCTTTAAGGAAACAAAGATAGAGTGATAGACTGTCTCTAAACCCTGAAAAAGATTAATGCAAAGATGCTTGTGACAATTTCATGCTCTTAGCCTTTAAAATAGGAGTCTTCTTTCTATACACAGTTCTTCCATTACCACTGTTTGGAAAATATAGTTTTGTGTTGTTAAGTTATACTTGCCATACAGTACGTTATCTTGAATATAATGAAAAATTATGAACTTGGTTCTAAAAGCCACACAACATTACCTGGAATACGTTTTGAATTACTGCAGTCATCTGTTTTTCTTGTTCTAATTCATCAAGCCTGTCCTCTGTTACAGTGACGTTCATACTTGCTTGTTTCTCCTTTTCCCTGTCCATCATGTGAATTTGTTGTAGTTTCTGTCCTTCTACTTTTAGAGCTGTTACATTATTAGGAAAATTAAGCATTAAGTAGTTAGGTGAACAGTAGAACTGAAGATACTGTTTTTCCTCACAGCCACCTAAGCTTCCACTGCACTTTCCACTGCAATAACCCTAATTTCACACTCCACTCCTTCCCTCCAATATACCTCAAGATATTTATTTTATGAAAGAGACAACACATGCTGTGGCTGGTATCAAACTACATCAGTTGGCTCCCTCGCCATCAGCAAAACAGAAAGTGCATTGTATGCTGCCTGCATTTCCCTCACATAGGGACTAATTTGCATCTCTGTCCCATATCCTGTTTTCAAGTGCCACAACAATAGGTCTTTTTTACACCTCTTAAAAACCCTTACTCCTTTTTCAGATTTCATTGAAACCACATTCCAAAGTCATACAAAGAGCATATGGACGTGACCAGAATATTACTATTTTTATAGGAAACCATGCTAAAAACTAGACTGATTCAAAGCGTTTAGGAGAAGTTCACATGTTGAAAGAATACTATCAGAGCATTCCTTCTTCTATTAGCAAAGATATCAAGTATGTTTGTTTTTCCCATGTGAATAGTTATTTCATTGTGTTTGTTCATTACTGTCAACATACACAAAACTTCCTACACAATTTTAACAATAGCTGTTAAAATTGGGTGGCAAGCCTGGTCATTCAATGAACACATTTACCACATGAAGTTCTGAATATTGACATCACATCTAAATTTGACCTACTCCAACAAGAGTACCGAATACCTAAATATATATACACTTCTTTGAAAGTAAATCCCCCCCTAAACACCTCATAAATGTGCAGTATGACAAAAAACTACCTTTTAGGTGCTGTAGGGCTGATTTAAATGACTAAAGAATGTGTAACTTTCTGAGGAGTTTACATGAAATAATAAAATGCTGCCACATTGTTTTTGAGTGTTGTCTTGCATCTTTCATTCTAACATGTCAGTCTCACGTTTGAGTAGGGAACACAGCAGCTCATCTCTACAGTACTTTATACTCTTTTAAGCAGTTTTACGACTGTGTTGAGTTTTGTTACTTCCCATGTAAATTAATATTGCTACAAGAACTACTTCAAAATACTAACTATAGGGAGTCTACATTAAAATACAAATCAAAGTCAATATAGATAACACACTTACAGCGTCTTTTCCTTTTAATGTCAATCACCTGCTCTTCCTTCTGATTTGCTTGCTAAAAGGAAAAAAATAAAGTATTTTCCAGACTCTTGTCTTCAAAATATTGAAAGATGCTAATTCAGTCCACAAAAACAGCTAAGGGCAACTCTAAACCAGATTTACCTATGTGTTCACTTTAAGTAATCCTCTCAATAATTTTGACAGCAGTAGGAACTGCACCTATGTCACCACATGTCACCCATGTCACCACATTTAGCTTCCAATGACTTGTGCAGTCCTGTTGCTTTCACTCCTGCCCATGCTGAGGTTGGCTGACTCGCACAACAGTAACAGAAGCTACAACTGTCACTTACCTGCTGATATTCAATTATTGTCCGGCTGAGCAATCCTATCTGTTTCATTGTTTCACGAATCAGACTGAGGAAGGAAACAGTTGCATACCTTAAGACCACTAATACAAGTCAACATTGTAAATGTTTTAAACAACTTTATTTAGTTTAAATAAAATATTTCTTATTTGCCCTAACATCAAAATAATATGTGTCTGCACATTTCTTTTTGCAGTTAATATACTCAGTATCATTGTAGAGGCCAAAGAGTTCCCTTACTTCCCTCTGGGTTTCCCTAAGATTTCATTTAAGTCTGTGCAACATTTTAAATCACACAGTTTGGAAGGCATCAAGAAAGTCAAGCCATCTGGAAATGGCTATGAACTAAAGCTCCTAAATCGTGGAGATGCAATCTCTTAGCTGTATTTCTGACAGAAATTAAATTTCTCATATTACACTTCATATGCATCTACCTGTTAATAATGAGTAGGAAATTAAAAGCTACTTTTAAATGTTTAAGCTTTCAGTTCTTTTTCAAAGACATTTTGCTCCTACAGAGTTAATTAATAAAGCAAAGCAGAGGCAAGGCGCTGTTACAAGCCTATAATATGTTCTCAGCTATTATAAATGCAGATAATTCAGGCACTATAAACAAAAAGCTCTCGTGGCTAAAAGCAGTTATCACTAGTGAATCAAGAGTTATGATCTCTGTAACCAAAGGTGGGTAAATTCAGAGCCCAACTGTAAATCTTCCATGGGCATATGAGGTCTGATCATGCTGGTTCTAGCCAGAAGGTAGACAGTATATCATTCTGCCAAATCTAGAAAAAGGAAGCTTGCTTTCTCAAGAGGTAAAATGAAATAATCTAGAAATATGTCACAAAAAACTGTGCAAAGTCCATTCCTGTCTAGACATCTCACCCCCAAGAACACCTTACCGTGAGTCCTTATCATCTTGTTCCAATTTGTTTCTCAGGGCATCCATAATTTGGATCCTGCATATTGTAAGAAATAACATATGACTGATGAGAACTCATAAGAAACTGAGAGAAGCAAAACCAGAAAGAGATTTAAATAAGTAACAGAAAATGATAATTTCCAGGATTCCACTTTTGTCCACTTTCACGTTGAAATTATATACACAAAATCCTCAGTACCTTTTAAATATCACACTTCTCAAATAATGGGGTTTAACTCTCAGGACAGGAAAGAAGTATCAATGATTATTTGTGAGAGTGACAACTCCTTTGTCCCCTGACCAACATATTTGGACACCATTAATCCCAGAGTCTGCAGAAGGGAAGCTGGGAAAAGGTGTGAATTCAAATAAACATCCATGAAACATGTGGGATGTCTAACATTATCAACTTCCATCTTTTCATAGGCATTTGGAAAATACTGCCAAGAAATATGCTTACTGATCTGTACAGTCACTCTTTCCCAACTGTAAAGGAACTTGGGGGTTTACACATTTCAACTTGTAAGTTTCTAGTTTTGGTGGGTTTTTTGTTTTGTTTTCTACAGCATATCCATCTGCATTCCTATCATTTAATGGTACTTAAAATCTTTCCAATCTCCCATACCACTTTAAAATCCTGTTTTAATCAGGTCTATGTATATGTGCATCTATGTAGGGACACAAAGAGAGGAAAACTCCTGGTTTCCTCTCTGTGTATACATGCATAGATGAATAAATAAAGGATGAAGAAAATTCTACCTTTGCAAGGCCATGGTCTTGTTCTGGAGAGAGACTTTTACTTCCTCTATATTTTTGTGCAAATCTTTTGTGACACTGAAAGACAAGAAAACAGTAAGACAGACAACCTGAGTGTGAAGATAACAGAGTTTAAAAACAGTGTCACATTTTAACTTGCTTTCTACCTATCTAATGTAAGATTTTTTCATGTGAGCCACAAATTATTAGGGCCAGGAATAATTTAGCATATTAGTGAATTCTAGCCATTACATGAAGGACTGCAAATTTAAAAGCCATATCAGATTTAAAAGCCATATCAGATACAGAAGTACACTGGGAGAATGAATAAAGCATTTCTTCCCCACATTTTCTCTCAGTTTCCATTATTTTCACCGATCTTCTACAAAGTACTGATTGTCCAGCAATTCACTAAAAAGTAATAACTAGAAGAAAATTTTGAAGTTATCCAGTGACATACCTCTGGATAAGTTTTTCTTCAATGGTATTAATCTTGAGTTGATCAACAAAATTTTCTTGACCTGCAAAAGAGAACGTCACTAAAACAAGCACAACAGAGACTTTTAAATACCATCTATAGAGCATAAAGGACTAGCATTTTTTGTGTGAACAAGTTACTTCTACCTCTAAGTTTTATTATCTTCTACTGTTAATGAGACCACATTATCAGCTGAATCAGGGAAATAATTAGGTTTTAAAATATTTTAATTTAGCACGTTTTAGAAGAGCTAGAGCTTGTTCATGACACTGCTCCATATATGCCACTGGATGGTTCAGTGGAAGAGCATGTACCCAACTGTACCCTGGGCTGTATCAGAAACGTGGCCAGCAGGTCAAGAGAGGTGATTCTGCCCCTCTACTCTGCTCCTGGTAGACCCCACCTGGTGTGTTGCATCCAGGCCTGGGATTACCAACATAAGAAGGACATGGATCTGTTAGAGCAAGTCTAGATGAGGGCAGTGAAGATGATCAGAGGGCTGGAGCACCTCTCCTGTGAGGAAAAGGCTGACAGAGTGGTTGTTCAGCTTGGAGAAGGTTACACAATGACCTTGCAGAGTCCTTTCCAGTCCCTAAATGAAGCTTACAAGAGAGATGGAGAAGAACTTTTTCCTAGGGTATGTAGTGACAGGACAAGGGGGAATGGCTTGTACTTGAAAGTGGGTAGGTTTAGGTTAGGCACCTAACCTAAACCTGTGGGGTGGTGAGGCACTGGTAGAGAGATTGCCCAGAGAAGCTGTGGATGCCTCATCCCTAGAAGTGTTAAGATCAGGTTGTCAGGTTGAACAGGGCTCTGAGCAAGATGGTCTAGTGCAAAGTGTTGCTGTGCATAGTGGAGGGCTTGGAACCAGATGTCTTTAATGTCCTTTCCAACCCAAATCACCTTGTGACTCTACAGGGAATGGGAACACCTTAAATCAGTATAGCTGCCAAACACTTTGGCAGACTTCTGGCAAGACTTCAGCCCCAATGACCAGATTTCTGAAAACCATCACTACACGTCAGGGAAGTCTAAACTTCAGACCCAAAAAAGAAGGGAAAGGGCAGTGGACAACAACTATATGGCACTTTTGTAAACATTCAAATATCTCTCAAAAGCTGCCTAGAAAACGCGTTAAAATGTAAAGCCAGAGGAAAAAACCACATCATTATCGTAAGGAGCTCTTTCGATAAATGATTAAAGAAAATATGCTAAAACTACATATATACATATATGCCACTTCGCAGTCTTTGTTAATGCAACATCCCACTGCGAGGAGGGATATACTTACCGGCAAGAACGGCCCCACGGTACTGTATGAGCTCTTCCTTCAGTCGATTCCTTAGGCTGCGGCGGTAGTAAAGCGACAACGGTCAGAGGCTGAGCATGCCTTCATCCCACCCCTGGGCTGCTCCCCGAACCGTCCCGCCAGCACTAACCGGAGCAGACTGAGGACATCCGCGTCGCCGTCGTTGTTGCCGCCCAGGGCCCACGCCGGGGCCGGGGCCAGGACCAGGGCCGAGATCGGTGGCGCGGCAGGGCCCGGGGCCGGGGCCGNGTGGCGCGGCAGGGGTCGGGCCCAGGCCCAGGACCGGTAGCGCGGCAGGGCCCGGGCCCAGGCCCAGGACCGGTAGCGCGGTAAGGGTCGGGCCCACGGCCAGAGCCAGCGCCGCCATCGCCGCACTTTCAAATCGAGTAGCTCCCGTCGGCCCGCGCGCCAGGCGCCTGCGCAGAGCAGCGGCGGGGCGGGGAGTCCCCGCCCTCAGCGGCCCTGGGCAGGGACTGGGCCGTGGGCGGCCCTAGTACCGTACATGCGAGGGGAAAAATCAAACAAACAAACGTTGGCAAAGCGGTAGGTAAAGCACAATAATCGTTCCCTCTGTCCTAGTGTTCGCGTGGAGATAGAAGCAGTAGGTGCAAGCTACCAACGGAAGTAAAAAATGGACTGCAGACCCTAAACACTAAGTGAAGAGTTGCTGCATAGAACCAGAGATTTATTTGGGTTTAAGAGCAGGTGCACATATCAACCCAGGACACTGGTCTTATTCAGCATTAAAGCATGATCTCGAGTGTCATATTCACGCATTTTTTTGAGCATGCCCAGGGATGGTGACTGCTGCACAACTCTGGGCAGCTTGTTCCAATGTCTTGACTACCTTGGACAGCCTCCGTAATTTTCCAAGGGTCGGTAGAGTATGGCTCCACCAGCCGATCTCCTAGAATCCTCAACACCTTCTCCTTCCTCTTTGAGCTCTGCTGCCAGGCTGAGCAGATCATCCAGGTCACACAGCTGTTCCCTCTTCTGCCCCCAAGTCTAATCCGGCCGACACTGCATCACCAAACTGGCAGAGCTCAGGCCAATGCTCCAGTCCACACACCACCCTGTGTGAGCAGCCACAGCACCTGAGCTGGCCCCAGAGCTCACCCAAGCCCCCAGCACTGGTCACAGGCTCCCGGGATATGCCTCAGCTGTATGCCTCCTCCCCACCAAGAAAAAATAACCAAACATAAAATGATAAGTTTTAATAAGTTTAATAGAAATAAGGTACTTCGTATATACAGCGAGCAGGATTCTGCTTCAGTTCATAAAGGAGTTAAATTTTTTTAGCCAGATCCCTGATAATAGGAGAGTACAACTGTTCAATGGTGCTTATCTTGGTGTTGGCAGTGGTGGTGATACCTTAAAGAAAATGAAACAACACACTTTCCAGGCAATATTAATATAGGAGATAATATAAAGGCTGGTCTTTATTGGAGGCCTCCAGGGGCAGATATGGAAAACTGCCCGTCCCGCATGGGGTGAATACAATTTTATAAGTTCAGCAAATTAGCATAATTGAAAAGAATTCTCAATTAGAAGCACAAGTGATGAAGTAATTCCCACATGTTCAACCCTCTCTGAATCCTCTCCCACCCTTTGCTCTTAGATAGGAGCTAAACTTTGTTTTTGAAAATGTGTCTCAAAGAGCTGATTTCAACCTTAGCTCCCAGGAAGAACCAAGGGATAGGATAAGGGCCTTAAACCCCCAGCTTGGAGCCTCTGGGAAGTGTTTTGTCTTTTTTGCGTATCAGGGTAGGGAAAAGGTGGGGAGAAGTATTGGGGCTAGCTAGGAACTACGTACAACAATAATCTATAGAGCTATGAATATATATGAAGAAAGTATAGCAGCAAAAATCATTCTGGCATCAGTGGCGTATCTCCTCATGACTGGCTGCAGATAAATAAGGTTGATTATGTTTACCCTGTTCACTACTTCAGCTCACTTAAGGTTTGGAGATCAAGCCAGACCCATCCTAGTACACAAGCCCCATTCATGGATGGTCCATGCCACCTGAGCAAGATAACGATCTTCAGCTCAGAAGTGAGCAGATCTTATTTAAGTCTGTCTGCAGTGACAGACTGAACCAGCCTCAGTGTGTCATGTATCCACACATAACCACACATATTTCCCCCACACCTCCACACCCCAGGATTCTTACCTTTTGCTCGGCAGCACGCTTACTCACATTGATTACATTCTTTGCCATATGCCATATAACTGAGAGAATGCCACTCTCAGTGTAAGATGTGTAGTATTGCAGAAGTGGTAACTGAAAGGAAGGGAGTCCATTAGATAAGCCTGTTGGAATAATCCAGGTACAATGGGTTCTTCATCTTCAGTTTTGCTTGGACAGTTATGGTCTCTGGTCTCATAGTGGGAGGTTTTAAAAGGTACTGCCCTACTGCTGTCCCCTTTTAGTGGTCCACAGGGAGACAAGAATATGGTGAACTACCATGATGAATGGAGGAAGCATGCACCTTATAAGAATGGCCTTTTACGCTGCTGCACAGACACACTGAATCACAAAGTAGGTGGCCTGACACACACAACTTACCAACTTGCATCCATTAGGGAGTTTCAGAGACAAACAGAAGGCAGCTGCTGCAGTCATGGATGGAGGGATGTGAACCATGTCATAATGCACAATGCACAGCTCCATCAGGTCCTTGGCCAGAATGTTTTGTTCAGTTTACCTGCAGTAAGTTGAATATTGGCTATCACCAGGGCAGGAGCATCCTGTCAAGCCTTGGTTTAGTTAAACAGGAAGAAATACTTCCTTAGAGAACACTTTCAGAGTACAGGGTTGAAATTCAAGTGGCTTAATCACAGAACACTTTTGTGTTGTATTAGGCTGCTCACAGTCTAGGACTGCCCCTTCCAGAGGCAGTCTAGAAGTTACCTGCAATATCAGTGTCACATTCCACTGTGGGAAACTGCAGGGAGTTCTTTTAAAATTAGATAGGAAGGAAATTAAGTCAAATGAGACAAAACTTATCTAAGAACCATTTACTCTTAATGATAAACAAAATAAAAGGGAGTCACTCTGCTAAAGAGAGCTAGAAAAGATAGAGCAAGAGGATGAAAAACGGGAAAGGAATTGGGGGGGGTGGGGAGAGAGAGGGAGAGAGAAGGAGAGAGATACCACTGTCAGGGAGTGCTGTGGACACCCATGAGGCAGGAGGTGTGCACGCTGCTTGATGGGTGGCTGGACATGAGGGCAGCAGGATTGGGCAGGAGGTACAGAAGCCTGGACAGGGTCGCAGTGAGCATCACAGCAGTGGGCTGGCTTGGAGGTGGGCAGGGTTGGACGTAGGTGGCTCAGCCAGGGACACAGGGAGGCAGAACACACATGAGGGCGAGTGAGAGACAGCGAGGACAGGAGAGCCAAAAGGAAGGCTGGGGTCAGGGCAAAGAATCAGGGAAGGAGAGGGAGAGAGAAGGAGAGAGATACCACTGTCAGGGAGTGCTGTGGACACCCATGAGGCAGGAGGTGTGCACGCTGCTTGATGGGTGGCTGGACATGAGGGCAGCAGGATTGGGCAGGAGGTACAGAAGCCTGGACAGGGTCGCAGTGAGCATCACAGCAGTGGGCTGGCTTGGAGGTGGGCAGGGTTGGACGTAGGTGGCTCAGCCAGGGACACAGGGAGGCAGAACACACATGAGGGCGAGTGAGAGACAGCGAGGACAGGAGAGCCAAAAGGAAGGCTGGGGTCAGGGCAAAGAATCAGGGAAGGGCCAACAAGACTGACATCCTGGTGGGAGTCTGTTATAGATCAGCCAGCCATTCTACAAGCAGCTGGAGAATGTTTTAAGATCACCAGCCCTTGTTCTTGCAGATGACTTTAACTTTCCAGCTATCAGCTGGGAACTCAACACAGCAAAAAAAGCAGCAGTCTAGGAGGTTCTTAAAGTGTGTGGAGGACAACTTCTTGTTACAACTGGTGAGTGAATCTACAGGGGAGGGACTGTGCTAGACCTACTGTTTGCAGAGCTGGGCTGGTGGGAGATGCGGTGGTTGGAGGCCATCTGGGGCACAATGATTATGAAATTATAGAGTTTCCAGTATTTTCTGAAGCAAGGAGGGGCATCAATAAAATTTCCATACTTCCATTCTGGAGGGCAAACTTTGGCCTATTC
>VYXD01014262.1:17612-41762 GCA_013397195.1 Hylia prasina | reverse complement strand
CACAAGTCCAATGAGGAACAGCTGAGGGAGCTGGGATTGTTTAGCCTGGAGAAAAGGAGACTCAGAGGTGACCTTGTCACTCTCAACAAGTACCTGGTTATAGTCAGGTGGGAGTCAGTCTCTTCTCCCAGACAATCCCCGACAGAGAAAGAGGATGCAGCCTCAAGCTGTGCCAGGGGACGTTCAGATTAGACGTCAGAAAAAAATTCTTCATTGGAAGAGTGATTGCACACTGGAATAGGCTGCCCATGGAGGTGGTGGAGTCACCGTCCCTGGACGTGGCACTCAGTGCCACAGTTTAGCTGATGAGGAGGTGTTAGGTTAGGTCATAGGTTGGACTTGTAGATCTCAAAGGTTTTTTAAAATGTAGTTCATTCTGTAAAAAAATAAGGGCAAACCCAGGCTAGGGTGGTGAGGGCAAGAAGCAGACATCAGCAGGTTGCAGCCAAAGCAAAAACAGAAGATTCAAAAAGCACCTTGAGTCACCAAGCCTCAAAAGTAAAAGAACAGTCTCAAAAAAGCACCAAGCCAAAACCCCACCCACACTCAAAGAACAAGTTTGGAAAAGCCCTGGGTGCTTGTTAGTTTTTATGCCCCTGGCTCCTCCCAAAGCCTGCCTGCTGGCAGGAGACCATTGTCCCAGTCCAACCTTTTGCCATCTGACTGGAGAGGCCCCTCTGGGGAGTTCAGTGTCTCCTACTGACTGTCTCTTGTGAGGTGTTGCCAGGAGAAATTATCCCAGGAGACAAGGCTCCTTCTAGTTGCCTCCTACATGTGACACGTGTACACCCATTCTCCAGATGCCTCTGACAACCATTGCTGTGGTCAATCAAAACTAAATTGGCTCCTCACAATCAGGCATGCATTTTAACACTGAATTTTGGCAAATTAGGCTCATGTCACAGGAACAGATAAATAAAACTCATTTCTACATAGGAGACATGTCTCAGCCAGGCTTAATTACAGCACTCAAAAATTTTGAGCCATTTTAACAAGTTGCCACAGTTAAGTATTGCCTTTTCCAGGTTCAATTTACAGTATTATCTGTTCTCAACACTTCTGCAATCTTTGAAGCTCTTCTTTGGCAGTGCAGAGGGAGAGGGCAACCCAGAGAGAAGTCCAGGGCTTTCAGGATCTTCATCTCCATCTGGTGTATATGGACCTTTGAGCAAGCGTGGTCAGTTACATAGCTAAAGTCTCCAATATATGGGTGAAGAATCTCTTCATATTTGCTGGGAAAGTACATAGCTATGACATTAACCAGCTGCAACTTCACCTTGGAAACAGCATTGTCCTGTAGAAAGAAACAGTAGAGATTTATGTAAATGACTTTGGTTTAGAGCACAAGTTTTCAAGGTAGTCAGTGTAAGGTTGGTTATATGGCAGAATGTTCATACCCACTTACACAGAATAACTGCACATCCTCTGTTACCTCTGTTGGCACCTGCAGGGGTGTTAGAAGGCCTTGGGTTCAAATCAGGGAAAGGAATAAGCAGTTTTGATACATCAACTCACTGTTGATAGCCAAGAGCTTTGTGTGGGACATACAATTGAGAATTTGATGTCCTTTGTTGGTCATCTGTATTGTTAAAGGTATGTACAGCCATGTATGGTGTTACTGACCAGCATTCATGCTTTGGCCTAGGGTGAAAAGCCCCTTGTCAACTGACACATCCAGTCACTTCTTGAACAGTTGTGGAGAGTGACTTCAGCACTTCCCTGGGCAGCCCATTCCAGTGTCTGACACCCTTTCAGTAAAGAAATTCTTCCTGATGTGCGACCTGAACCTCCCCTGGCACAGCTGGTGGCCATTCCTCTTCTCCAGTCCTTATCCAGGAGTTTGGTACAGACATAGCCCATGGGTGTAGATCACAGGGTGCAAGGTTTCCTTGCTCACTAGACATGGGCTAGAAGGACCATAGTACTAGTATTAGTAACTAATTGGTCTAACAAACCAGCATCTCTTCATATTGTCATCTGAGTTCAATCCTGTATTTTGAAGTTGAAGGAAACTTACTAATGCCTCTAGAGAAATCACTGGTGAAAGTGAATACCAACTCCGAGGCAAGCCGCACCTACAAAAGACAGGTTTACTGCAAATGTCATTAGATGCCTACTAACCTAAGGTGTCTCAGATAGTTGTAGATGTCCTTCACATAGCTGCTACACAGGTCTGGGTCCTTACTATCTTACATGTCTGGGTCTTCAGACTCAAGCAAGATATCATATAAAGCTTGACACAGTATGTGCTTCTGCTGGATCACATTCTTGTATTTCCATGGGGTTTGGAGACTGATGCTCTGACTACAAGGAAATTCAGAAAATCACTGCAGATAGCACCTCCCTCCACAGCCCATTGTGGGCCAAGCTGCAGTCCTGCGGCTTGGAGCACTGCAGGGGCTCATGACCCCTATTTCAGGGCACCAGAGGAAGGCATGGCTCTGCTGCAGCGGCGGCTGGGGAAGGGACACACAGCACAAGGAGGCCACAGACGGTACCTTGGAGGGCTCCGGCTGAGGCTCCGGCTCGGGCAGAAGCGTTTTCCTTGGCGAGAGCCTCAGCAGCCGCCTGGTAACCATCCTCCCCGAGGCGAGGGAGTACTTGACACTCGGCTGCCCGTGGTCTCCCTTCAACTTGGACACTTCTTGGCCGCTGGGCGCACTTTCGGCTCAGCCGTGAAGTCGCCGATATCCCCCCATCGTGGGGCGGTGGCTGTCCCATTCCTGGGGACGGGGGGCGCGCTCCTCCCGTTCGAGGAGGGACCGGCTGCGGCGCGGTACTGCAGAGGAGGGCGAGAGCAGCGCGGGCAGCGGGACGGCGCCTGTGGGTTCGCGCTGCCCCCGGGCCGCGGGAACGGGGAATCGGGGCAGCGCTGCAGGCAGCAGGAGCGGAGCCGGGGCAAGACCACACGGCTCCGGAGCCGAAGGGCTGTAGATGCGGAGCTGAGGGGCTTCACTTTCCTCCCCTTCGCATTTGAGGGCTGCAGGGGAGGAGACTGAGGGAACCAACGGGCTGTCCCAGGAGAAAGCGAAATAGGCACACACCTACAGCCCTCCCCGCCCAGCTGTATCCCGCACTGGATGGAGGGGAAGGGAAGGAGCGAGCAGGACACGAAGGGCCGCGCCGGTGCCTCCCCGCGAGCCCCGGCCCCATCGCGCACGTACCGAGGTGAGTGCCGGGACGCGCCTTTCAAGTACCCCCGGCTGGCCGCACACCGCCCGCCCAGCGGCCGCCGCGACCCCGCCGCAACTCGGGCCCTGCTTACGTCCCCATGGTTTCTGCTCCGGGGAAGCCAAGATGCAGGACATAAAACATTACTGGAAAACACTAACATTTTCCTCCTTATGTACACATGTACTGCTCGCTTGGAGTGCCTTTTAAACCTGTTTAATATTTCAAAGTTTTGTTGCAACTCTCTGGATACAGATTGTGTGGTTAGACTGGACCTCCTCACACCCTTCCAGTATGAAGATACCAATCAACTGGCCTGCACCTGTGGTTTGAAAACCTGCCCAACACAGCACAGTTCCAACAGCTCTTGTGGGGAATCCTGAACCCTTCTTTGGTGGATTACTGCCAGACTAAAATTTAAAATGGATGCTGTAAGGTAAGACAATGCTGATTGCCGTAGTCTTCCTGCCTGGAGAGCCAGGAAGAACACTGCATGTGTGCTGGGTAACGTGCAAAAACCTGCCAAATGCAAGCTAAGATGCAGGTTTGCACTTGCCTGTGAAGTATCCAGGTATGGCCTTATCTTCACTGCCATGATCACAGTGCCAGCCACCTTGATTTGTTTTGGGTTCTGCCCTACCAGCTGAAGTCTGGAAGGAAATGACCACTTGCTCAAAGGAAGCTGTGGCAAGCTTTACAATTATGCTAAGATAATGATTTAAAAGACAGAATTACCCTCCTTTTCATAATTTTCATGTTACAATGGGGTTTGCTGAAATACTGTCAATTCTGGTACAACCACCTCAAAACAGGAGTGGCACATGTAAACATTAACTGAAGCTTTTTGAGACTGATTTCAAAACCAAAATATCACCCTAGTTCTAAACTGTAGGGCATAACTGTAGCTCATCAAGTGTTGAGCCTTCTGGAGGAGGCAGGGTAAGAAAACCACTGTCAAATGGGCTGAAAACAGGATCCAGATTTGAGAAGGTGGCTGACTCTCCAGCGCTGTCCCAAGACATGAGGGACAGTGATTTATGCAATTAATCTTCATCACTCCACACAAACCAGAAGTTTTCTGACCACAGTTTTCCAAGTCAGTCTTGTACTGCAGATAGTGTTTTAACACAGCAAGGGAGGAACTCCTCCAAGAGCAACACAACAAACCACAGAAGTTGTATACACAATCTGATCACAAGACAAGCGGAATGGCTCAAGGACATTGCTAACTGCATTCCTGGTAAATCTCCTCCAGTTATGTAATTCCTTCATTCCTCTGTTCTGTCATTCAATTTCACTAACATCAACTCTATTATTATTATGGCATTCAAGAACTACCAAATACTAGAAACAAGAAAACACTATGACAAAACAATGCTGCTATGACACATGGGATGATGAAAGTTGTATTCATTGGTGTTAACCACTGAATTAATTTCTTATATTTAAAGGAATATATTAATGTGCTATTAGAAGAGGGGTCACAAGAAGCCTGTAAACAGAGGTAAGCACAACTACCTCTGAAGTTGTAGTTGACAGGTTTTCACTGAATGCACAGATTTGTTTTCTTTGCAATATTAAGTCCTCAGCATCCGTAATTCTTTCTTAAAGGCACTCTTTCAAGTCAGGAAGTCCCAATTTACTGTTCGTTTCAGCAAATTGTCAAGTCAAAGACTACTGTCACAGTCTAGCATTCTAAACCTTAACTTTTTCCCTAGGTGATACACAGAGGTATAGTTGGCTACAGTACACCTGCAGCTGTCATGGTATTACTGAAAAAATTGAGTAAAGTACAGGATAATATATCTTGCAAAGATGAAGTTTAGCTGAGTGCTAGGATGCTCACTGATTTATTAACTTCAAGACTTCAAATATTGCACTTGCAGTTATTCATACAAAAAGTACAAAAACTTTTATTTTACAGAGTGGTTTGAGTTACGATTCTGTGTCTTCCCAGGAAAAATTGTTGTAATTTTTCTTCCCTTCCCTATTTCTCACTGTTAAATCTGTGGATTTTGCTTCTTAAAAAAAAATTCAATACAAATGTAAAATGGTAACACATATTTGCTCTGATGCATTAAGTATAGAAATCAGATTTGTATGCTGAGACATAATATAAAAACTGTATATTTCTGTTATCTAAGAAAGTATGCAAAACACTTGATGTTTTTTAATCCCCATAATAAAGTGGTTTTTTTCATTCCAAGAGTCTTCAAGCTATCCTTGAAAGAAAGAAAAATAGTGCCCAGTTGATCATGTTTCCAATTCCAATATAAACTACTTCTATTTCCCACTGCTAACAAGGAATTACAATACCGATGTTCCACACTTTAGAGAAAGTATGGAATATATCTGTGCTCATCTACAAGTTTCAAGACTTCTGTTTAATAAACACCAAGTATAGTATATAAGATTTTGATTATTTTCACATTTACAAGCAAGTACTCAAGTCCTTCTTATTTCCTTTATAAAAGCATCTCAATCCAATTAACAAAGATAGTACACTTACAAAAATTCAAATATATAGTGCATTTGTTTCTGTACATGTATGTGCAAGATCTCCCGGCAAAAATACAAATATGGAATCCAACAGCTTGACCATTTACATTTCCTTTGGCAAATACAACTTTGTATCACATGATGTAAGTACCATCTTTGTAGTATTTCATGGATTCTAGCTGCTGAGTCATTGCAAGGACATCCTGAAATCCTGTACTGAGTCCAGACATGTGTTGAAAATAAGCTTCCTTCTCCACTTGGACAGTTAGGTTGTTTACACCAGCATCTTTCAGAATTGCTGTGACCTGAACAGAATGGTACAGTTAACACTAGTATTGCACTTCACATGTATCTCACAATAACTTGCAGTATGCTGGCTCTGCAATGCTGTAAAACCCCTCCCATTTAACACTGAGAAGAATTACATTCTCTGGAAAGCAAAGAGTAACTTAAGAGGGTATGGCTTTGCAACTTCTGCACACTGGGTGATTGTCAGTGTCTTGCATAAGGAAATACATATCTTTTTAAAGAAAAGAAAAACCCATGGCAGATAGATAGTGGTCATCATTTTAGACACGTGATTAGCATCCAGATACCCCTACTGTTGATTCCCTGTTTTGCAGGCCTGTTTTTACTCCTCCCCTTCTTTTCTCAGAGCAGATGTAGTGCCACTTTCAGTCAGTGTTTTGGCAGATTCTTGACGCGACTAATTTCAAGCTAGCAGGCTAGGGGCAGCTGGTGTTAAGAGACCAGCTCTGAGACAACAACAGAGAGCTACAAAAAAACCCCCATATATTTCATCTTGGAACTTCAGTCTGTGACCAAAAGGGAGATGCAGAGTAGGAAATTAAGAGTCTAAAGACCTTGCACTTTACCTGCTGTACAATTCTCTGTTCCATCACATCTGATACCACTTGCACATGTATTGTGCCTGCCACAACAGTTGCAGAGTGACACCAAAAATGAGGATCTCTGTAGGATATAACTCCCTCTATTTTTTGAATCTGTGAAGAAATTTCATTAGAAAAAATTTAAGTAATTCTAAACTTGTAAACGTACATGGTTATTGGTAGATAATATTCCACAAGGAAATAAAACTGTAGCACAGCTTTCCAACTAAGCTATATTCAGAAATATCTTGTATTAAAAGGTTACCTTGTTACTACTGTAAAATTCTAGAAGGTAAAAGTCAAACTAAATGAAAACCCCAGAAGAGCAATGCTAAATAGGATGAGGGAAAAACCCCCATGATTTAAAGAACAGATCACAGGAACATAAATGGATAGACGAATCAGAATAGGTCTGGATTCTACCAGGGCACTTGTTACCTCACTGTTTAGCAGGTATATTTAGTTATCATAGCTGAACTTTATTCAGAGACATAACTTCTTTTCCATAATATACACTTTTTTCAAATTGATTTTTGTTCTAGGTTGGCTGTGATGGTTTTTCAGAGCAGCTGATAAGGTGCTGCATTTTGGATTTCTGCCTTAAGCCATTTTGATGACACACCAATGGTATGGCTTTATTGAACTGTTCAGGCTTCCTCTTTTCCATCAGGCACTTTCAAGGCTTTCCATTTTTCCCACTTTGCCCTTGCCCTGGTGGGTAGGCTGGGGATGGGCAAGAAGCAGGGAGGTGACACAGCCAGGGCAGCTGACCCAAGCTGTCCAGATGATCATGCCATGTAACACCTTGCTCAGCAGTTAAAACTGGGGTTGAGGATGAAGGGGGGATTTTGGCTTCCAAGGTGGCTGTTGTCTGGGGACTGCCTGGGTATCACTCTGCTTGTGGGAGGTGGTACACTGCTTTTTTTTTTTTTCTTTTGTCCACTGCTCTTCTTTCACCTGTTATATTGCTCACAGAGTTTTCTTGCTTATGCTCCCATCCCACTGGCAGTGGTGATAAAGGAGGGGAGTGAGCAAGTGGCTGCATGGATGTCTGGCTGCTAGGCAGGGTCAACCTACAGCGAGCACATTGTTTTATTTTGATGCAATTTTTAAAATGCTTTTCCTATTATCTTTTCATCAACTGGTCTTTTGTTCTCAAAAAGTACTTCCTTTTTCTCCAGTCTGTCAGAATTACTGCCTTCCCTCATCAAAAAGTGAAATCACACTCTGCAGGTCACTTTCCTTTCACTACATGACTCTCTCCCAGACAATTCCCATTTGTTCTTTTCTTTCTCATGCAAACAGGAACACATTTTCCCCCTCTGGTAACTGACAGGACAGCATAAGGGTAGTCTTCCTTGAAGCCTCTAGTTGATGGCATCCTCAAAGAACTTTTAACTCATTCTTTTACAGAGAAGAGTTCTCCATACTGAGGTCCACATTACGATTCTGGACAGGAACTTAAAATAAGGCAACAGCAAAGACTAGGTACAGCCTCAAGGCAGATGCCATACTGCACCAGACAGGAAGAGAACAGTCTAGAATGAGAAAATAATTAGAAAAAACAGCTTAAGTTTGGCATCCCACCTACTGTGAACCAGTATATCCTTCATGATATGGATAACCCAGAAAACTTGAAATTACAAGCTCATGATATAATCCTGTAGCCTGAATGTTCGTAACAAGTTTAAAAAGCGTGCAGGTTTGGAGAATTGCCATATTACTTTCTCAGTACTACAGCGTTGTACATTTACCAAACTGTTACAATACTTGCCTGAAATTACAGGCCACCCATAAAAGCAAAGGACAGTGGAAGTCTTTTCAGCTGCAAACCAACTTTTATAGTTAGAACTAGTCAGTCTGTCACTTCTCTGCAAAATAGATTTTAAACAACTTGAGACGTGAAGTTGTGTAAGACAACAGAAGCTGTCTGACTGAACTGCTTGGGTTTAATAATCATTAAAAATAGTTACAGCTTTGTATGTTTGTATACAAGACCATTTATAATTGTACCTTTTCTAAAGCAGCATGCAGATCTTTCTCCTGTTCTGGAGGTATCCTCAACAAAAGCACTTGACAGGCATCTTTCAATAGTGGGATAACACTAAGAAAAATCAATGTAGCAATAAAGAGAGAGCAGAGCGGATCAGCTATGAGCCATCCAAATTGCTGAATAAATATTGTGGATACGATAACACCAACACTGCCAAGAGTGTCTGCTAACACATGCAGAAACACACCTAAAACCAAAACAAACAGTGATTAGCAGTTCTGTCTAAAATGTATGTATATATTCAATAACAGAAACTTAGTAAGGCTTACTAAATATCCTCAAGCTAAATGACTCTCTGCCAAACCTGGACAAAATACACTAAATATTTAGCTCTTCTAATGTTTAATTGCAGATTAATGTAAAAATCAACTTTTAATCTATGGGGCACTGATCTAGGTAGGCATCCACAGACTAAAGTGTATGTGGATAGTCTTTAAATTGTTACTGGGATTTGTACAATATAGCGTAATCATTTAACTCTGTATATAAGGACTCCTTGATCCCTAACAGTCAGAAGATCAGTGTACATGCACTGACTTGCTCATGTGGACACACATTAATGTACTGGTTGCTTTTTGTACGCCAGTTCTATTCTGATTTTAAAAGAGAATTGTCTTTGTGCTACTGCTGTGAATATTATACTTTCTACTGCTTTAATTATGGGTTCATTCTCAATGTACACGCAATGGGCATAGAAAAACCCAACCATCAGTAAGATTAGTGCTAGTTAAGTGTCAGGATTTTTAAGAATATTGAAACATGAGTATAGGCAGACGTAAAATAATTACAGACATAATGAATATCAATAACCAGGATAACCAACTGAATGAAGACATAAAATAACCTATGAAACATGAGACTATATGTATTCTGTATTCTGACAAGCTTACACAGAAAACACAATTCTTTTAAAGGTGTTTTTTTTTTTAAGTAAGCCAGACAGCTGGTAAATAACTACTTTCTAACTACCAGAGAAAAAATTCTATGCTGAACATATACAGTGCCCTTCTCAGTTAGCTTATGATTTCAAATTTGAAAGTTTTTCTTTACCACTTTATCTTCTGAATCACAAATAAAAGCATATTCTATTGCTGGTCTCTATTTGTTCTCCCACTTCTTATCCCCTTCCCAGTGTTTTACAACCAGCTGTCACACGATTCCTAGAAGCATGGTAGTATCTTTATAGATGGAGACTTTGTACTTTCATTTCCAGTTTGAACTTAGAAACAAGGACTTAAAGCTTTTTGAGTATGGTTTACAGTGACATTTATTAAAGTTAGTGAGTACTACAGATTACTGCTTTTTATTGTTCCTTATGTTTTACACACATCTGCACAGAAACATTTCACGTTTCTTCAAGTTAAATTCATAAATGGTTTGAGCAATTCCTGTATAGTGCATTTAATGCCTGTCAGATCACTCCTCGAGAGCCTTTTTAGATTGAGGCATAATAGATAATACTGCATGGGTCTGATCCTGAAATCTTCAGTCTCCCAGAAATCACGTACATCACCTGTGATTCATCCATCTGTCCTCACCTCTCATGTTGGTGTTCATGCCTCCTCCCGAAGATCCATGGGAATGTCCATGGCTGTGCCCGTGGTCACTGTGGGAATGGCCATGCCCGTGGCTGTGGCTGTGGCCGTGGTGAGAATGGCTGTGATCGTGTGCGGGGCAGCCTCCCCGAGAAGCCCCGTGGGAGTGCGCGTGGCTGAAGGCACAGATTCCAACAAGGTTTACAATCAGTCCTCCAACAGAGACTGGCTGTGAGAGGGAGGAAAGTCTTTTAACTTCACTGCATCCTCAAAACTTATTTTCTAGAGCACGGTAACCAAAAATACCATGCACTTAATTAAGGAAAACTGTGGAAGCCCACACCTTCTCTGGGCAACCTGCCCCAGTGCCTTACCACTTCACAGTAAAGAATTCCTTCCTAATATCTAATTAATTCCTAATATCTAATCTATACCTACCCAGCTTCAGTTTGAAGCCATTTCCTCTTGTCCACTAAATGCCCTGGCAAAAAATTCCCCTCCAGCTCTCCTGAAGGCTCCCTTCAGGTCCTGGAAAGACTATCACCCTGGAGATAAAAATAAATTTACCATTAACTGCAAAACTACACTGAAACAGAAGGACAAAACTTACAGTTAGCATGTTTGTATCTATGTCTGGAGGATCTACCAGTCTCGCCACTGATTCCATGAAGACAAAGAAAGCAATCACCATCAGAAAGAGGCCATTAATAAATCCAGAGAGGATTTCTACACGTCCATACCTGAAAGTAAACATATACACTTTAGAGAGTGAAGAATGGGTACTCTGAACAAATGTCAAAGTTATAATGAAGTTATAATTCTTTCAATACAGCATTAAGATTGCTGTGATTTTCCTCAATGGCACAGAATCATGCCTCAATTTCTGAGCTATTTTTTTCTGATCAAGAGGTTGCCAGTTTCCAACTGTCCAAACTCTATTATAATAAAACAATACAGAAGTATTCTCATATATATACTACCCATATAGGGCTTCAAACTGCTAAACTGCTATGCAAATATATAAATTTTATCAGCTGAATCTAAATCTTCATATGAACAATGATTTTTAACATAGATTTTTGTTTGACATAAATATCTTGCGTGAGGTAATTTCTAAAGAATATTCACAGTGACAGAAGTTTTACTTGTAGAGATAAATGAAAATTACATTTCAGACACATTTTTTGCACAGGTAAGTGGAGAATAGCATGAGCACAAATGGAACAGAATAGACACAGCAAAAACCCACAAAAGCATGCATTAGTAAAATACCCCATACATACCAGGAAATTTTGAAAATGAGCAAGAAGAGTTAAGTTTCAAATACTCCTTAAAGAACCCAAGACACATACCCATATGAAAAGATGCGAGTTGCTTTCCACCTTGTCATCAGAGCTGCAAAAAGCCCCATCACTAATGCAGAACAATCAAAAAGCATGTGAAATCCGTCAGAAATAAGACCAAGGCTATTGGTCCATACTCCATAAAAAAGCTCCACAAAAGTGAAAGCCTAAAACAAAATAAGAGTTTGAAATTTTCCTTAACTATTAACTTGTGTATTAATGTTTTGGTAGGTAGAGGGATATTCTTTTCACAGAACACTCCACAGTTTTCAAAGGAATTGTTCTAGGTATTTCTAGACCATTTTTTCTCTCCTCAAATGAAATACATGATGCATTTCAGGTCTAGAAAGAGACATTTTTGAACCTACTCTCCTTAAAGCCTCACACAGAAAAACCCCAATTCTTTACAGTAGATTTTTTGTTTTGAATTTTAAACTGACATTCTGCAGACAAAATTCTTAGAATTATATAATTAAAAAATGTAAGAGCTCTGATCTGATACATTATTAGTGTAAAAGTAATGCTGTCTATAAATCTGTTATGCCAACATTTTCTTCACCAGTAAGTTGACTGTTTAAATCTTAGGAATTGGCTCTGAGAAAGGTACACAAGGAAACATTTTCAATACATACATTTACCCTGTACATTTTACTATTATTAATCCATCTGCCTAAAAACTTCTTTCCAACCTTTCATATTCCATAATGGAATTCCTTACAATTAACACATATGCTTCAAGTTTCTTCCCTTACTTTCTCTGAGACCTTTGCAAATCAGGTTGTATCAATTTTGCCTACTTCATCATCTTTTCCCATTCAAGAAAGAGAGAAGCTAAAAAATAAAACTAGCCTGGTCCAATGTGACACTAATCAATCCCACATCTTGTATTTTGTTGTCCCCATCTTTATCAGTTTCACCTTATCTGCTGGCAACATTGAGGTATCTCAATGTTAAATATATTATCATACAAGTATTCAGTTACTGGAGTAACCCTTACACATAGAACCAGTGCTGCACTCTGACAACAAATCAGTGACCCCTACTCAAATTGCTTTGTCAAAGGTCACGTTCACACCAATCGACAATGGGAATCTTTAAAATCTGTAATATATAATCTGTGTATCTGTAATCTTAATCTGTACTATATATGCACTATTGTGATTGGATTTGAAGACAAGAAACCATGCACTTACCAGATTTAGGCACAAGAAATAGAAGATCTGCCGAGAATCATACTCCTCAAGGATTTGTTTCAGTGACTCCTTAATAAACCGGGGCAGTGACTGGGAGCTTTGCTGTAATGCATCACCCATGAAGTTATAGAGAGGAGTGCCTTCAGGGGAATAGCCAATAAGGGTACCCTTCTGCCCTTTCCTGGAGGGGGAGGACAGGATATTGGCAGCTGCAAGGAAAGTATTGAAGTTTTTGTTGCCGTTTCTAAGCTTCACAGCTATTTTGTAATGTGTTTAAAGTTTACATGAAATTTTCAGGCAGCAAACTTTATCCTGATTGTCAACTTTCACTGCTATGTAAAATCAGATCATCACTTCCACAACAGATCATACTCCTTTTTTTTTCTGTAGACAGACAGTAAAAAGAGTGAAAAGCTACAGGCTGCCTAATCAAAAGAATCCATAAAGCTCATCCAAAAGAATTCTGCACACCTCAATTTTCTGATTGGCTTCCCAGTCAAACAGACCACAGATTTACTACTGTTTAGACAAGAATACGTACATAAAACAAAGAAGACAGCACTCACTACCACCCCTCCAGAAAGAACATGCTCTGTGCTTTCATGGTGTGGTGGCTTGTTCATGGCTCGAAGCTGGTCTGTTATTGGATGTGTCCAAAAGTTTCCAAAAAGCAGTGCACTAATGAAAATGAGAAAGGATCCATAGCGGGCACAGGTGGAAGCTTCCATCTTCACAGAGCATATGGACTCCACGTAGAAATCCAGGATCACAACGAAAAAGATGACTGTTACGAAAGGCATGATGAGAGAAGACCAAGACTCTACTTTACTCTGCAACAAAAAATAAATTTCAAACAGGACTGCTCACCAGAAGAGTGATAGTATTTATAGCATTAAATGTAGCTCACTTGAATTACAAGTGTTTTCACTAATCCACAAAACAGAAATACATTTATACTTCCAATTTATCATATAAACACATCATTCCAGATATAAAAGGAGTATAAATGCAGTAAAGTAATTTAAATACTTTCATGTTTGTAAAAGGAATTCCATATACAATGCCATGATTGCAATGGCTTACTCTCCCTATGCACACAAGCATAAAGAGCATTTTTTAAAATGACAATAAATGATCTACTTCTTAGGGGTAAAAGAGCACTGTATTCATATAGTCATTAGCACTTGTGCAATGCTAGTAGATGAACCCAAGATATAATATCTGAGCTAGAAGGATGAAATACAGTTATCACACAAAAGAGGAAATTAAAGCATCACACAGATAAAAAACAAATACAGAAGAAAAGCATAATGGAAAAATTTCAAACAAAGTTTACTACAAAAATAAAGACAGCAATACTGGTAATTTTAAAGATATTTTAAAGGAAAGATTTACATTACAACTCAGAAGCATTACAAAAAATGATTTATCTTTGTACTTATTATTATCTCACCTCTGTTGTCAGAGAGAGAACAATAACCCATGGGCACAACAGGAGGACGGAAACAAGATGAGACAAGGCTTGAAGACGCTTTGCTCCACCGACATCCACAGACAGTTTTCGGGATGCCATGTGGAAACCAACCTTACAGCACAATGCTAGTACCAGAAGCAGTACTCCACCCTGGAGACATAAAGGGATTCCATTAGTGTTTCTTAAGTACCAAAAACCTCACTCCAAACACAGTGACACTTAAAAGGAGAAAATATTAATGTGCCTTCCTTAACCTGGAAACAAAAGCCAAAACTAGGATATTTCTTGTAATTTTACTCTAGCTAAAAACAGTAACATAGCATATATGGTTGTGCCTTAGCACTATTCACAACAGCCTAATATGAGCTGAGTTTTAAAACTCTCAATAGTGTTAATTAGCATACACCAGCAGCAAAATGGTAGCATCTGAGGAAGAAGAAAAATCACCCAAAGTTTTCCTGTCTTCCATTATTAAAAGTGTGCTGAAAGCATGCATAAACCCCCAAAGATTCACATCATCTTGTCCTCTGGACCTTTCATAACATTTTCGTCCACTTACCTTTGAACACGCACTATTTCTTCACAATATACTTTTTCAAAATTGTTCTTTAAATGAGTGACAAGATACACAGCATCTCATCTCCCTCAGATCACACTTGCTTTTTTGCACCATTAACCAGTCTAATATTTGATTTATTTTTATATTAATACTTTTTCAGCTGGTGCATATTTTTTCCTGTTTTAGTCCTCAATGAAGCCACTTTAGCAAGACTAAGCCAACACAAATCAATCAGCCAGGTCAACCCCATACAGTCAGGTTATGGTATTCAGCTATTCATACCACCAATTACAATGGGACTGTCTTACTGAGAAGTAACAGAATCTGTGTTTTCAAATACAAGTCTAATGTAAAGGAAAGACTGGGGAAAGCTAAAGATGCAGACACAAAACACAGGCCCCAAAAGCAAGTAAAGTGGTTTGTAGGCAAAGCATTATAAACACCTGGAACACTTATGAAAGAATATTTCATCGTAATTTTAATGAGCCTTGTTAGGCTATGCATTACAGTTAAATCCTTATCATCTATAGAGGTTGAATACTGTATGGTCTGGCTTGCTGTATTGAAACTCCTCATACTCCAACCAGTCTGCAGAAATTACAATGCTAGTTCAGTTCCAATATGGGGTGGGGATGTTCAACCTTTTGGTTTTGATTCAAGCTTGGATTAGCTCTGAAATTGTTACCTACAAAACTTAGATAAAGATTCTAAAATACGTATTATTTACCTTGTGATCTGCAACACCCAGGAAAGCAATGATTGTATATAGAACATGAGTAAGAGCACTGTCATGATGCCCCTCAGCTAAACAAAAGATTAAGGAAGAGTTTAATTAGATTTTCTTTTGTTTTTTTAAACAAGAACAGGCAAATGTAGCAGAACACAGAGGTAAAGAAAGCAGAAAGCAGAGGTAAGCAAACTGAACTTTATGGTGTGTTGGCATGTGCAGGACAACCAGGGGATCAGGCACAGCCCTCAGCATGGGTTTGTAAAAGGCACGTCCTGACTGACCAACCTGATCTTCTATGACGGAGTGACCTGCCTAGTGAATGAAGGAAAAGCTGTGGATGCATGGACTCCAGGGCTGCATGGATGCCTTGGACACTATTTCCCACATGATCCTCCCAGAGAAACCAGCTGTCCCTGGCTTGGGCAGGTGGACTGTTCATGATTTAAAAACCACCTGGATGGCTGGGCCCAGAGTGAGGACGAGGGGAGTTACATCCAGCTGGTGTTCAGTCACCAGTGCTGTTCCCCAGGGCTCAGGACTGGGGCCAGTCCTGTTTAATATCTTTATCAGAGATCTGAATGAGGGGATCAGGTGCAGCCTCAGGCAGTTCACAGGTGACACCAGTCTGGGTGGGAGTGCTGATCTGCTGGAGGGCAGGCAGGCTCTGCAGAGGGATCTGCACAGGCTGGATCATGGGCTGAGGCCGATGGTGTGAGGTTCAACAAGGCCCAGGGCCGGGTCCTGCCCTTGGCTCACACCAGCCCCAGGCAGTGCCACAGGCTGGGACAGAGTGGCTGGAAAGGACCTGGGGGTGCTGGTGACAGGGACTGAACATGAGCCAGGCTGTGCCCAGGTGGCCAAGAAGGCCAAGGGCACCTGGCCTGGATCAGCAATGGTGTGGCCAGCAGGAGCAGGGCAGGGATTGTCCCCCTGTGCTGGGCACTGCTGAGGGCACACCTCAAATCCTGTGTTTAGTTTTGGACTCCTAAGTACAAAAAGACACTGAGGTGCTGAGGTGTGCTCAGAGAAGGGCAACAGAGCTGGAGAGCACTTACAAGGAGCATCTGATGGAGGTGGGGGTGTTTAGTCTGGAGAAAAGGAGGCTCAGGGCAGACCTTATCACACTCTACAACTATCTGACAGGATGCTGAACCCAGGTGGGGTCAGTTTTTTCTGACAGGACAAGACAAAATGGCCTGACGTCGTAGCAGGTATTAGTATTGAGTAGATTAATTATTAGGAAGAATTTTTTCAGAAAGGATTATCAAGCACTGAAACAGACTGCCCAAGGAAGTGGCTGAATGAACATCCCTGGTGGTTCTTAGAAGACATACAGATGTAGCACTTAGGGACATGATTTAGTGGTGTGGTTGGCAGTGCTGGGTAAACAGTTGGACTTGATCATCTTAAGGCACCTGACAAACCAGGACATTCTACAATTCTATTTTATTATTCTACTCACTGAAAAATAAATAAATTCATCAATAAGGTTCTAGAATACACCATTTGCATCTTAATTCCATGTTTTTATTCTTCCTTTGGAAAGTTTACTTTCGTCTTGTTTGTTTTTACTGCCCATCTGTAGATATACTATCTTCTGTCGGTACACTTATGATGAGACAGTAATTGAAAATTTACTTCAAAATCACTTCTAATTATAGTTGAACTCAGTACACTTAATTTCACATTTTCTCTGCTCCAGTACTAAGAGTCACTTGCTCTTTTGCATAACAGGAAAGGATACGATGTTCTGCTATTTTAGCCATGAGGTCGTCATTATCAAAAAGTAGCAAGCAGATGATAGCTATGATGAAAAATGCAGCACCTCTTGTCTGTAAAAAAAAAACCCCAAACAAACAATAAACAACCAAACAACAAACAACCAAACAACAAACAAGAAAACCCCCAAGTATTGATAAACTGCTACAACAGATTACTGTAAAAGAATCCAGGAAATCAGTCCCATCCTTCCCTGCTTCCTGATCAATGTAAGCATACTTCAGTAAGAAAGCCATTAAAGAAACATCTGTCATTTTTAAGAAAGTAACCTTGACAATATAATTTCACTTTTTTTCTGGTTTTCAAGCATACCAGGTAACTCAGGACATATCACCACTGTAGCAAGCTAGGTGCTGGTATCTTATGAACTTTTAAGTGTGATTACTTTCTTCATGATGTCTTTCTGCCTGCCAGCATGCACTGCTACTTCAGCCTGATGATTTAATATTTTGCAGCATCAATGGGCTACAAACAAGATCTGTACAGTTGAATTTAATCTTACGGGACCTAAAGGCTAAAGAACTATGCAAAGACTGTGATAAAGAACAGCTCTGAAGTGCTTTTGTGGGAAAAGGACAGAGGCAGCTATGATATTCCAGCTCCCAGAGCTTTCACCACCCAGACTTAAACCACTGCAATTTTTGTTTAGATACTGAGCTCTATGTCTGAAAAATACTATTACAATTTATCTTTTAAAGCCAAATAGACCAATCACTTCTTGTTGCAGAAAGTCAGTTGACCAGTTCATTTCATAAAGCTGAAACATTCAGAGGACAGCATTACTGCTCCCTTGTTTCTGCTGCCTTAAGATATGGAGCTTAATTGCCAAACGTGGCCCACCAAGATAGAGACTGACACAGAATCACTCTGAAGCTCTACATGTATCCTTTTGGAAATCGGCTGGAGAGAGTAATTTGTCTTCTTCAGCCTGATCTTCTTGCTGGATGCCCTAGGCTTCTCAATTTGCAGGGGGTGAGCAGAGAGTGTCAGTGCAGATGACTGTGACTTTACTCTAAGGCTGCCTGAAAGTGCTTAGGGAACTCCAGTGCAGTTATGAGACACAGATTTCAGAACTCCCAGCCTGAGATGACACCAAAGTGAGACTTCCCTTCTAGCCTCAGGTGTGTAACAGGAGGCATTTTCCTGTTACTCTTTTTGACTGAAAGTGCTCAAGAGTGCTAGGTATTGGGATAAGTTCATTCCATTTAGGGCTGATTGGGCACATTTAGAGTACACCTTGCAAAAGGATGTGCAGTGGGACTTGAAACAGAGCATGCCTCAAGCTTCAACTTTAGGTCTTCAATTAAATGAAAGGACTTTAAGTATTCAGCACACACTGGATCATACAGACATGAAAGTACTTAGAGAACTTTTTGGCAGAAAGAAACAATGTACATGAAAAGCTAGACACACTGAAGATTCTAGGCCAGGAATGGAGACTGTATTGCTGGACTTCAGTGTCTAAGTCAGGACCACTACATGCACAGATGTCCTTTGGTCAGTTTAAATCCAAAATCCCATTACAAAGACTGCTGAAGCGCAAAAATAATTCTGAAGGTTCTTTTCTGCTTATAAACAGAAAAACGTCTTGGATATTTGCCATGGATATCCAACACCTTCACTTACTGTTTCTCTCTCAATGCCATATTTATTATTTCAAATATTACACCTCACAATTTTACCACTAATTAAACCAAAAAAGCACATTTTCTATGAATGTGGATCCAAAACACATTTTGTTCCAGGTAAAGAAGCACTTCAACTTATAGGATTCAGTATATTTTACATCTGGTAAAACAGATTTTTAAATACCTTTGCTGGTCCTCCACCTGAGCTTGTGAACAGGACACTAAGGAGTGACAGCACAACCACATCACTGTGCTCAAAGAGTAACAACGTCCTATAAAAAAATGAAATAAATACTCCATTTACAATGCGTTTACCTCACAATCCTAATATACATTATTTTGGCTAAAATTAATGACACAACAGATCTATCCTCTGAATATAACAGCAAGTTTAAACAATTCAAGTTTAAACAAATCAATTTGCCTTCACCTGCAATAAATCTAGCTGCAGACAACTATATGTTACAAAACAAGAATTTCCTAATTCAAGGAACAGATTAAAATTATTCATTTATAAATAACTTTAAATTGTATTTTCTTCTAGCAACACAACAAGATACCAGCCTGCTAAAGATGGAGCTATTATTCCCACTGCAATACCTCCTCTATACCAGTTTCAGCTCCAAGAGAAAAAAAGATGTCCTGTTCTGTACTATTGCATCCCGTTCATTGAGATGCTGATGACCTAGTAGCTTATGCCACCTCAAAACCTCTTAACTGCAGAAAACAAAAAATTCTAGCTTACATGCAAAGACAGCATGTAAGACAGCAAAGACTAACTAACAAGCTGTATTGAGAGCTTTCCTGAGCAGAACATGAAGGTAATTATTGCTCTCTAGTTTTTGCAATCCTCTGCATAGCAATACAATATGCTAGGACCCATGTAACTGGTTCTGTCTGGCAAGAATTCCAGCATCCAGAAAGTCATAGGAGTATTAACTACATTAATATTAATCACAGTATTATTACCCTCACATATGCCTTCTCCTGTGTAGATGATAAAAATTCACCTTTATAAAATGTATAATTTAAGGCTTTTCTTCCCTTTCTCTAGTGAAACATACTTTCCAATATATTAACCTTCATTTCTGGAAGTCCAGCTGCTCTTTTATAGTTACTTAGTCAGTGCTACTAACACACAGCACAAATGGTTTTACCTGTACCTGCACTAATGTTACGCAATTTCAACACAGAGCACACAGCCAAGCAGACAAAGAAGTACAGTGTAACAAGTGCAGAAATTGATTCTAGTCACCCGTCAAAGGAACACCAGCTGCTACCATTAGCCATCAAGCCACGGACTCCAAACAGGTAAAGAAACAGTTGGCATTACATTAATGAGAGCAGGGAAGCAACAAAAAACTGCACTAAGTGACTTCGATGTATCACTTACAGCGAGTGTTTAAGCACTGTCAAGAATTTCACTGGCATCCCATAAAAGAAGTAGTTCTTACCAGTCCCACAGAAATTATATGTACTTTTTCCCAAGCACTAAAGATTTCACAAAAAAATTCATAAGGATTCAGTATGTTTTGGATACACCAAGTGGCTACCAGCACTGCCTGACAGACAGAAAACAAAAACCAAAGGAGCAAGACAGGGAGGATCACAAAGAAAAACAGTATTTACAGTCGATATGTATTTACCTCAGTGGTCCACAAAGAGTAAGGCCAAAAAACCACAAGAGTGAAATGATACATCCAACAACAGCATGCTTAAAAATTTTGATCCACTACAAAAGAAAGGTATTTCATTATCGTTATCTCCAGAGTTTCAAAATAAACACTCTATTACTAGCACTGTTTTAGCACAATAGCTGTAGAAATTGAGGGGAAAATGTGCTTTACAAGTTCTGTAATTTATAATTTAAAGTATGATTATTTTCTTAGATACTTTGCTAGGCAACTAAGATTTATTTGGACATACTATGACACAGATTTTTTTTCCTATTACAGTACTAGATTTTGTAACATTGTCCGAGTTCTTTTCAACAAAAAGTCTGAAAAATGGTTGAAAAAAAATCAACTCCATTTACCTATTTTGTAATCTATTGTATTTTTCAGATAAACATAAAAAGTACTAGATAAAATGTACAAATTGAGGCTAAGACCTTATGTCTACAAATATTTATGTGTGCATTATATTCTTTCTTCAGGAAGCAGATATTCAATACTTTATTAACTTCAGATGCAAATTGTAGAAGAAATGAATTCTGGAAATATGCTAAACAAGGCGAAGCACCTACCACAAACACAACATCTTCAAAATCCAGAATTTGAAATTTTTTAGCAAAAGTAAAATCATATATGGACAGATTTTTCTGAACTCAAAGATGCCATTTATTCCTGTTCACATTTTTAAAATCCTGCCACACACATCTAGTCATGAAAGAGGTTGACACAAGGAACACTTTGAGGCTATCCTTCAGATTCTGTTTACTTAGTGCATGCACTAGATCAAGTTTTGGTGCACACAAGTACATAAACCCAAGATGAATATGAAGAAGATGAACAAAATTTATTTCTTACAAGTCAGAAGGTTCCAACCTGGCCCTACTCTAAACTCCTTGGGATACTCACAGAGGTCTGATGATTAGATTAGGCCTTCATCACATGCAGAAGGGACTCTTCTGTTCTGAGGGACAAGACTAGAGCATTGCAACATTCTGGAAGTCCAGAAATTGCCTGTCTAACTGTCCAAGTCAGCTAAGTAAGCTCTTGTTGAAAATCCACTCCTTACAGTAGATGCTGGCCTGGCGATAAGGACCAGCCTTTTCACTATACTCTCAAAAGAAGCTGACAAAAGCTAAGAACACTGACTGTTCTAGCTCACAAGACACCAAGGTAGTTGCCCACCTCTAGAATCTGTAACCACATCTTCTAAGTGGAGTAATCTTTGTTCGCCTTTCAATTTTGGCAAGAATCATAATGCCAAGAATATTTACAAGAATGTCATTCTTACATATGTCAACTCACCTGACGCTTGGTTACCACTTTTCCAGAAGAAAATGGTTTTTGAAACAAAACCATAAAAATAGCAGACCTGTCAAAGGGAAAACATTTTCTCTATTAGTTTATTAGTCAGCTTTTTATTCAAACCATATCTAAATGACTAGGTTTCTCATATCTGTCTCAGTTATATAGAGTGCTGAATACACTATAGGAATAGAAGACACAGCACACAACTTCTTCAAGTGGGATCAAAAGTGGTGGGTAAAAAAAACCAACTGTCGTGCTTGGGAACATACAGGAGAGGAGTCCATAAATGTACATGAATATGAAATAAAAGGAAAAAATGAAATTCCAAATGTTCCAACTCTGTCAAGTTTATTACACAAATACTCTTCCACATCTCATCAGCTAAACGTGAATCAGGATTTTGTCTGCAAAGATTGTTTCTGTGTGTTTGCTATCAGTTTTCATACCTCACCCCTCAATCTGGGAAAAATAGCTGAATCCCCTAAGAAATCCAGGAATACAAACTATAAAGAAGAAAGCTTATCTTCTATACCCTTGTTAACAAAATCTGGACATGCCCGAGTGTCCTGGTTTCAGCGTGGACTGAGATAAATTTTTCTTGGTAGCTGCTACTCCAGTGCTACTGCTAATGCAGTGCTGTTTTGGATTCAATAACCCAGTTTTGTCTGTTCCTCAGAGCCATTTAACTGAAGTCAATTTCTTTACAGTTTCCCAGGCTCTGGCAGCAAGAAGGTGCACAACAAGGTGGGAGGCAGCAGGGCCAGGAGACCTGCCCTGAACAGGCCAAAGGGATGCTCCATACCATAAATGCCATATACACAGTATATAAACTGGGGGAGTTACCCAGACAGGGGCTGACTGTGGTTTGGGGATGGGCTGGGTATCATCAGTGTGCTGAGCAGTTGCACTGTGCATCACTTATTTCTACTAGGTTCTCTCTCTCCCTTCCTTTTATTACTATATTTCACTTATTAAGTTATTAACAATTTATCTTCTATTAATTTCAATTATTAAACTCTTCTTATCTCAACCTGCAAGTTTTATTTTTTGTTTTCCTCCTGATTCTCCTCCCCAGCCCCCTGGAGTGGGGGAAGGTGAGAGCACATTTGTGTGATGCTGCACTGCCAGCTGGAGTGACAGTCGCACCACGACCAACAGCACTGCCAGAACAGGCCCAACTCTGAAGCTGGAAAAACACTGAAGTTTCTCGAGGGCAGAGAGGCCTTACAGAGACACATGGAAAGACTAGACAGCTGGACAACTGCCAGTGATGTAAGAACAAGTGCTGGATTCTCTATCTGTGGGGGGTAACCCTGCTTGTATGCACAAAGGGGACAAAAGGCAGCCCCACAGAAAGAGATCTGAAGGTCTGGGTTGATGGGAAGTTGAATATGGGTCAACAAAAAGGGTCAGCTGTGCCCTGGGGTGCATTTGCATTCAAGCACAGCATCACCAGATGCTCAAGAAAGGTGACTGTCCTGCTCTGGAATGCACTGATGCAGCCTCAGGTCCTGCAAGCAGTTTTGGGTGCCTCTGTACCAGAAGACTTTGGAACTGTTAGTCTGTATCTGGGGGAGGCAGCCAAGACAGTGTAAGGTCCCAAGGGCAAGAGGAGCATCTGAGGTTGCTTGCTTTGCTCAGCTTAGAGAAAGCTGAGGGGTGACCTCCTGGCACCTTCTTCAGTGGAGGAGCAGGGGAGGAGCAGATGTTGATCTCTGGTGACCAGTGACAGGGTGTAACATGGAACGACACTGCATCAGGGTTAATTCACACTGCGTATTATGGAAAAGTTCTTCACTAAAAAGGGTGGCCAGCCACTGTAACTGGTTCCCCACAGGTCCAAGCCTCTCAGAGCTCAAGGAGTATCTGGACAACACTCTTGATCACATATTTCAGTTTCAGGTAGTTGTGTTAGGAGCAGAGAATTGGACTCAATGGACCTTTGCAGGTCACTTCCAACTGGAGACAACCCAAGACACTGAAATTACAGTGAACAGAAATATGAAGCAAAAACCACTACTATGAACAGAGCACTTCCTGAATTCACTCTTATTCCTTCTCCTCTTTGAGTAAACTATCACAACATAATGCAGGGTTACAAGCTTGACGCTGTCAGAGAACACCCCAGACTAATACGCGTGGGGGACAAGGCTCCACCCCCTGCACACTCACCCCAGCTGCACTACGAAGATAAACTGCACGAGGTGGACCACTTTCAGGAGATCATAGGATTCAAACAGCCCCACGGCTTTCAAGACCTTGGCGAAGCACAGCAGCACGATGTACCGAGTCAGCCTGTAGAAGGAGAGAGGCCGGTT
>VYXD01014262.1:2015-17410 GCA_013397195.1 Hylia prasina | reverse complement strand
TATTTATTTTTAAATGCAAGTCAATTTATTTTGTGTTATTATGGCACAAAGCTCTGCGCCAGTATCCAGGAGACGGCTTCCCTGCCGAAGTTTTCAAATGCCCCGTTGAAACTGATGGGAAAAGTGAGGCGGAAGATAGGAAATGTCCATATTCCGCTGTTCCCTTCCAGCCGTGTACCAAGCTTTCTGGTTTTGGTTCCCAACACGTGATTTTGGTACATAGTTCAGCACTGAGGTAGGAAAAATAAATCAAGAATGTACAGATGTATGGAATTAACAATGGCAAGCTGCATATTGGATTTCTTTGAAACAGACTTGGGTAGACTTTTAACTAGGAAGAGACGGAGAACAGGACGACAGAGGGGTATGACTGCTGGCAAATAAAATTTTTAGAGTTCACTGGTCAAAAAATCAAAGGTTTTTAAAATTTACTTGCAGATTTTCAGATGATTCCCAGTGCAGGTGAAGAGTTCAGCATGGGAAGCATAAACCTATTAAGTGAAATGCCGTCTCTCTGTTCCTGCTGTCTTATGAAGATCCCTTCAAAGTTTAACCCACAGGTCTTGTCTCCTGTCAAAAAAACCCCCTCAGTTAACAACTTGCGCGTCCCTGAAGCCCACGGATCAACCACAAGATGCCGATAACGTTTGTAAGCAGGGGAGGGGGTGAAAAACCCTTTCGTTACGTGCCGTGTGCGCTGTGTCCGGGAGATGGAGGTGTTGGCAAACACCGCACGGCAGAGGCGGCCGGGGCTGCGCGGCCCGGGAGCCGCCGGGGACACCAGGGGCTGTGGAAGGGGGTGGAGAGTGGGAATCAGCACACTGGATCGGAAACATGGGGAGAAAGGAAGAGAAAAAGGCTGGTAAGGCACAGGGGAGCGCTTTGTGGGACCAAAACGGGGAAACACAAAAAGTAAAGGTTTGAATTAAATGATAGCATTGCAAAGCCCAGAGGATGCAACCTCAGTGCTTTTTCAGGGTGGGTGTATGTGGCATACTGGGGAAGGCTGCTGCCCATCAGTGGCTCTCCTGCTCTCCTAAATCCTGTGGTGTTAGAGTCACAGGCCTGCCAGTTCACTTAGCTGATCCCCACTGAGTGCCTCCCCAACATGTGTCTCAAGCACCTGTGCCAGGTGGCATCCTCTTGGCTCCTGCGGGTCCCAGCTGGAGTGGTGGCACGGCTTCCCTGCCTAGGCTCTGCACTCCAGCAGGGTGCAGTTTCCCTGGCTCAAAGGAAACTCCTGGAAGGACATGTGTCCTGCCACATCAGTGGTCCTGTCTCACCTGTACGCACATAAACATACCTAGGACATGAACTTAGACCTGGGTGTGAGCTTGACATACCAGAAATCCACTCCTGGCTTGTCAGCCTGGTGCAGTTGTATTTGGTTTGGCCAAGAGGTGTCTTGGCATCAGCATGTGAAGTCTATTATATGTGAAAACATATAATAACTGTGCTAGTTTTGAAAATACACCTTACTAGGCCCTGCCAGGGCTTACTAGATGTGGTGGAGCACCACTGCACACACAGATGGTTACTATCCTGCTGCAAAGATGGGGGGCCCGTACCTAAAAACCAAAATTGCAGAATCAAAAACCACATGGTGAAACTGGTTAGTGTTGTTCAAGGGAATGGTGAAAATAAATGACTACTAGTGAGAACAAAGTTGGTGTCTGCAGGAGCAGCTGAAGGATGGGAAAGCTGAAGTCTCAGAAGGAATAGATCTAAACCCACACACATCTCAGTTGGAAAAAAAGACATGTGGAGGGTATGCTCTTGGATAGGAATTGAAAGGACTCTATTTAAACCCTGCAAAACATGCAGAAAAGGTGAGAAAATCAAGACAAAAAAAATGTATAAAGATCTATTGTTTCATTTAGTTCTAAATGTGTATTAAGCCACGGTTTCTGTTTGCTTGAATGTTGGATCCTCCTGAAGACTTAAACTGTGAAATAGAGTATCTAAAAAGTTAGAAATATCTAGGAAAGAGTAGCTGAAGTGTTTGCAATATTCCTAAGGTGTCTGTGTTTCTCCTTAATGAAAATGTCATGTAGTAAGAAGGAGATAAATGATAAACCTGATTGTTACTGCAGCCTAGTGAGACCAGGGGAAACTCGGAAGGAAAAGGCTCAGAGAAATTTGGGAGGATAAATTTTTGCATTTTCTCCACTAAATGAGATCTTGAAGCAAAAATCCAAAGAAGCAAAAAAGGTCCACTTTCCAAGTGGTGTCCTTCTTTTTGTTATTTCAGGACTACAGTTAACTCTAGTAGATTAGGGGGAAAAAATCCCCTCCCTGTGAAAGCAAAAGTACTCGTGCTCAGTGAAGAGCTGCAGTCATTTCAAGTTTGGACTTTTGGTCTGACAAGAACCATCAATTATTTGCCCTCTGCATTGAAAGAAGCTATGTCTTCATCTGCTACCAAATGCAGGAGCAGTTACCTGGATATGGTTCTGGACTTCAGTCTGTGGGGAGGCACACTTAGGATAGTGGCAAATGTCCTGGTGAGGGAGCTCTGGTAGAGCTGTGCTGCCAGTGGGCATTTATTTCAAGTTGTGCTTTTATGAAGAGTTTTATTTGGAAAATATCTTAATAGCCTTGTGTTTATTGAGTAATGGTGACAGATATCTGTTCCAGGAAAAGCTCACTGGGATTAACTGAGTAATTGGAATGGCAGAAAATGTCTTTTTGACTCGGCATGGGAGGACAGTGACTTTGCTAAGACTTGGCTTCTGCACTTCTGCCTTTTGCTTCTAATGCAAGTTGTGGTCGTTCATTTTGTAGCAGAGGACAACTAAGTAGAGAGTGGGGCATTATTGGGAAGTGCACAGATATTCATGGTTCCCATCATCATACTAAACTGACACACATAATTTTGCAGAAAATTTCAGACAATTGGTGTTTGAGGAAGCAAAGAACAGAGGGCAAAATAACGTTGTGACTTGGATTGTTGTGAATGTCCATCTCTTCTTGCTGCTATTGTATATACTTATCACTATGCAAACTAGTGAAATTACAGTGATAAAAGAGGAAGTTAAAAAAAAAATCCTCTGGTGCAGCAATTCAGAGAAAATAACATAGCAAGAAAGCCTAATTGTGACTTAAAAGTGTTATTTTTCTGTTGTAAAGCTCCAATATTAACTATGTAGCAGGCATGAAAAGGGAAAAAAAGGCTGATAGAAAATCAGAAGTGTCTGAAAATCAGGGTCAGTCTAGAGGCTTTTGTGATTTCCTGTAATGTGACATAAACCACCTATTGTATTTTTGCTGGGAAATTTGTAGCTGAGGTCAATATAGTAGAAAATAAAACTTGAGGAAACAGACACAGAGTTTCTGTGCTAGAATGAGAGTTGCGTTCTTTATCAAACCATTCACAGAGGATGGTGCCTGTTCAAATTTACATAAAGCATACTGAAATGTATGTTAGGCTGTATTCTATTATGTTTGCTGCTTCCTGTCAGCAGGAAGAAGCAAAATGTTTAATTTTGCATCATCAGAATGCTTTAATTTAGCTATAAGCATACTTTTCTACTTGGACTCATTAAACACAGATTACTCTGGCAGTAGTTTTCCCTCTTCTCCCTGCACTTGCTGCAGCCTGACACCATCTTCCCGGTGTGGTTCAGGCTCTGCCTTGCTTGGCACAGATGGAGCGGTGGTGGGGATCCGGCTGCTTCCCACACTGCTGTCTTGGAGGGCAGTCAGCCTCCTCCTGCCCGCTCCGTGCTCAGGTGTGCTGCAGCCCTGCTGGCAGCTCGTCTGCAGTCTGACCTGGGTCTTCCCCATGAAATGCAAGGGCCCCCAGAGATCAGTCCTGCCTTCTGCCTCCCCCCTTCAGGGTTTGTCCCTTTGATAGTGGTGATGCCTGCAGAGAGCTGAGCATCTACCAAGGTCATGTGTGTGGTTTAATAAATGTTTAGTGAAAGGAACCTGTGCAGCAAGAGCGAGAAAATTGATGTGGTTTCATAGGCATCTCACTTGGTGACTGGACCTCAGTTGTAAGCCAGTGATTTAACAAGATCAATTCCTCATTTATTTAAGGTTATTTTATTAATAAATCTGAAATAAATACTTGAAATTGCCTCAGATAATTTTTTGCAACTTTCCAGTCTGAATTAATTAGGTGCTGTGAGTCGAGCAACTGAATCATTAGAAATGAATCATTAGAAATGATTCAGTACTTTTCCTTTCTCTAAGGATGTGAATTAGCACATGTTCTGTTTGCTGATGGAGTGCATTCTGCTTTAGGAAACCCATGGAGTATGACTGGTGTGAGTACAGACAAATACATGGTGCTAACTCTGTCTAAACCCAGAAGCTACAGTTAGCTCTTATTTTTTATTATCTTCCCAGTGCCAGACCCAAGTGATAAGAAGCGTGTGTTGCTGAAAACGTGAACAACACAAACATCCTTTAGTGGTATTTTGCCTCAAATTTCTCCTTTTTCCAGCATGACTGAAAGCATCAATTATGGATTCACAATCATGTGAACATTAGCAATAAAGCATTCTTGAATCTCCAGGATTATACAAAGATATTAATGGTTGTTTTATGCCAGCTCACCTATGTTTTCTAAAAATAGTAGAAAATTGAAGAGAGCTGGCAGTGAAGGAAGGGGAGATGATGGAGATGTGGTGAATTAATGGCAGTAGATAATCCAAAACCTGTGACTTGCTTCACCACCCTCTTTTGCCTTCCCCTAGAAACTACTAGGGGCTTAAAAAAGAATGTCTTGAGCGTGTGTTACAAAAATATAATGAAAAATATGCTTCAAAGCCCCTATATTTGGACTTTGTACTGATTGACTGTGCCTCGCTGTATTTGGCTTTGTTCTGGTGTCAGCCATGTATGATCCACAAGTAACTGCTTGGACCTCCAGTTCCTGGCCCTGGAGGACTTCAGATGTATGGGCTGGACATGATGTGGATGGTGTGCAAGCCCTGCCTCAGGAACATGCCTGGTCCTATGTACAGCTCACAGTACAGGGATATTCAGAAAGCTATCCTTGCTGACATAGATAAATGGAAGCTGTAGAAAATTGATAGAAAGCAGAGTTCAGACTATTCTCTGTGGGTGATATTCCTCTTCATGTTTTATTTCCAGTTATTTTAAAATTAAGCCATAAATCGAAGGCAGAATTCACATTTCGCATTCATCTCTTCTTCTGCAGGCCCCAGGGGGACAGCTGGACTACTTTATCAGGGTGGAGAGTGGAAGGTATCTGACCATTGCTGAGCTCCTGTGTGAATGTATGTGTACTGCTTGAACAGGCAGGTGTTTTACGTTGTCATGCTTTTTTTCCCATGCTGTTACTAGTTAACATCCATAGTGGTATTCATCAGGTCTTGTTTTGACAGGCTGTATAATAGGACTTGGTCTCTGGAGAACCAGGACCTAGGCTGAGGAGCAATATTTGCTCATATTGGAACGTAGGTGTTTTTATTTTATTTTAAATTAAAAACCTAATTATGACAGCAGGTGATGTGAGGAGAGGAAAGAAGAGAAATTAAAAAAGGCACAGTGAACAAAGAAACATTTTTATTGCCAAAACCATAGCAAGTAATAACAAGCAGGTTATCTGGAATGACATTCTAACCACTGAATCATCAATTAACCCTGAATGAAACTTTATCTATTAATGAGGCATTTAGGATGGTCTTACTACGTGTGGATTCTCTTTTTTCTGGTAGTTGGGTCAAACTCGTAGTGAAGACTTTCCCCAGTGGGATGGAAGTCTAGATCCCTCTCCCCCACCTGGGTGCATATTTTCACAAAACTCTGGGAACTGAATGTCTCCAGGACCTCTGTTGCTCCATCAGTAGCTAAGGCTGGCCAACAAGTGAAAATATCTTATGAGGAGATAAAAGGAAAGCTACTGAAATTACCTGTAGACAATACTTGGGAGAGCAGTCTGGTAGGAAAACCACACAGAGGTTCATAGATTGGTTTGGACTGGAAGAGACCTTAAAGGTCATCTTGTTACAACCCCTGGGCAGAGACGCCTTCCATTAGACCACGTCAGCCCATCCAACTTGGCTGTGAACACTTTCAGTGATCCAGCAACAGTGAACCCAGCCAGGAAATTAAGCTGTGAAATGGTTTGGCTGGCTTCTGGCACAGGTGGCCAGGCTGTCTTGAGGTGTAGGTTTGGCTCTAGCCCCAAGGGAACTCATCAACATTCCTGCTCACAGCTAATTCATTCTGTGAGATCTCCTGGGTTGGTGTGATGGAGGGTGGCTGGCTTGCTTAAGGGAGGGAATGTGTGGAGTTGCTGGGTTCCAAATGAGGTGTCTTCTCTAGTGTTGAGGAAGGAAGGGAGCCTGAGGGGTAAGTTCTTGTTGGAGAAACCATGGAAATGGAAACGAACAGAAGAAATGCTGCAGGGAGTATCTTGAGGAAATCAGCAGTTGAATTAAAATGGAGGTGCTCTGATGAACTGCTTCTTCCTTCCTTTTTTGCATAATCTGATCCTGCCTACGGCTGTGAAATCATGTTTTTGTACGTCTTAGTTTGCTTCATCTGCTCTCACTGTTTTGCAAGGCTGAGTGTTTTCATGACTGGGTTACAGAGTACTGGGCTCTTTGGCACAGCTGGTGGCTGGGATCAAGGATTGCTTTGCATTCTGTCTTGGCAGGCCATGCTTCCTCTCACTGCACATCCTTTTGGCTTTTGCCACCCAGACTTGTTCTCTACCTGGCTGAGTGTATGTCCCTACACCCAGCTAATGGTGCAGCATTACCCTTCCAGCAAGAAGCATAGCTCATCACTGCTCCTCTCCCAAATGGACCAAGTGGAACCTGTGAGGCAGAGGCTACGAACACATCCTTTCTCACTTGACAAGTGACAATCCTTCTCTAACAGAGCTTCCTTGACTTTTGGGGGAGTCCAAGGCACTGCATTTATATTTCACACAACTCTCTGTGGTACTCTCTTTATTTCAGGAAGTATAAACTACCAAGAAAGGGGTATGGTCAGCCAGACAGTTTCCCAGATAGTCAAGGAAACATGTTTAATATTACATTGCTGTGAGCCTGCTTTCTGTTTTTTGATGCCAGTAGTCAGAATATTTATCATAACTGCTCTGAATTATCTCAGCATGCCATCATGTCAGGCAGAGCAAGAGTCTCCCTTTGAAGTGACCTTTCTTTCAGTAGGTGGATTTAGCAAAGGGAAAGAGAAAGGATTTTAGTAAAGATTATTGAAAAACCTGCAGTCAGTGAGCTCACTCACAGTGGATGCTCCTGATTGAATAGTTGTTTTGTGTGCATTCAGAGAGCAGCAGATGAGTGGCCCTGTAGGATCATGGATAATGAAGAGCAGGATCTGACTCTGGCATCTGCAAGTGTGGGTCCTCTGAAACCAATGGAGTGGCTTGTTGTGTTACATCTGGATTTGGTAGTGAGTACAAAGACATGGGGAGGTGGAAGAAGAAGATTACCAGAAATCAGGAAAAAGCACTGGGCTAAGTAGTTAGTCCACACTGGAGATGATCAAGCTGCTCTCTGTCTCCTGATAAACAGTAACTGGAGTTGTGAGCTAAGGGAGATGGCATGTCTCAGTCCTTCTAAAACAGTTTAGATTAAGAAGGCTCATTTTTCTCATGGCTGAACCAGCTGGAAGCACTTAATGTGCCATGGCATGGAGAGCTTGAGTATCAAGCTATAGAAACACAGCCAAGGGCAGGCTTGAGGGATGGTGCTAGCTCTGCCTGTGCTCAGAGCTGGTTGGGCATCCAGCAGCTCAGCCAGAGCAAGTGCATGCTACATGGATGTAGAAGGATCCTTGCTCAGCTCAGCACCAGGCTTGGGAGACCACACCTTTCCCAATATGGTGTGACTGAGAAGGTAAAGAAGGCCTGTTCTTCCCTTTGATCTACCTTGTGGACATATCTGGGACAGTGCTGGTGCAAAACTGGCTTCAGCCTTGGCAGCTGCTTCAGATTCTGCCAGTGTAGGTGGGGACATCAGAGGAGTGATGGAATCTCACCAGGGAGATGTGTTGGCCCTGTAGACTCTGGAGATGCAGCTGCTGGAGAAACATGAAGCTGCAGAGGGATACAGTGATGAGGGTGGCAGAGGAGCAGAGAGATCTGAGCTGCCGAGAGAGAGATTTCAGCTCTGATGGTAGCCACGTTGCACAAGAGGATCTGAGGAAAAGCCAGGAATGTAACTGGGACTTACTTGTGTAACTTATATGTATTGTAGCTTTATATCCTCTGCAGCACCAAGACAGCAATGTTACTCCCCCTGTATGTGTTCCTGTCAGGAACTTTGGCAGTGTTACCAATAATAGCCAAGACCAATCCTTTTTGCTCCTTTTCCCACAAAAATTGGCCTGTTGTAGCCATGCAGAGTGCATGTCAATGTCTGTATTCTTACACCTCTCATTGGGACCTGTGGACTAATTTCAGCTGGAGATGTAGAAACACTTATTTAAAATAATTTTATTAGAAATGACAGCCAGCGTAGATAAATACATGCCAAGAATTCCACCTTTGAGGGGTCTATGCCTCTCTGTGTTCACCCTTTATTGAACTTCATAGAAAACCTACATGTGAAAGGTTTCTATATACATCATATATTTTTGATGTTTCTTATAAAAGAAATCTTCACCTGGAGCTTGTGCTTGATTGGAAAACGCCAGCCTGAGAGGCAAAGCATCAGGGAATCCAGACTCCGGTAGCTCAGTACTTCCAGTGCTACTTCTCCCTCCCTCTCTTGCTCTCTTTAGTGGACATGTGGAACTGAGAGTGAGTTTGGCACCGTTCTTGGGCATCCTGACACCACAGGAGCTGAAGTAGGCAGAGAAGCTCACCTCCTCTGCAGTGCTGCCACACCAGAGATGTGCTGTGGGCAGGGCTTGGAGGCAGCCAGGAGGGAGAGGAGGACTAGGGGTGAACCTGAGAGATGGAGCAGGTTTTGTTTCTGAAGGCGTAGAGGACTCAACCCCATCTTACATTCTTTCGGGGTGCACCTATGAAATGTAGTTCACTGAAGGGCATTGTTCCATTTGCCTGCATGTTTTGACAATGTTAGTTGTTATCAGGTTTTACTGGTGCTCTTTGGGCTTTCATTGGTTCACAGAGACCAAGCCCTCAGGGCACATGACTGGGATATGAACTAGAAAGACAGGCAGCCTTACACTGCAAGAAGTCACGTTTCTTTATTGTAAACATGAGGAAATTCTTTGCTAAAAACACAGTATTGGAAAAACAAACTTTGATGGAAACTAGATCAAGGAATGTCTGAGCTAATACAGTTCATATGAAAATAAAAAATACTCAACCAAAGAAAGACAGGAGCTTTCTTTATTGTCATGCACTGATTTGAAACATTTTAATTGCAAATACAATTACAGTTTGTGTTTTTCCTGAGGTTTGCAAAATTCTATCTGGTCTTTTTTTTCCTCCTTTTTTGCGTCTCCTTATGCTTCTTGGTTTTGGACATGACCACAGAAGAAGACATGAATAAGGAGGAAGATTGGTGTTACTATATTTTTGGCCAGGCTGAAATGAGGTATTTTCAGAATCTTTCCTGGAAGAAAAGGCATGATGTGATGTCATTTTTCTAAACCAGGTAGTTTTGGATGCTTGAAAACTATGCTTCAGGTACTGGTTGCTCTGCAAATAAAATCACAGGACCCAGTATGCTGGAATATTGTACCCCTGCTTTGCTGATACATTGCATGTGCTGCTATTTAACATGACCAAATTCCCATTTCCATGACAGCCTCTTTGCCACCTGGGCAGTGCAGTGCAATACTTAACAGTGATGTACATACAGACACAGAGCTGCACCCACAGCTACACACAAATGAGTGCGTTTATCCCTAAAATATATACATGGTATACCTACATCTAGATGTATATTTTACAAAGGAATCCAGACAGCAAGTATAAAAGCTTTATGTTACACATGGTCATTGTGTTCTCCTCTTGACATCAGTGAGAGAAAGGTCAAGTGAAGAATCAAGGGTCAGCCCCATTTTGTGCTGTATGTTTGTTCATACAAACATCCTACTCCAAATGCTGATCATATGGAAATCGGTGCCAGTTCTGTCATTGATTCCAGAGCAATGAGGGGTTGGCCCAAAATCTCAATTTACACCACCTTCTTAATGATTTTGTCTATTAAATTTAAATTGCTGGAGACTATAACATAAACATGGGGGGTAAAAAAAAAGTAATAAAATGGTTTAATTTATTTCTGGGTCTATCAAACATTTGTGCTGATAGCAATTTGATGTTCTTAGTTTTCATTTTAAAATAAACAAAAACACTGTGATGGGTGATCTTCTAATTTCCTCTTAATAGAGTTTAAATCGAAAAGCATTTTTCAGTGGGAGAGCTGCTCATTAAAATTGTAGATAGCAATTTTGTTACATTTTTAAGCTCTTCTCTTCTGGCTGGAAATCTTTGAGTCATAAGGCATTTATAGTTTCGTTGACAATGTATAACAACAACACAATTCACATTTCCACATATATCTGTAAAGATGTTAAAAGTGTACTTTGTTGTAACAAAGAATGGCAAAATCAACAGGTTACAAGAGAGAATCCCAAACACCTGCAGCTCCTCCCCAGCCTTGAAACCCATATATCTCTCTGTCCTGTAGTAGTGATTCGCATGTGTCAGTCCACAACCAGACAAGTAGAGGACTGCTCAAAATGAGAGCCCCGGCTGAGCCATGACCCTTGCTGAAGGGAGGACAGGATCATACTCAAGATCCTGACCACATACCAGAACTGCAGGTTCTGCAGTCCAAGTCCCACCTAATTTAGAGCAGGGGGAAGAGAAAACTTGGGGACAAGGAGATGACACCTCTCTGGTGTGCTGGTGCTCCAGTATAACCTAGGCTGTGCAGCTGGATTGCTGGGCAGGATAACTGTGTGAGCTGATAGGGCAGTGGGATGTATACATACTTGAAATCTTTAGTTTGTCTGTATACACTTCATCTTTTCCTCCTTGGGATCATTGTTATACATACATGGATATTTATGTTTACGTTTCTGTATCCATATCCATACACGTATATGCAAATACAAGTGCTCAGTGTAAGAGGTAGGATTTTCTTGCTGATGATGAAGCTGTGGAGATATCTGGTGGACAGAGGGTTAGGATGGGCAGGTAGTGGGCATAGGTGCTGGGCTCCTGCAGGGTTATGCCAAGCCCAATAAAATCCTAGTGTGGGGTCCTGGTCCTCCTGAAGTGAATGGAGGCTCTAAAGCCAATATTTCACATGGTATGAGCAAGATATTAAAAGATAATTGATTAGAAAGTAGAAACCCTGGTAAACAGTGACCATGGAATGAAAAACAGGAAGAGTAGATGACATTTTAATGGGGCTTTAGTTTAGCAACGCATTTTGTTCTCTTAGGGAGTGATGCAGTGTAAAAGCAATTCCTAGATTCCAAATTTATCTGCTTTATTGGCTTTGTGTCACTGCCATAATTTTATCGATTTTTTCTTTTAACAGTGGTTCCATAAGAGGCCTCTTAAGCTAAAACATATAGTGAGTAAAACCTTCTACATTCATTTCACTTTGCAAGTCAGCCTCCTGTGTTTGAATTTGGTGTTCTGACATGCACTTTGAGGCTTATTGTAGCTGTATAAATGGCCATTATGTGGGGATAGGAGAGGGAGAAGTCTGTCCTTGAGGCTCATTTTTGATGTCTCTGATTTGAGATTATTACCACAGTGGGTTTCATCAGTCATATTGGATATGTGGTAAATGACCTCAACTGTTTGGAAGCCATTAATCAACAAATCATCAACAAGATAAAAATGTCTTTTTTTGTGCTTTGACTGTGAGGGACAGTGCCTGATTTTTCCTGAGACAATACAATCAGAAGAAAATTGCTGCTGATTTTCATAGGAGTTAGTGTGGTTTTGTTTTCCTGGTACCAAGCTTTCCTGGTGAGTGTGTGAAGTCTTGTGGGCTGATATCAAAGGAATGTTTTGTTGGCTGCTCGCTCACTCACTGCAAGGAAGTTCAGAGACTGGAATATCTTGATTTTATGGATGTGAGCAAGTTGTTCAGGAGATTTTGCCTGTGGTCTTGAACTGAAGCAAGTGCACAAGTGGTGTTGCTTGGTACTCGGATTTTTAAGCATGAAGAAACACAAAATCCCCAACATGGTGTACTTCTGCAGCAGCATTTGAAGCTTATCATATCTCTCATTCTGAAGATGTGCAGGGAGCTAAGGAATTATGTTTTATCATGGGAGATAGGACCTGAGGGAATGGCATGAAGCTGTGTCAGGATAGGTATAGGTTCGATACTTTAGGAAAAGTTTTTTTGTCCAGAAGGTGGTTGGACACCGCAACAGACTTCCCAGGAAAGTGGTCATGACAGGAGGCCAGAGTTCAAGAAGCATTTGGAAAACAGTGTCAGGAATGTGGATTGATTCTTGGAGGTGTCTCCTGGGCAAGGCCTGGACTTGAAGACCTCTGTAGATCCCTTCCTAGTCAGGATTCTATGATCCTAAAATATCATTTACAGTCTACTGGTTTTTGGTGTTGTTGGTCCAAAGCACTGACTGCTTCAGTGATTTCCTTCATTATGCCTTCCAAGCTCAGTTCAATTTTCCTTGTCTATAGATTTGTATTTTACCTTTAGCAGAGTTAGATGTTAATATCTTTCAGATCTTAAAATAGTAATTTGCAATGGGCTTTTGTGATGTGTCTGCTGCCTATGAAAATGTTCTAATGAGCACAGCAATTCTGTCTGATAGAAGAGGGATATAGTATCAGGAAAACTTGATTTGAACCATCTTGAAATGTGGTGTCCAAACCTGTAACATGATTCAGTGACATGCACTCACCCTGATGCATTTTTAAAACACTTGAAGGTCAAACTCACAGCCAGTGCAATTTTGTACAGCTCTTTCTTGCATTTGCAGTATTTGTTCCATAAATACCTACTCATCTGTGCCAAACTACAATGAAGTCTCATCTGCTCCTCCTGAAATCTCTGGATTTCATTCAGTATTGTACTGTGCAGAAGTAGGGCTTCAAACCCTGGCTTGCCTGTGTTCACACAGGCACAACTTTTATCTTTCCAAAAGCACAACTTTTGGAAGAGTCAGATTCACTGGGTAACCAATAACCTCTACAACAGAGGGAATGCAGACAATTTGGCCTTTGTTTCCACAGGAATATATCAAGAAACACAAGAAATCAAAATGATGGAAGATTGTAATCAATTTTGCTTTCTAAGTACCTTTATCTCACTTTCTTTATGGAGTCAAATGATCTACAGTGAATGATATGTATAAAACACTTTATCTGCTATTGGGTGATGCATTGCAAATGAGTTAGCAAGTTTTAGGGAAGGGACTGTTGAACATCTAGGTGTGTGCATGCACTGTGTAACAGGGTGAGCATGGTTTCTAGGGGTTACCACAGCAGTTAGGCATTCTCCATGCCTGGTAAAGCTGGGTGTCAATACAGAGATACAACACCACGTCCATACTTCTGTGTTGGAGACTTCTGAAGCAAAGAACACAGCACTGGTAGAGCAAGCGCACTGGTAAATTAAATGCTTACATGATACTTGTTAAAACCATGACACAGAGTTCACCTACCCACCCATGAAGACTGGTGATAAAGAGGGAGGCGGACAATTAAAATTTCTGGTGATAATTTCAGAAATCAGCTGGTAATTTAGCTGAGTTGCAGTTTTGCTAATGCATTCTGTGGCTGATGAAATTCTGCTGTAAATTACTGAATTGCATATACCTGTAAGTCCATGTATTAAAACCAAAATAGTATTATTGGGTTGTCCTACAGAATGGTAAATGTTCTTCCTTCACTGACTGACATGGGAACTCAAGATCAGTAGAAGGCAATGAAGTTAAATCTTGATCTTCCAAACACTACTGCATGTGCTCAGTTTTAAGGCTGTGTCTATGTCTATTGCTGTTACTGTAACTCCTCAAGTGCTTAGAGGTGAATTGTTTATAAAAGCTTGCAGGTGTGTAGGCTAACAGCATCCCAACACTGGACCATAAGGGATGAAGAAAAAAAGTGTGTCCCAGATGTACCATATTAATTCAGCAAATGTATTTAAGTTTTAATTATTTATAATATTTCAGAGTATATTAGCAACTGTTCTGTAACATTTTGATAATAATAATGAAGTCTGAGTAATTCAAGATCTGATTATATCATCTTGCTGTTGGGTTGTGTTTAGAAATAGAAGTGAAAGCATCAATGTGAGTTCAAACAACAAAATATGATTGAGATAAAAAGTACCAGTTGCACTAGATTTCTAAAACTTTTAGGAATATTGAGTAGCAAGTATCTCTACTTGTTTTAAAAGATGGGGGTTATTTAAATGGATAACTTGGAGTCTTGATTTACTTGCTGTACGTGTGGTAAGAAAAGCAGACTCTCTTGCAATTTATATTTATTGTATTCAGAACTGACAAAAACCTCCCAGATCTGCTCCTCATCACTTCCTTCATAAAAGAGGCTTTGCTACCCTGTGTTGACCAGGTTGGAGCGGCATAAACTGGACCTGACATACACATAGTGTTGTGGCATTGATCATCACATCTGTGAAGGCTAGTGCTAGCACCAGCTGTGGTTTGGCAAGGCACACTGATGGCGAGTCCAAGGATTTGTCTTGACTGGCCTGGGTGATGAGCAGCATGAAGAAAAGATTTCTGTCACAGCAAGCAGAGGCCAGATCCCCAGGAAGGCATCTGTCTTCCTACCAAAGTACCAAAGGGTGGTGGAAAAGGCTCTCATGGCTGATGGGCAGCTGTCTGAGGTGGCTTCCCTTGCTTATGTTGCCCATTTTGTAGTGCTCTCCTTTATCTCCTCCCTAGTGCTGTCATGAAGAGATCACCAGTATGTATCCTTTACAAACGGATCAATAGACCACAAAGGTTGATCATTAGGAAGACAAGACCTCCCTACCACATTGCCAGTTGTTTTAACATGTTTCTGATTAATGATTCTATTTTAGACATTTCAGTGCTCAGCAGTCTTCATTTGTTAGCGGTGATAGTGGAAGTCCATGCCTTGCTTGAATATGAATTATTTTGACCCATAAACATGGGTCAATTCAAATCAATAGAAATGTCATTAGCATCCCAGTACTGTGAAAGATAATATGAACATTTCTCATGTATTCAGTTTATTAAAATTTACTAAAGTGTGAAATATGTATGACAAGTAATGATGCTTTAGTCTTTCACCAAGGTAACAATTGAAAGCTGTAATTATAAAATCAAAATGATGGAAGATTGTAATCAAGAAGGATTCTGTCTCATACTTCGTCATGCTTCCATGCAAGATAAAATTCTTATTTGTAACATCTCTTTTATCCAAAAAGAGATCAAACTCCTATTTGGTTGAAATCTCATGTCTGGTTGGGCAACAAACTTTT
>VYXD01014238.1:47326-58416 GCA_013397195.1 Hylia prasina | reverse complement strand
AAAAAAAAAAAAAAAAAAAAGAGTAGCATCTCTTCGTTCGCCAGTCGGGCGAGAAGTTGCCTTTAAAACCCAGCTGTCAGGGATAAAATGCAAATAGCTGCACGCAGGGCAGCAAAGAAGTGATCTGATGCCTCTGATTGTTCCTGCCCGAGCCTCGTAAATCATCGCTGCCTCAATCCTGTGCCCTGCTTGCTAATTCCTGCCATTACTGCTCCATTTATCCACGAGCGTCGTTGGTTTGAATTCGAAATGTTGGTTTAATGTGGCGCTGATGAGACGGCAGGCATTTACAAAAAGCACAGCGGCAACCTGCTCTGGGGAGAATACAGATTTTTTTTTTTTTTTCCCTTTCTTTCTCCCCCCACCCCGCCTTCGAAACAGCAATAACACAAAAGGAAATAGCATCTCTGGCAGCAGCAGTTTCAAAGGCAATTGGAACAATTTCGCGAAGGATTTTCTGCTGTCTGTAATCATGTACTTTATTCTTTTGATTTGCCCTCGCTCTGATGCTCGTCACTGAAGGCCGTGCCTCAGGGAACGGGGCCCTTCACCTGGTTCACGTGCAGAGATTGTCTCGCAGGGGATTTGGAATCGCGTTTAAATCCTTCCCACGCGTGCCTGGCTCCAGTTTTGGGCTGGGGTATTGCCCATTGTAGTGGCTTCATGTTCCCCTGTCTCTGTTTGCCAAATTTAACGTAGTGGTCTTAGTGCTTACTCTCTTTTTGCCCCCTGAGAAACAGGACCAGGAGAAGCAAAGCAGGCCCAAACTTAAACAAATAAATTTATTCATTAACACACACCGTGCTAAACCAACCATGGGATGGGAGGGATGCTCAGAGGGTGGGAATGGCTTTGGGAGCTCTGCCCCTCAGGTCATTCCTGGTGTCCCACGCTGCCACAGGAGCCCTGGAGTGGGACAACTCACCTTGTGGGTGATGTGAGTGAGGAAAAAGGAGCTCTGGGAAGGGTCTGGAGTCACATCCCGGGGCCACATCCTATTTTTCCATCTCCCTCCCTGCCCCGCAGCCGGGAGGGGGCTGCACCCGCTGCTGGCCCGGGGCAGGAGCTCTCTGCAGGCTGATGGAAAAGCAAAAAAACTCCCAATACCGACCGGGCTGCAGGCAGCTGGGATGAGTTCATCCCCCGCAGCCCCTTCCTGCCGGAGCAATGAGCCCGAAGCTCAGTTAATTTCCCATCGACCGCTGTCTCCGGGATTAGAGCAGGGCTTTGATGCGAGGTGTTGTGGATCCCTCTCACGCAGGAGGGCCGGCAGCTCTCCCGGGCTATCGATCCCTGTCCCGCCCGCAGGCGGCGTGGCCGGCACTGCCTGAGGGCAGGGGAGCCGGGAACGAGCTGCTGAGCATCACAGCCAGGTGTGATTCCAGCTTTTCATCACAGCCAGGTGTGATTCCAGCTTTTCATCACAGCCAGGTGTGATTCCAGAGCATCACAGCCAGGTGTGACTCCATAGCACCACAGCCAGGTGTGATTCCAGCTTTTCCAGCAGGGAGAGCATCACAGCCAGGTGTAATTCCAGAGCATCACAGCCAGATGTTATTCCATTTTTCCAAGGGAGGAGCATCACAGCCAGGTGTTATTCCATTTTTCCAAGGGAGGAACACCACAGCCAGGTGTTATTTCAGTTTTCCAAGTGGCAGCATCACAGCCAGGTGTAATTCCAGCTTTTCCAAGTGGGGAGCATTACAGCCAGGTGTAATTCTTTTTTTTTCACTGGAGAAGCATCACAGCCTGATGTAATTCCATTTTTCCAAGGCAGGAGAATAACAGCCAGGCCTTATTTCAGTTTTTCAAGTGGGAAGCATCACAGCCAAGTGTAATTCCACCTTTTCCAGCGGGGACAGGGGTGGGAGGAGGTGGGGGAAGCAGCAGCACCTCCCCACCAGCACCTGACCCGGCTGCTCTGGCTTGGAGAGTTTCCAAACCGAGAGGAGAGGAAAGTTCCTGCGGGGGCCTGGGGAGGCGAAATCTCCGCGGCAGAGTTTGCACTGTGCTGGGCTGTGTCACCCCCCTGGGTCCCCCATCCCTCCCCGCAGGTCCCCAGGGCAGCAGGACCCGTGACTCAGCAGGTGGGACACGTCCCTGCCGTGTCACCTCAAAGGTGGGACATTACCGAGGGTGACACCGGGCACGGGAGCGAAGCCGAGCAGAGCTGGTCACACCCGGCTGTGGCCCCGCGGTGTCAGGTCTCTGTGGGTCACCTGAAGTGCCCCCTGTGTTTTTCCAAAGCCCAGAAGCTGCGGGAATTCCTCTGGCTCAGCCCTGCTCAGGGGTGGTGCCCGGAGCGCTGCTCCTGGAGGGGTTTTTGTGGGATGCTCACGATGCCAACGCCCAGCAGTGCCCCTTCCCCAGGCCAGAAGCAAAACCAGGGGGCAGCAACCACGGGATAACTGCAATAAATGTGCTGATAATTGCAATAAATGCACCGATAAATGCAATAAATGCACTGATAAATGCAGTAAATATGCTGATAATGCAGTAAATATGCTGATAAATGCAATAAATGCACGGATAAATGGGTGCAGCATTGATGGGCTGGTGCTCAGCAGTCGCCACCTGACACAGACAGGGCAGCAGACCTGGCACTGATTTGTCCATTAAAACATGAGATTCCCAGAGGGAATCTTCAGATCCCCGTGGTGCAAAGCAAAAAGGGGAAGCAGGGGTGGGATATTCCCCAGCAGCTTTGTGGCAAGGGGATTCCCCGGGAGCAAACAGAGCTGGGCTCCACCTCTGCTGGTTTTAAAATGCCTCAGGTCACTTTGCACCAGCTAAAATACAGGAATACAAACCTGGAAGGGCTCACTTTGGAAACAACACGGTCACCAAAAGCCCAGAACTGGTGGCTTCCCTTCTGCCTCAGTTTCCCCACTTCTCCCACCATCACCTGAGCAGCGCCGAGGGAGACACCAAACACCTCGAGTGCCTGGCAGCAGGTTTGCCTGCAAACATTAATCCCCGTCCCAGGAATGATTAATTACTATTTGCCTGCTATTATTGTTTGTTTTCCATCAGCATCCTAGCTTTGGTTCTCTGCTGAATCCCACTCCTGATGCCAAGCCGGGGATATTTTAGGAAATGCAGATTATATAATATTTACATCTGTGCCACTTGTTTATTCCTCTCTGTCGGTTAATTTTATTACTGCTCCTCTCTCACGAAAGCAGTGATTTGCCGAGCCAAAAGCAGGCTACGTGATTTCAAGGATGCACTAATTTTAATAATTAAAAAGCTGCTGCCTTCCATCTGCCCGGGGAGGGACAGGGAGGCAGCGGGAGGGCACGAGGCTCTCCTTGGGAAATCCCACTCTGAACCAACCCAGTGCTCCCCCAAAAAACGATGGGTTCTCACCCAGGTGTGAGGGTTTCTCTTGGTTTTCTTCTCTGGGAAGAGGGAAGAGACCACAAGAAGGGAGAATAAGTAATTATGGGGCTTTTTTGAGGGTTTGTGGAGGAGCTGGAAAACCTGGACCGAAATAAAGCTGCGTTTCCCACTGGTCGGAGCCATGTCCTTTGACAGAAATGTGAGGTTGGCAGCAAAGCCAAGGTTCTGCCCCTTGGTGGGGCCAGGAAGGAGCAGCCAGCTGGGGGGAAATGCTGCTGTCCCCATCAGACAGACCCTGGGGACCCCAAAATGCACCCCAGTGCCACGGGGGGCCAGCCCCCAGAGAGGACAGGGACACTGGCACAGGGGCCGTTGTGCAGGGGACAGCAGCCCCACAGGGGAGCAGCAGGGCACCACAAAGTCCCTTCTGCACCTCCAGAGTGTGTCCAGAGGGTCAATGAGTGGTTAAAAAGCCCCAAAAGCTGTCAGATCTGGACCAGCCCTAGGGCTCCTCGAGCTGCTATTGGGTTGGGTGAGTGAGTGCTGGGACGAGGGACTCCAAACGCCAGAACAAACCGGTTCACATGCTCAGGGATCACTTTCTGAGCGCGGAAATCCCACAGCAATCCATGGGTTTGCTCCTTTCCGGGCTGCCCCTCCAGGCCCTGGGTGCTCTGTTGCCCATCAAAGCCATTCCCTGCTGGAAAAGCTGGAGGCATTAATGTAAAACCCCACAGAGCTGCTCAGCCCCGCCCCAGAGCCCCGAGTTCTGCCTCCACCCCTCCCCTGTGTGCCACAGAACTCCTGCGGGATTCCCTCTCCGTGACAAAAGCAGCGTCTGCAGCACGTGGGGAGGGCTGAGACAAATAACAGCCAGAGGTTGACAGCATTTCAGAGTGAAATGTCTGAGCGGGGAGTGCGAGGAGCAGAACCCAAAGAAAACACAAAAGGTGCAAATCCAGAACCCAAAGAAAACACAAAAGATGCAAATCCGGGCAGGCCAGGGGACGGTGGGACAGGGATCTCTCCGTGGCAGGAGCTCTCTGCAGCAGAGGAGCAGATGTCCGTGCCGGCAGCAAGGGGGATTTGTTTGTGGAGAGGAAAAATAATCTTTTAATTTGGCTCGTGCATCAGGACCTGAAACTTCATCCCCAAAGACACAAACCCCCAAATCACGGGCGCTTCCTCTCGCCGGTGCTGGCAGCAAAGCACGACAAAAGCTGGAGGGTGGCAGTGCCACCAAACACCTCTCAGGGGGACACCTCGTGGTGCCCAGCGCTGCGGCATCCCACACATCCCTGCTCCAGCCTGATGGAGGGCACAAAAAACCAACCCTGGGCACCACGTGTGGCTCCCACCAGCTTTGGATGATTCCTCTCCTCCTGCCCTGCTTAGGAAAATCGGGATTCCAGCAGGGGCTGCTTCCCCAGGCAGCCAGCCCATAATTACACGCAGGGTTAAGTGCAGGAACGCTTCCAAGGCTGTGCTGAGGGCAGGAGCAGAGGGAGGGGCGATGGATTTAATTGGAATTCCCGTCTCCAGCCGCTGGTGCTGCCCCCAGCGCCTGTGCCCCCCGCTCCGGCTCAGCTGAGGGGCAGGAGGAGATTTCCGAAAGGTTTTTCTGGGAGCCAGCGCTGCTGAAGGGCTGGCAGGGAGCCACAGGAGCTCCATCCCTGCTCCCTGCAGGAATCGGAGCTCCCTCCCAGCCCTGCTGCAGGAGCGGTGCCCGAGCCCTCCACAGCTCTCCCGCCTCGTTTGGGCTGGCACGGAACGCCAGAGAAACAATCCCCTCTCCTTCCTGCTCTCCTCAGGCGCTCAGGCTAAACGTGCTGGTGCCCAGCGTCCTTCTGGCAGGGCGAGCTGCTCCTGCTGCCGCTGAGATTTGTCAGAAAAAGCCCTTTTTCTGCAAGCAGGAGAGGGAGGGCACCTCCTCACCCACCCGAGGGACAAAAATCAGCAAATGAAGGATAACCAGGGTGAGGGCAAAGCCCCTGGGCATGGTGGGGCTGTGCCCTCCCCACTGGCACCGGCAGTCACAAGCGTTTTCCTTTCCATTTGTTTACTCGAGGACAAAAATAACAATAATAAAAAAGCCAAGAAACACCCGTAGAAACATTTTTGGAGCAGTAATAAAAGGAGTAGTAAAGCTCAGAGGAGAGTGAGACGTTCACTGGCTCCCCCTCCGTCCTCCCAGGGTGACGGTGACATCCCACACCCCAAAAATCTTTGGGGAGGACACAGAGATCCCACGGGGTCCCTGGGATGCACAGGAAGGTTCAGAAGAGGCGAGTCTGCTCCTGATCCCAAACCAGTCCTCATCTCATCTTAAAAAATCTGTGAATTTTAATTACTGGTGTTGGAGCAGGGAGGTTGGACCATATGACCCCACTGCCCCTCCAACCTTACCTTTCCTGGGATTCTGTGTTACCAATAAAACCCAAACTCCCTCATTTTCAAACAAAGAAGGGCTTCATCTAAAAAAAAAAAAATAAAACAAAATAAAAGTTTGGGTTAAAACCCTTCAAAATGGCTTCAGCTTTTCCTCAGCAGCAGAAAAATGTCTATTTCTTCCCCTAAAAAAGCAGGTGGTGTTTGCCATGAGGGTGCAGACTGCAGTGATGTTCCCCAGCCTGTGTCTGTGGCAAGGAAAAATATGTTTGCCAAAGACATTTTTATTCTGCTCCCACACAAGCTCCTTCTCCGCTCAGCAAAAGGGAATTTTCCCGTTTTACAGGAGGAAAGAAAATCTCTTTGCTGTTCTCTCACCCCATAAACATGAGGGCCCAGCAATTCCCCTGGGCAGCCCCTCCAGAGGAGGTGTGACATCAGTTCCATGAGGAAAAGCAACGAGTTATGTTAATTGAGCTCATCCTTGCAAACTGGTATTGCTCCTGCAAACAGACAACAACAAAATAATAAAATAAAATAAAATAAAACTTAAATATGTTTGCACATGGTCTGCACGGAGCAGGGTCACCCCGGGGCTCCGGGGGAACTGAGCTCTGAGCGACAGCAGCTCTGCCCTCCAGCCCTGCAGCTGACCCAAAATCCCACCNGCAGCTCTGCCCTCCATCCCTGCAGCTGACCCAAAATCCCATCAGCTGCGGCCCCCGCTCCCCTCTACCCCCCCCAAACCCGACCAGGGCACCCTCCAGGCTGGATCGGGGCTTTGGAAATGCTCCTCGGCGCCCAGGGATGGGTTTGTCCCCCGCGTTCTGCCCTCCCCTCTGCAGCCTCAGCCGGCCCGAAGCGATTTCGGGGTCACCCCCGCGCCGGCAGAGCAGCCCCAATTAGGGCAGGCGGCAGTTCTGAGCCCAATTAGCGGCGTTTGAACCTTGGGAAGGTGTTTAATTGCAGGGAGCCGAAGGACTCGGGCGCTGCAGGCGCCGCAGCGCTGAGGACGGAGGGTGAATTTTAAAGGGCTTTGCTGACCCAGGAGCCTCCTGCCCCCAGGGCTGCTGTCATCCGGAGCTTTTCCCGTGGATGTGACCCCTGTGAACCTGCCCGAGCCTGCGGCTGCGGGGTTTGCTCCTAATACCAACGAGGAAAAGGCGCGCAGCCAAGAATTAGCGCGGAATTCGGAGAATTGTTCGGGTTGGGGGCTTAAAGCTCAGCTTGTTCCGCGCCCTGCCCTGGGCAGGGGTATTTTCCTCTATCCCAGGGTGTTCCAAGCGCTGTCCAAGGTGGCCTGGGGCACTTCCAGGGGTGGCACAGGGCACTTGGAGGTCACTTGGCAGTGTCCGTGCCCTCCCTGCCCGGTCTCGTTACTCCGTTCATTCCTGGGAGCTCCCGGCCCGGTTCTTGCAAAGCCATGGAAGTTTGCCATAAAAACTCCTCCCCCCTGATCCCGTGGATCCCAGGACAGGAGGAGAGGCAGCAGGAAGGATTTAACAGGAGACAAGTGAGTGACTGTGGCTGTGACACGGGCGTCACAATNGCCTGGGGCACTTCCAGGGGTGGCACAGGGCACTTGGAGGTCACTTGGCAGTGTCCGTGCCCTCCCTGCCCGGTCTCGTTACTCCGTTCATTCCTGGGAGCTCCCGGCCCGGTTCTTGCAAAGCCATGGAAGTTTGCCATAAAAACTCCTGCCCCCAGATCCCGTGGATCCCAGGGCAGGAGGAGAGGCAGCAGGGAGGATTTAACTGGAGACAAGTGAGTGACTGTGGCTGTGACACGGGCGTCACAATTCCAGGTGAGAAAGACAAAAAAAATTCCCAATTCCAGGTGAGAAAGATACAAAACCCAACCATTTGTTCGATCAGTCATTAACAAAGGCGTAAACCATTAGGAGAGTAATTCTCCCCAAACTGAATTACGCCTTTCAATTAGCTGCTTTATTTCTTTTCCCCGCTTTCCTTCCCTCCCGTCATTCCCCAGGGAGCTGAGCAGAGCCGGTGCGCTGGAACCAGGCTCAGCCAGGCACTTGTTGCCTCCTTTCCCTTTTTCTCCTCAGTCCGTGGCAGGAGAAAATTAAATCCCCGATGTCGAAGCCCCGCGGCTTCCCAGGAGGATTTACCCGGCAAGGTTTGGGGCTTTATTTACGTTTTCATGGAAGAAATCCTCCTGGAAAACAGAGGGGTCTTTGATTTTATCTTGACGAACATTGGGGATCCTGCTCGGAGCCTTTCAAACCTTATCAGCGCCCCCGAGACGTGATAAGGAGACAGAGCCCAACAAGATTTAATCTGCCCGACATTTCTAATGGAATCTCTGCTCGTTTGCAGCCTGGCACACACAGGGAATGTGCAAGTGGCAGGAGCAGAATCTCCTCCTGGCCCCACGCTGCTGCTGCTGCTGCTCCCAGCTCCAGGCACCAAAGCCCCGGGTTATTCTGCGATGAAAACGGGGATCCCATGGGGTATTTTTAGGCATNGATGAAAACAGGGATCCCCTGGGGTATTTTTAGGAATTTCCTTTTCTCCGTTTCAGGTTTCCCCCCTGTAACAATTGTCAGCTTCTCCCCAATCCCCTGCAGGTCCTGCTCAAAGCACAGACTTGGCCATGACGGGTTTTTTTTTTCCCCCCATAAATTTCTTTTCCTTTTCCCCCCGACATTCACGAAGGGATTAAAAACCCTGTCTCAGTTTCTTTCCTTGCCCTCTGCACTGACCAGCTCTCCCAAGCTGCACTTGAAAAAAAGCTAATTCTTAATTAAGTTCTTCCATTCTGTTTGATATTCATTATTCTTCCCATTACTTCTTAAATCAGCTGAGTTCCTTGCCTTTTTTTTTTTTTTTTTCTTAATGCAACTCAGCCTATTCTCCATTCATTAAATCCTTTGAATCCCTGAATTGCATTTTTGTTATCCTTGCTGTTATTGCTTACATCCTGTCTGGGCCATCGTGGCATTTAGGGTTTGTTGTTTTTTTTATTTCCCCTGAGGCTTGGATTTGTGTATGTGATGTGTGTATGGATAAATAATCCAGAATTTGCTGAGCAGCATGCAAATTGCAATCTCTGGGAGAATGGCAACCTGCACATTGCCAAAATGAGCATCACCGAAATATGGGAAATTAATTTAGCCCCCGTGAAGGAGATAATTACTATTTCGCAGATTGAGAAAGTGGGGCATAAAGAGATTAAGGCCTAAAGACCCAATCTAGCCAAAACCCAATCATATGCTTAATTTAAAGGGGATTAGATAGTTCCCTTAAAGCCAGCAGGAGCAGCCATTGCTTCCTCTCAGGCACACATGGAATGTTCTGCTTTTTTTAGGGGAGGGAGGGACAGAGGGACAGGGCTCCGTCCAGACCCAGCTCCGACAACCCTGGGCTGGAATTTGCAGCCCCAGCCCCGCCCTGCCCGGGCCTGAGCTGCTGCTGATTCTCCAGATTAATTGCTATTACCTCCTAATGTGTGTTAAAGGCATGGAGGTGCTCAGTTAAGCAGCTTTAGGAAATTATACAAGAATTAATACATTATAGACCGCTGCTTCCCCCGGGTTAATCCAGCCACGGCTCTGCTGCGTGTGAAACTGCAGGGAAATGTGGTTTTCCCTCCTCCCAGCGCCCTGGGGGACACGGGAGCTCCCTCCTCTCCACCCTGCCTGGGGCTGGCGTGGTTTCCCTGCCTCCTTTCCAGGAGAAAACAGCAGGAACCAGGGACCCCGGTGTCACGGATCCACCGCGGGGAGAGAAGGGGCTGAACGTGGCAGAGGCAGGAGTGAAACCCTCCTGGAATCGGGGCTGGGGGGCTCTGAGCAGCCTGGCAGGAGCTGCAGCCTGGAGGATGGAGGGGGATGACGCAGGGATGAGGATGATCCCACTGAGCCAGAACACTCAAATGCCAGACCTGACGCTCTGGCGACACGTTTGGCGGCCTCTCCCTGAAGTTTCACCTCAGCTCTAGAGCCGGCCTGACATTTTAATGCCGATTTTTATTGTTTTTAACACTTTGAGAACAGCTGAAAGCACAGCCAGGACGTTTCCTCCTCGTCGGGATGCACATCCCAAGGAACCCACGTGCTCCATCTCCACCCTCACCCCCCACGTGTCTCCACAGGCTGCTCCTCCAGCTGACACTGCCGTGGCCCATCCAACTCATCATAATTCTTCCAAACTAATGTGCAAACACAGGTTTTCCATAAAGCACCAGCGCAGGAGAGTTACGCCGGTCTTGTGGGAAAGTAATACCCATCTTAATAAAGTGTGTAAATACATATTTATTTGCCAGACTGGAACCAAAGAGGCTGTTCTGGTCTGCTGGCGAAAAGAAATACACATTTTTAAGACTGTCTAGGTACATAATTACCTCAGAGAGAGAGCAAAATAAATCATCAATGTTGTCTTGCTCTCTGGGAAGGAGCTGCCCTGAGCTCTCCTTTCCCAGGCAGGAGCATCCCCTGGAACTGTGCAGACCCACGCAGGGATGATGAGTGAGAAATCAGTGTACAGAGGGGCAGGGCAGAGCTCTGGAAAGGCCTCTGGAAAGTGCCCAGCACGGGATGGATTCCTTGGTACTGACAGAGCGAGATCCCAACCCCGTGGAGACAAAGTTAAGTGAAGGAGAATCGATTTGGGAAAGATATCCTGGCTTCACCTGGCGCCTGGGGAGGGACTTGGAGGCTCCAGATTCCAGCTGGGAGCCGGAGCTTGGAGCAGCTTGAGCACCCCCCTCCATCCTCCCTGCCTCTGCTCCCAGCCAGGACACAACCCCGAGTGTGAAAAGCAAAGCTCAGCTCTTTCACAGGGTTGGGCCACCCTTTTTTATATTAAATCCAGCTGGTTGTCCATGAGGAGTTAATGAATAGATGGAACCCAGGTGGACGTGAGGCCTCCAGCCACTCGCGGCCACATCCCCGTGTCTGCAACATGCTTAGAGCCACTATAAATTATTTATCGGCCTCTTAGAGAACGTTTCCAAGTGGGTCCAGGAATAAAAGGCTGCTGGCTGCTCTTCCCTGTCTCCTTCCTCCCCCTCTCCCTGTCCATGGATGTGCTGAATCACCACAAACCCCAAACCTGGGGCTGGCCAGTGCTGGAGCAGGGGGAGCCCTCAACAAGGACTCTTCTCTTTTTGTTTTTGTTTTTGTTTTGTTTGTTTGTTTGGGGGTTTTTTTGGTTTTGTTTTTGTCTTTGTTGCTGTTGTTTTGTTGTTGTTTTGGTTTTAGTTTGGTTTGGTTTTGTGGTTTGGTTTGTTGGTTTTTTTTTTTGTTGGGGGGGTTTTTTTGTTGGTTGGTTTTTTTGTTGTTATTGTTGTTGGTTTTTCGGGGGTTTTTTGGTTTTTGTTTTGTTGTTTTTGGTTTTTTT
>VYXD01014238.1:0-35285 GCA_013397195.1 Hylia prasina | reverse complement strand
AAAAAAAAAGCCATTTCTGCAATTAAAAATGGTGCTGCACAAAGGGGGAGTGTTGCAACCCCCCAGACCCCTCCCCAGCAATGCTCAGGGTCCCCTGTGCCCCCAACGTCCCGCTCCCTGTGTTTGCTCCCAACCTGCCTCTCCGGAGGGAGGATCTGCCCAAACAACCACAACAGGCTGTGTTTGCGGAGGGGAAGGCGCAGAGAGAGGAGCAGGGATTGAAGGAAAGCAAACAGCTCCCTGTGTGTGCCAAGGCGCTGCCCCCGGCGCCGCCCGGCATCCAGCGCCAGCCAAAATCATCTCCCGCCGGCTCAGACACTCCGTTCTCCCCTTAAAACACCCTTTTAGAGCAGTTATCAGGTGCAAAGAGCCCGTTCTGGGCCCGGGGGAGGAGGATCGATAAGCAATAATCGCTGGCACACCCGCACAGCAGTTTTTAAAGCAGATGTATAAAAATGGCATTTCATTAGGGCCATTCGGTGTCACATTCCCCGTCCCCACCCCGAGCACGGCCCGAGGGCTCCCAGCTGACAACGGGCTGGAGGTGACAATGGATTTTCAGAGACAATTATTGGCTCTGTGGCAGCCCATGGATCAATGGCAGATGTTTCTGCTGCATCCCGAGCCATTTCTGAGCCTGAAAACGAGCCTGTCCCGGAGCTGGCACAGGGCTGGGAATTGTCCCTCCTGCTTCTGGCCGGATTTTCTGGGGCTACCTTCCCGAGGATCTCACCCATTTTTTCCCAGCCCCAGCAGAGGCACCACGATCCTGCTGTCCCTGAGGTGAATAAACGGCTCCTGTCCCTTCCAGAGGGGAGTTCTGCACAAACTGGGATCTGTGGGAAACACCATCCCAGCCCTCCTTCCCAAGGGAACACTCAGAGCTGCTCCCACCTCCTGTAGGAGGAACAAAAGTTCCCTTTGCTGGTTGGGGCTGATCCCATCCTATTTCCCACCTGAGAGAGCCTTTCCTGGATCAGCTTTTCAGTGAGGGCTCTTGCTGGCTGGAAACCTGTGATTCCAGCCCCGGGATGTGTGATGGGCACAGATCCCCCCCAGGAGCAGGGAAAGGACCTGAACCTGCCCATGGGGTCACAGGCAGGGGTTGGATGGGCTGAAGGAGCAGGGCAGGAGCTGCAGGGACCCGCACAGCTCCCAGTGATGGAGCAGCAGCTCCAGGACACCCCCAGCACCTGGAGCTCTGTGGGGGCAGGTGCCCCAGCGTCACCCCCAAGCCCTCAGGAAGCCTGGGAGGACAATTCCCAAGGATGGTGCTGCAGTGCTGGGGAGATCCCAAGAGCTGAGGCCAGCAGGTGCCTCCCTGATCAGCTCCCTGCTAAATTAGCACCAGCTTCTCCCAGCACCAGCAAGCTGCTGCCCGCTCCAGAGCCCTGTGCCCGGAGCACAGCCTTCTGCCAGGCCTTAAAAGTGATTTTTGCAGTGCACTGAACACCCTGCACCAGCTGCAGGAACAAATATTTTCGGGTTTTGACACCCCAGGGGTGCTGGGCTTTGTGCTCAGTGGTGCTGCCAACCTGCCTGGGTGATGCTCAGCAAGGCAGGGCCTGGGCACGGGGTGGATTCCAGGAAATCCAGGAACTGTGTGTGTGTGTGTCACCCCGTTTTTCAGGGAAATATCACAAATATCCCTCTGGCTAAGCTCGAAGCCCTTGCTTTCACCAAAATTTCATGCGGGATTGGTGCGGGATTGATACCATAAGGGTGGCATCACTGAGCTGACAGCACCTCTGCAGCCTGCCCGGGCTCCCACAAAGTCCCTCAGCACTGATAAAAGGGATTTCTTGCTCCCAGCTGCATCCCTGCATCCCACAAATCCCCCAAAAACACGGGGCTGCCATCCCACGTCGCTGCTGGGGCTGATTTGATTTCCAGGCCTGAGGAACACTTGTCTTGTTCGGGCTGGTGAATAATTTATAATTTGCTTATGAGCAAAGGCAGTGGGGAGCGTGAGGAAGGGGAGGGAGAATAAATATATATATTTATAAAATATGGAAAAAGCCAAAAAAAAAAATCATCATAATAATGCCCAAACCACCCCTGTAAACTGTTCCTTTGATCTAATCCAGAATAAATTATACATAATGGAGCTGGATGGGTTTGCTCGCCGCCAGCATGAATAAAAAACCAGAAAGCAAGAGAGCAAGCCAAATCATCTGAGCTAATAACAATGTGCTCGCTGTAGATGCTTCATCTGGGATTATTTTGCAGCAGCCAGCACAGATTTCCATGGAAAAGAAAGTAATTTTTTAACTGGGAGGTGCTGTGCGGGCAATGAGCTGTGGCAATGCTCCAGGATGCCTGGAGCAGCCCGGGAGATTTTTCTTTCTCATTCCCTGATTTCTTCCACTAAGGGATCTGGAGCCGCCAGGCCTTTCCAGCTTTGCTACAGGCCACGCGGGGCAGAGGCATTTTCCAAACTTCTGGAATTCCACTGATACAACAACAACAACAACAAAAGCAAACAAGCCACAAAACAAAACAAAACCCCTCATCTTTTTATTTGCAAAGCAGATACATGGGAAAGGGTTGAGAACTCGGGATCATTTTCCCAATTGCCTTGACCCTTCCTCCTTCCCTCTCTCATGGCAGTGCAGTCAGGCAGCTCCTGGGGACTGGTCTGTCCTGAAGGGCTCAGCTGATGGCTCCAGGGTGCAGATCCATCGGGAAAAGCAATCCATAAAGGATTCCCAGCCAGCTCGGGAGCCAATTCCCATCCAGGGGCTAATGGAAATTCACTCCCAATCCCGAGTCCTGCTGCACTGGCTTCCTCAGGACCAGGGAAGTATTGACCCAATAGCCAATACTCCAAAAATAAAACGATTCCCTCAGGGCTTGGCTTCAGCATCCAACTAAAATTCCTTTGGAAGGTGCAATTCCAGAGGCAGGGACCGAGGCACAGCCAGCTCAGCCACTGACCACAGATGCCTCCTCAAATTCACAGTTTTGCCATGAAATAAGAGAGGGATGGCCAGTGGGAATGAGTTTGGCAAGGATAAAAGGTCTCTGAAGGTCTGAAAGGTCCCTTGGAGGCCCGGCAGAGCCTTCAGAGGAAATGATCCTGCTCTGTTTTATCTGCAAGGAAAGCCCCAGTTTTCCTTGCGGATGGTTGTTTTGGGAGCAGGGAGAATTCCGAACGACGTGGACAAGCTCAGCTTCACCCCCTGCTCTGGGAGCTCCCCACAAGCTCCTCTGCCCCGACCACCTCTCAGAAAATCCACACGCACGCCAGAAAACCCGAGGGGGATGTTTGGAGTGTGAAGCGGCGCCGCACATCCACATCCCCCCGCAGCTGCGCGGGGGGAATGTGCTGCTTCACAGCTCGTTCGGCTGTGACCCCCTTTCTCACCGCCGCTGTTTGTTTATTTGTTCACAGCTCTTTGCGGAATCCACCTGGAGGGAATTCTCTTCCCTCCTCCCGTCCCAGATCCAGCGGCGAGGCTGAACCAGGCGTGGCTGAATCGGAGGAGAAACGGAAAAGGGGCGCTGCCTCCATCCCTGGCCCTCGGAATGCTCAGCTTCTCCCTGAGAGCGCTCCACCGTGCAGGAGGGGAAAAAACACACTTGGAATGATGCTTAATTCCCCTCTCTGCCTTATTCAGAGGTGGAGCTGAACGGGTTGGAGCTGCTGTCATCGATTTATAGCGGGCAGCCAGGGTGTGAGGGGGTTTGGAGCTCATGACTTATGGAAGAGGAGTGATGTAGGAAAAATGAGCAGGAATAATGCAGGGATGAGAGCTTTAAACTGAGGACAGGCTTAGGTGGGATTTTGGGAAGAAATCCTTCCCTGTGAGGGTGGGCAGGCCCTGGCAAAGGGTGCCCAGAGAAGCTGTGGCTGCCCCTGGATCCCTGGGAGTGTCCAAAGTTGAAGAGTTGGACAGAAGCGTCCAAGTTTTAAAGCTTGGAGCAACCTGGGCTGGTGGAAGGTGACCCTGCCCATGGCAGGGGGTGGCACTGGGTGGATTTTAATTCCCTGCCACCCCAACCCATGACTCTGGAACAGGCTTTGTCCCATCATCACCACACTTCGGGAGGGCACCCACAGAGCTGCCCAGGGAGGACCCGAACAAAGCAGCCCCCAAAACCTTGTGACCCTGGCTGTGCTCTGGGACCATCCAGCTGCTGGTTTGCCCAGCCGGAACACCCAGCTGTGCCTGGGGGAATTCCCACTGCCCTCGGGCTGAGGGTCCTGCCCCAGAGCCAGGGATGTGCCACTAATTGGTACCCGAGAGTGCTCAAAGGAAACCTCAGCTCTGAAGTCAGGGCTGCAGGAGGAGAGCTCTGGAGCTGCAGAAGGAGGCGAGCAGAGATCAATCACAATTATAAAACCAGTTAGAAAGGAGAGGGCTGTTCAGCGAGGTCACTTCAGGGTGCTCTCATTAGGGAAGTCTATTAGGGAAGAGGCTGATAATGGATGGGAGGCTGCCACACGGGCTAATTATAAACATCCCACCGTGCCTCGGGCTCGGCTGCTCCCTGCCGGGGCCTTGCTTTGCTCCAGCTCCTTGCTGGAGGTGGGAGATTTCCTTGGAGAAGCTGCGGCTATTCCTGCAGCACCCATGGGTGGGGTTGTGCCCGTCCTTTGCTCGTGTATAACCTGATCAGCAGGAGATTGGCTTCCAGAGGAGCCAGGGGTGGGAGCTCCTCACTGCACAAGCAGCCCCTCCCGGACTCATTTAGCCTCATTTGGGGTTTGGCTTTCTTTAAAGCTCTGCCTTTGCTTTTTTGACTTTGTAACAGCCTTGGTTTGGACTTAATGCAGTTTTCACCAAATTCCTTGATCTGTTTGGGAGAACGTGCCCCCAGCACCAGGCTGGCAGCAGCCAGCTCTGCTCCCCTGTGCCCTCACAGCCCACACGCACCACTGAGATGGATCCAGCCTGGAAAAGCAGGATCAAGAGCTTTGGCCGGGTTCTTCACACGAGGAAGCCCCAGGGTGAGGCTGAGCTGGTTGCAGAGATCAGTTTAACTCACACACTGTCCTCAGAGCCGAGAGCAGGGGCAGGGATGATTTCCAGGCTGAATTTCTGCCTCATCATGAACTGCACTTGCTCTGTGTGCACGGGCTCGGCACGGGAACACCGTGGGAGCCGTGGCCCAGGTTCCTGAGGACAAGGAATTGCATAACTCCCGCCCCAGCCTGCGCTGGATCAGCTCCCCAGCTGGAATAAATCAAGAGAGATCCATCGAGGTCAATCCTGGCCAATTGTATCCACTTAATCTTCTCCCGGGAAGCACCACTGGGTCGATGTGCAGGGCTCCTGCCTCCTCCAGGGCCCACTCAAAACCTCTTCCCAAAAGTGCTGGGATAGAAACCCCTCCTGCAGTGGCTCCTCTCTGAGTGCCAGAGCCACAGCCCAGCTGGGGCAGAGCCAAGCTGCCCCAAAAACCAGCTCTGGGATGGGCATCCCGTGGGAAACTCAACCTGCTGCCCCAAAAACATCAGCTCGTCGCAGAGGGACTCAGGATTTATTTTCCATTTTATTTGCCTGAAATGGAAAGAATGCCTGGGGTGGAAAGGATGGACATCTGGGACGGAGGGTTCTCGATAATTCATATTCCAGGATGGTCCTGCTCCCAGCCCCAGCGGGGTTCTCATATTTAATTAAAAGTTGTAAAATATTTATCTCCGTTAAGTGCTCTGCCTCTCCAGCCCCTCTCCCCATTCGAGAGAAGGGGGGATGGAGCAGGGCAGGGATGTCTGTGTGGATCCTTCACAAACAGAGAAATAATCAACAAATCGGAAACTTAAGGCCAGGTTATTTTTTTTTCTGGGGGTGTTTCCATCCCCACAACTGATGCAGCAACTCCCAAATTTAAAGCAAAGCAGGAAACAAAGCGGTGGGGATGTCCCTGGGGCACAGGGGTGACCACGGGAGCTGCTGCCCATCCCCTCAGCAGCCACGTCCCCACCCCTGCTCCTGCCATCAGCCCCAGCCCTGCTTCCACTGGAGGCTGACCCCGGTGCTTTGATGGAGACATCTTTCAGAGAGCCCCAGCCAGCCTTCTTGGATGTTTTATTCAGTTTTTATAAACGCTCCTTGCTCTAAAAGAGTAAATGAGGAGTTTGGGGCAGAGTCTCTTTTCTATTTCTCTTGGCAGTAAATCAGCTTTCAAATTATTACTGCCGAGAGGAAACACAATATTCAAATGCGGGCCTCTCTCCCTTTTATCTCCCCTCTCCTCTGCCTTCTGCTGATTTGCCCCTCTTTTAAATGCAGATCATCCCTGGCCCTGCCCGTCACTGCCTCCCAGTTTTGGGGAGGTGACAACCGGATTTTCACAAGTCAGGGAGGTTGGAGGGGTCCTTCTTTCTGTCCTTGCTTTTCCCAGGTCAGGGCAGGATCTGGCGCCGAGAAGAGGCAGAGGAGGAGCAGAGCCGAGGCCCTGGAGCATCCCCTCGTGTGCTCGGCTCCCCACACCCACCTAAGCTGCTGGAGGAAAAGAGTTCAAGCAGCAGGAGAGGAAAAATCCAGGTGGCACCACCGGGAAAGAAGCGTCGAATCCCAGCGGCTGGAATTGCAGTGGGCGAGGGCCCGACAGCAATCCTGGGGCTAAATCACAGCTAAAAAGAGAAAAGGTGGCTCTGAGGAGCACTTTCAGAGGGTTCAGGAGGGGGGTCACATTCCCAGGGGACATACCCAGCCCTGGTGGCATTAAATCCCAGGAGTGCTGACCCCTCACCCCGAGCTCCCAGCCCTTATCCAACCCTCGGGAGGGGCGGCCGGCAGGACAGAGCACCGGAGATCTGCGTGTACAACATTCCCTGGAACAAACAGGGCAGAGTTCACTCTCAGAGCGGCTCGGGGAAGGTCTCAGGTCAGCACTGAGTGCTGGTGCTGGCAGGGATGAGGCAGGAGCAGAGCTGATGGAGATGGGAACAGCCTCTCCTGGGAGCCCGGGCTGCTGGGATTTGCCTTGGGGCTCCAAAGGGAGCAAAGGGGAGACACCTCTGTTGCTGTTTTATGCTACAGACTCGGAGATTCAGAAGGCTATAAAGTGACTATTTATTTTGGGATGCGTTTTCTTTATATATTATTTTACACAGACCAATTTGATTGGTGAAACAAAGGCGAACTTTTTCAATCACGTTGGTCAAACCAGAGGGACATCAAGAAGTCCCTCCTGTCAGAAGGAATGAACAACATAAGTACAGTTACAAAAACATTCCTGTTGTTTAGAGAATTTCCCTGGGAAAGAATTTCAGAATAAACCAAAAGGTCAGGCCTGGAACCAGAGCTACACACTCCCACCTTGGCCCTCTGGGGCTGCAAAAGGCTTTGCTGACCATCCCAAGTGTCCACCCGTGGCCTGGCAGCCTGTGGGGACATCCAGAGAGCCCTTCCTTCCCCAGGCTCATTCCAGCCCAGCTCCCTCTAAATTTGCATTTAGAGTTCGTCCAGCAGGATCAGAGAGAGCTCCCAGCTCCTGGAAATAACTCCTGGAGCAGCACTCCATCAATCCCAGCCCCTGCACAGCCAACTGCTCTTTGTGTTTCTTCCCCAAGCGCTGCAGCACGTGTAGATACACAGAAAAACACAAACGGGGATAAATTACCTTCCAGGCAGAGCCTGAGGACTTTGAAATTGCTGAAAAAATCAAAGCACATTCCAGGGGGGGAAACGCAGGAAATTGGAAGGGGGAAAATGCTCGGAGAGGTTTTTAATAAAAGCAGAGGCAGAGAGGAGCTCAGAGCCCTTTCAGGATGTTCATGGATCGAGTGCCAGCACAGCCCTTGGGGGCACGGAGGAGGTAATGCCCCCAACCATTTTCCAGATGGATGTGGATGACAAAAGCAGCTGAAATCTCCCATCCCACGGAGGGAGAGCACTTGGGGTGCCCTCCTGGGGTGCTGGAGGAGCAGAGATTTCCCAGCTGCTCTCCGAGCCGGGCAGGAACCAGCGCTGAGTGTCGCTGAGCGAGCCAAGGATGGCTCTTCCAGGTGAAGGAGCAACAAAAAAAAAGGTGTTTTCTAAATGAAAAACATAAATCTAAAGTGCAGCCTCAGCTTTCTCCACTTCAGAGTGATGAGGTTTTGATGTCGGGAGCTGGAAGACAACCAGCAAGTGATGAAGAGGAGGAGGCTGAAGCTGAAATCCCTGCTGGGGACACGGAATTCCCTCAGCCCTGGTGTCAGGACGTGGAGCTGGGATCAATACACCCCACACTGCAGCCAGGGGGGCTGGAAAAACCCTTGTTTTAATCACCCACCCCCAGCAGCACCACGGCCAGCCCAGATTAAAGACCTGCAGCTGCTGTGGGAGCCTTGGTGGCTGTGTCTTCGCTCCAGGCCCGGCCTGCTGCTGCTTTCCCCAGTCAGCCACAATATTTTCCTGGCTAATCCTAGTGAAGGTGGAGCTGGGATGGAGATGGATGCCTGAGATGGAATATGCTGAGATACATTCCGAATGTGTCGCCGGGAGCGGTTCATGACGGGGAGGCAGCAATGACTCCAGCAGTGTTTTTCCCCAGCCTCAGTCTTGGCACACTTTGGTTTTTCCTCCCGAGGAAAATCAGTCACTGCCCTGAATATAAACCAGCCCGAGCAGCCAGATCCCTCAGTCTTGCAAAGATCCCCCACATTGTAATTCCAAAATAACACCACACTCCTTTAATGATCAATAGCAATTACTAAGTCATTTATATCCAATAAAGGCTCCAGCAGGAGGTCTGGGTGATATATTACTGTATAAATTCACACTATGAAGCAGATTAACAAAGCATTATGAAAAGCAAGCTTATTATTTGCATGAACATGAGGCTCAAGAGCTAATTGAAGCAATCCAGCAAAATGTCAATGACTCCTTTTGTATATGAAATATTCATTAAAGGCAAGCACTTATTCGTGAGCGATTGTTTATTTATACCTTTTCATTTGCATTCTGCTATAAAACTGGCTGCCTTTCCATTAGGGCACAGCCAGCATCACTTTTCTTGGGAATGGCTGGGGCTTGGAAATTGCCTCCTGTCTGCAGAGAGCGCTGGGGGATTTTCCCCAGGCAGAGGATGCATCTGATGGATCAGGGCTGACGGGGAGGGAAGGGGAGCAGCTGCAGGAGTGATGAACACGCTCGTGCCTCCTCATCCTCCCTCTGCCCTCCTCTGCCCTGGTGCCCTGCAATGGAGGAGCCTCATTTGGGAGCTGCAGTTCTTCACCTGGGGGAATTGCCAGCCTTGCGACGCGTTTTTCCCGAGCATTAGTTTGATGTTTTCGTCTTTATTTTATTTTTATTTCTGCATTTTACATTTACTAATGCTAACGAGCAGCGGTTTTTTTCCCCCCTCTGCTCCCTCCAGAGCCACCCTGGGCGTGGCCCACAGGGATGGATCCGGTTTTCCCTGGGTTTGTGCCCACTGAGGATGCTGTGGGTGACACCAGGAGGGGTGAGCCCGAGGCTGGCAGGGCACAGCCTTGGAGAGGAGCCATTCCCATCCCCTCTCCCCAAAACCACTGGAAATGACTGGAAATGGGTTTGGTTTCCATTCCTCTCAGTGTCGTGTCCAAACACCAGGGCAGAAGCAGCGATGGGGGTGCAGAGGGACAGCAAAGATCCCACAGATCCATAGGGAAAAGCATCCCAAAAAAAAGGAAAACTTGAGCCCCTCGTGCCCCAGGGAAGAGGGATTCCCGAGGCTCTGGGAGCCCTTTGCCTGCAGCTTTCTCCAGTTTTAGCCCCAAATGAAGTTTTTCCCAGCCCATCCATTTGCCAGGACAGCTCCTGGGCTACAAATCAATGCAACACCGCATCTTATTTGCTCTGCAGCCAGCTGAGCAAAACAATGTAGCACCAACAGAGACATGAATCTCCCTCGTTTGTCTTCTGCTAGAAAAATTTCAAGGCTGGAGGTTTTTTCCTGGCTCTCTGGCAGCACTGTCAGGAGGGTGACGTGTTAGGAATGGCTGGATGGGGGCTCAGGGTTTGTTTTCTCGGTGATTTCCTCGGTCTAAATTGCAGCTTTACTCACACACGTCCCCAGGTGCCGGAGACAAATGTTTGACCAACTGCTTAGGGCGGGGCGTGAGGATCAGTCTTGGACCCCTGCTCGCAGGGAGGCTGCAGGGCAGATGGAAATAAAATTACACCGAGGGGGAAATGCCTCTGGAAGGCCCCATGGGTGAGGATTGGCTCTTGGGACTCTGGGATTTGGTCCTCCACAGCACTGGGAGGTGCAGGGATGGATTTCCCTGGGGGAACAAGGCCTATTCCTTGTCCTGGAGCAGAGTTCTCCCTCTCCCTGCTGCACCTTGCCCCAAAAATCCCACTGGACAATCCCTTCCCGGCAGCACCTCTTGGGGATTGAGCCACAGGCATTTCTTGGGGTGTTTTGCTGCTGCCCTGAGCTCTGTTCCCATGGAGGGGTTGCCCAGAGCCCATCCCACCACTGAGCCAGCCACAGAACAAATCCGACTGAGCTGACCCTTCCTGTTATGGACAGAATCTGTTAATTCGTGCAGTTATAAAATGTATATGTTATAAAAGTTATGGTTGAGTGTTGAGATCCTGGGAGTCAAGCAGGAATTGCAACATCCCACTTAAGAAGGACCACGGCTGGGACAAGAGATGCTCATTCTCACCACACCTGGGCAGATACATCCTGAAACCAGGGTCCTGTAAATCCAATCAGACATTTGTTCACTTCACGAAAAAGACAAAGAACCACAATCACGATAGCCAGGATTGTTGGGAACTCATCACTGTTCATCGTCCCACAGGAAGAGGCTTTGTCCATCCCAGAGTAAAGAAAGGAAACCAACAATGATATGTTTAATCTGAAAGGAAGAGAAGAATCTCTGCCCCGGGCAATAAAAAGTGTATAAAAAGGGACTGGACTGAGACCACTCGGTGAACTCAGGGGGATTTGCTGCCAGAGAGAGAGAGAGGGACTCTGAGTTCACCCAGTGCCCACCCCGGGCTCGAGGCTGTCACTTTGTTGGGGCAATCAGTGACCGTATCTCAGTCACCTAATAAAATCTATCTTATAAATTATCAAATTCGGTTTGATTGGCTTCCATTTATAACAGCACGATGGAAACATCGCTGTTCCTGCCGCGGGAGCCGAGCCCTGGGAGCGGCACCGGGATGAGCTGGGAGGAGGCAGGGGATGATCCCTGACGGGGAAAGCGTGGGGTGAACCCGCCCCAAGGACGCTCAAACCCGAGGGTTTGGGGCACGGCGCTGTGCCCTGCATCCCCAAATCACCCCAGCCCCGAGCCCTGCAAGTTCCCGGTGCTGTGGGAGGCGCAGCGGTGGGAAGGGGAGGATGTGGGAGCGCCGCGGAACTGCTGACAAAGCGCGCTGGCTGCGTTTAAATGGCGTTTAAATCACGGAGGTTCAACAGGAAAAAAACAACCCCTAATGTTTACTCACACTTGCGCAGCTTCTTATTTGCATATAATTGCTTCCTGTCACAACACTCCATCCAGAGCCTCTAAATCCCGGCGATCAGAGGAGCCCGGCGCAGGGAGTGCCAGGAATAAATCCTGGGATGCCTCAGGTGTCCTGTGGCCGTGCAGGGAGCGACAGGGACATCCCAGCAGGGGATTCATTACGGGGAGGAACACAGGCAAAAAATAATAATGAGGCAGGTGAAAACGGGTTTCCCTTGGGATTTGGGTTGATGTTTATCAGTCCTGGGAGTGCCGGGGACACCCACGGCCAGCGCTGGGCACAGCTCCCTCCTGCTGCCCTTTTTTATCCGTTTAACCCACAAACCCCTGTCACTCGCCCTCCAGGGCAAATTAAAAGACCCCGATAATGGTGGAATGGTTTGGGAGGAAGCACCTCTCCCCAGAGCTGGGTTTGAGGTGGGACAGGGGTGGCTCAGGGGGTCCCCACAGCCCCGGGGCCCGGGGACAGCAGGAAGGAAGCGCCGGCGCTCCCTGGGCCTGTCCTACTTTCCTGCTCATCCGATGAGGCACTCACGATGCATTTTTTAAAAACCTCCGTCTGTCTGGAGGATTTAACTCCAGAGACACTTTCTGAGGGATGTTGGAAAACATGATTTCCAGGGAGGGCTGAGAACCAGCTGAAACCAGCCCTCCGTGGATCTCCGGAGCTCTTAATTAGACAAGAATTAACACCCTGGGAAACATCTGATTCCTAACAAGGGCAGAGCTCCCTTTCGCTGGGATTAGCATCCCTTGGACTCCTCAAGCTTTACATCGTCCTCCAGTACACAGATCTGCTTCCCCACTTGTCCTGGCATCACCTGCCTGCACAAAAAGAGTCTCTCCCCATCTTTTTCAATCAGCTTTTCCTAAGTTCTGAAAGGCCCCAGAGAGGTTTTTAGAGCATCTCTCGAGTCAAGCTTGGAAGGCTTGGGGTTGTCTGCCTGTCGTCTCCTCCAGCATTCCTCCAGTTCATGGGAGGCTCTGCATTCCCCAGGCTCCAGCATTTCTCCTGACAGGCCATTGGGTACCCATGAGAGACCACGAAATTTTCAGGGAGTTCTGCGTTTGCAGAGCAGGAGGAGGGCACCGTGGATGGGCTGAGACACAAAAGCAGAAGCAGATTCCGGCTGCCGTGCTAGAGGAGGTTGAGACGAGCTAATTAAGCTCGGGGGGTGTGTGTATGTGTAAAAATGCCCTATATTTCCTTTTATTCCACTTTATTTTTGCTCTTCCCCAGCCCCACGCTCTCCCCTGGCAGACGTCACTGCGGGTGAGCACACGATGATTTATTCAGGAGCCACGTCGGCTCTGCCTTCCACTCCAGCGAGCAAAAATCTCAATATTTCATATGGAAATCTCCAGCTCTCTGTCCCTGTTTCTGCCTAAAGCTGCTGCTCCTCTCTGGGGTGCAAAGACGGGGTGGGTGCAGAGCACTGCTGCTGCTCCCAAGTTTGTCCCGAGTTTTCTGGATGCTGTTGAGTCTCTCCCTCCTCTGTCTCCATGTGACAGAGCATGTGACAAACCCGGGGTGGCACCGTGCCCCCTGCCAGTGCCACCAGCCCTGGCTGTGCCTGTGGTTCATCCACGAGCCTGGAACTCACCAGGATTTACCTGTTAAGGACCCTTTCGTTCAGTCCCTGCATAGAGAAATTCCCTCCTGGAGATTTAAGAGTTCTCACCTGGAATTCACCAGGATTTACCTGTTAATGGCCCTTTTAATGTCCCTGGGTAGAGGAATTCCTTCCCAGAGCTGTAAGGGCCTTTTTCAGAGCAGGTGCAAGGGACAAGGTTTTGTCTTTTCCTGCAAGGATTAGCTTTGTGCCTGGAAAACCACTTTGTGCCTGGAAAACCACTTTGTGCCTGGGATTTGGGGGATGCCAAAAGTTCTGCACTCCCGGAGCTTCCAGAGGCTGCAGCCTGGCTGCCCCAGCCTGGCTGGCACCTGTGGCACTGAGCTGGGCTCTGTCACCACCAGTGACACTTCCCTGGGCTGGTTTGGGATTGAAAATTGCTCCCAGGAACGAGGCAGAGCAGCACGTCCAGCCTGATTCCTCCTAGGGAGAGGGTAAAAAGTCTTAATTAATATTATTCTCCATTCAATTAACATCATTCTCCATGAATGGTTTTAATCAGCCTCGCTCACTTGGCAGCCGGGCTGCATTTCCAGGGATGAGCTGCCCTAAATCCACTCAAATTTGGGGAGGAGAAATGGGATGGAGAGGGCAAGGGGCGCTGGGATGAGCTGGTTTCTGCCCTGAGAACCAGCACAGAGCCTGGCCCTGATGCTGGTGCTGGTCCAGATGGAGCAGAGGGGCTGGGACATCTCCCTCCTTCGGCTGAAATTTGGGGACTTTCCAGTTCTGAGACCTGCAGCACTCAGAAAACAAACCTTTTTCCCTAAGCCCACCCCAAATCCTCCAGCTTGCCCCAGCTTTTGAGCTGCTTGGCACTTCTGAAACTGTTTGAACCCGAATTCGGGGTTTGGTTGGAATGAGGGATGTCAGTCAGCTCAGTCAGAGCAGGAGGCTCATCCAACTGCTGTTATCCCATGGAATTTCCCATGGAAAATCCCAGGGACAAGGGGGGAGCAGCACGTGCAGGGGGTGAGGATGCTCTGGCAGCTGATTCCTGCTCTGCACTCCCATCCCACTGCATCCCACAGCATCCATCTGGAACAGAGAGAGCGAGGGAGATGAGAGCCACCAGAAAGGGTCCCTTCAGTTGGAGAGGATAAAGGAAACAACCGAGATGATAAATTCATTCCAAGGGGAGGGGGCGAAATTCATGTCTTTTACTGCTCTCCCAACAAAAACATGAAACACAAACAAATCAAAGGGCTGGAAGTGCTTCCAGTCTGCGACATGACCTGACTGAACAAGAGCCTTTAATGTGGAGGGAGCTCCCAGGAGGATTCAACTGCTGATAATAAATTATTGAGAAATATTAGGTGGCGAATGGGCCCGACGCCAGATGGATTCGCAGCGACATCCGCCAGGAACAAATGGAAAAATGCAAAAAAAACCCCTCAAATCAAAGCAAAGCTGAGAGTTTGAGGTGGAAAAAAACGTAGTGAAAGCATCTCCCAAAGGCTGTTTTTTGGGGTGCAAAAGGGGATCTGGGAGAGGTTTGTGTCCGCGTGGGGGATCTGCAAATCCACCAGTTTTCCTCTGGGTTCTCAGTTTGGCTGGAAAACTTCTTGGGTGCCAGCGGTGCCTTTCACATCCTGGAGGCAGGAATATCCTGGCACTGACCCTGCCTGCTGGAATGAAGGGAACAAAGGAGCCAGACACAGCCAGTAAAGGCAGCTCAATGGACTTAATTTAATATTTTTTTTCTGTTAATGCTATTAATCACCATAGGCACACATCAAGGAGCCTCCTGCATATTTAAACTGGGCCAGCAGCCAGTGATTTCTCCTATGCAATTTCCTAATGTTAATAATGTTTCCATTAACCATATTCAGGGAATCTGCCGTTTTTTGTCCTCTTCTGGCCTCTGCTTTTTACTTTTAATTATGACCCAGTGTCAGCTATTGAATAGGTCGTCGCATTTGAAGCATCTGCAAAGATTTCTTTTTAATAATGCAATTTCTTGGCTGTAATAGCCCTCTAACAGGAGTAATTAATGAACCACACATCCAGCGTGCTCTCAGGGGCTGCCCATCCATCCGCAGCAAAATTTGCTGGTGGAAAAGGTGCTCCAAACCAGGAGAGATCCAGGAAAAATCCAACAGGGGCTGCTGCTGCCCCTTCCTTGGGAGGAGCAGAGCAGGGGGCCACTTTCACAACCCCCAAACACTCCAAAAATTCAATGTCAAGGAAGAGCAGGAGCAGGAAAATTTCAGGGAGTGACTCCTCAGAGCAGGATTTATCCCTTCTTTTGTAGGGACGTGGCAGCCCACTGCACTGATGGGACACAGGGAATTCCACTTTGCTGCTGAAATTCTGCCATAAAACAGGCTGCCTCTCCATTAGGGCTGAGAAAAATATCCAGGAAAACAAGGAAGGTGCAAAGGGAAAGGCCTGGGGGGGTTGGAGGGCGTGGGGGAGATGGGGCTGGGAGCTGCCAGCATCAAATTCCCTGTGGGATCAGCCCCTCCTTTCCCCCTTTCTCTCCCACCATGTGCACCAGCTCACCAGGGCAGCTGAGGTCTGAGCAGAGGAGATGATCAGGCTGTGTGGGAGAAGAAATAAAACTTTAAGGGAGGCTGGTTGGGGTTGGCAGCTCTCCGTTATAATGTCAATAATGCAATTATTGTGTTAATAACACAGCCCCAGCCCGACTTCCCGCTGGAGACTGAGCTGCAGGAGCTGCAGGAGCTGCAGGAGCAGCTTTGGGGGTGACAACCCCTGGGGAATCAGCCGTGGGACGCACCTGAGCTGCTGCTTTCCCCAGCCCTGAGCCCACAGTGGAGCCTGGAAACGCTGCCACTCCTCCTGCCAGCCCTGAGCCCACCGATGGACGGGAAAACTCTGATGAAACGTGGCAAAAAAACCTGATAAAACACATCAGCTGTGGGGACAGGCCGGGAGAGAGGCAGAGCGTCCCACCAGTGCCACATCCCACCATCCCCAGCACCCAGCCCCCTCCCGTGGGGCTGATGGAACACGACAGCAAACACAAAATTAGGTTTTGGGGAGCTAAACGGGGCTTTTGCAGCAGAGAGCCATGAATCAGCCTCCTTGTTGGGAGCTATTAGTGTCTCTCCCTTGGCCTACTTTCCCGTGCTCCGTGCAGAATCCTGGATGTGTGTTACTAAACCAAAAAAGACATTAATAAATGAGGAACGACGCAGTCCCCCCCTCCTCCCTCCTGGCTTAAAAAGGAGCTGGGTTTGAGGTGTTTAATAAAATCCCTCCCCACCCCCTCGTCCTTCCCCTCTGTCCCCTGAGCCACAGCCCTGTCCTCAGCAGGGCCAGGGCTCCTCTTGCTGAGGGATTGGGATGAATCAGGCAATTAGCTCCGGCAGTGCCTGGGAGATGCCGGCGCTCTGCTGCTGCCCCAGTGCACTCATCTAATAAACGCTTGCAGGGATTTAAGTGTCACCAGCAGCAGTGACAGCGTGGGGACAGCTGGGGAGGTGCTGCAGGAAGCTGCTGCCTCTCCCAGCGCCACAGAGGGGACAGGAGGAAAGTCTCCTCTGCCAGGGAGGGCGGAGAGGCTGGTTCTGGGCGGCGCACGGGATATTCCCGTTTATCCTAAACACAGGAAAAAAGCATCAGGCGCTCTCTTCCTTCTAGAAACCAACATCCCAAGGGGAAATGCTGAACCATAAGAGAAGAAAATGCCCTCACTGCACGGTGCCCACACCCCCGAGGTCCCTCCTTCACCCCGGCAGCATCCAAAGCACGGGATGAGGAGAGGAGGGGGGAAAAATTCCCACCCTCGCCCAGCATCTGCCTCTGCTCGTGGCTGATATTAAAAAGAGAGTGAGAAGGGAAATGAAGAGAGAGCCCTGAGAAGCTTGAAAGGTAATTAAGGTAAAACTCGTTAATATTTCAAGGCAGTGCTGTGCCTATTACAGCAAAAGGCCTGGCTGGAGCCGGGGAAGTGACGGGAAGAGCTTGTCTCATTGCATAACGGCACATTATGGGATCAAAGCAATAAAACTCCACCGACCTGCTGGAAACCCTTGCAGGGTGAGGGGGGAAAAGCCACTGGAAAAGCCTGGGAGAGCAGAAAATAAAAAAAAAAGCTGCCAGTTCTTGTTAGACGGGAATAATCAGGGAGAAAAATTCCCCGCGATGCTCTCAGGACTTGGCCAAGTGTCCTGGCCTGGGATGATTTTGGGGAAGGAGCTGGGCCCTGGAGGGTGCAGGGGGTGGGCAGAGCCATGGGAACAGGCCAGGGGCTCCCTGGGACCCTCATCCCCCTGGTGAGGACAGGGCAGCACAGCCCCGAGCGGGGCTGGAGGAACCGGGCTGAGCTCCGGGCTCGGAGGGGCTCACTCACTGATCAGGGCTGGAGGGGCTCGGCTGATTATTGGGGCTGGAGGAGCCCAATTATCGAGGCTGGAGGGGCTCAAGTTAATTATCGGGGCTGGAGGGGTTCAATTAATTGTCAGGATTGGAGAAGCTCAACTAATTCTCTCTCGCAGTCATTGTCATTCCGGCGGCAGCGGGGAGGGCGGCTGGGCTCTCGGCAGAGGCTCCATCTCCGGTTTCATCGCCGGGAGGGCCGGGAAAACGGGGCTTTTTCTTCTGCTTGAACATTTTCCAGCATTCCCCCGGGGCACGAGCTGATCGCCGCCCCAACACCCTCGGGAGGGGAGGTGGCAGCAGGTCCCGGGGGTCCCCAGTCCCTGCCTGAGCCCGCCCTGTCCCTCGCCAGGGATGCCCCATCCTTTGAGGGAAGCGGGAAATCCCAGGAAAGCTCAGTGCCTTGGGCTTGCCCGGGATCCCAGCCGGACCTGAGGGCAGCAGAAGGTCCCACAGAAGGGTTGGGGCTGCAAACAGAGCCTGGAACCTCCAGGGATGTGGATTCCCAAAGCTCCATCCAGAGATAGGAGAGCAGGGACTGGCGAGGTGAGGAGCACATCCCAGCACCCCAGTACTCTGCCCCCGGTAATTCACATCCCAGATCTGCCAGGAGCACGTCAGCAAACCTTTCCCTCTTCAACAAACAACCCAAACAACCACGAACCCCCCAAATTTCCCATCTGTGCGCGAGGGTCCTGCTGCAGCTGAGGGGTGCCCACGCCCATCCTGCCACACGATGTGCAGAGCTGTGAACTCCGAGAGATTTATCGGTGCCACAGATCCCTGCTCCCCTCCTCTGCGGTTTCTCCGAGTGGAATGATTCCCAAATGAAACTGTTTTTCCCAGGCAGCAGCTCCCTCGAATGCACAAGGCGAGGGGAAGAACAGAGTTGCAGTGGAGGAATCACAGGATGGGGAGTTTATTTGTGTTTTATTTGTGTTTTATTTGTGTGCTTTCCCTGCTCAGGAAAGCAGCGCAGGGGTTTTCTGAGCGGGGAAAGAAAGCTACTGAAAGAAAGAAAGAAAGGAAGGAAAGAAAATTGTGAGGAAAGACATTTGGGAGGGAACCAGGCAGGCTTGGAAGGGGCTGTGGGCAGGGAGAACTTCTCAGGGAGCTTTTAGGCATGGAAAGAAATTTAAAATACATTGGAAAGATACAACAAGATACAACACAACAAGGTAGAATACAAGATACAGTGCAAGATACAGCATTATGGGCTGGCAAAAGGAAGAATGAAGGAATTGAGGGAACAAGCAGCAGTCCAGGAGCGAAAACTCTTTCAGGATCTCCCTTCTAAGAGGGTGAAGGATCCAACCTTTTTGGCAGGAACCTCATTTTCCTGCTGCACTGGAGATGACACCCGGAATATTCTCCTTGGATCCCTCCAGCCTCTGCAAAAACCAATTTCCCTCACGCCAGCAAAACTGTGTTTTATTAACAGCAATTTGAGCTCTCCAATAAATCCCAGCCAGGCATAATTCCTTGGAAAATGGCGTGTCTGCATTGTTACTACCTCCCTGCTCCTTGCTCAGAGCCATTTAGGACAATACTGACTTGCTGGAGTCTATAAAGCAGAGTATTCTGGGATGTGCCACAGCTGCTGGTGTCAAACCTTCTGGGGGCTGCTCATTCCCTGGGCAATGGTCCCAAGCAGCAGGAGCAGCCAAGAGGATTCCCATCCCTCCATCCATCCATCCCTCCATCCATCCATCCGTCCATCCCCCCCTCTGTCCCTCCATCCCTCCCTCCATCCATCCATCCATCCCTCCCTCCATCCCTCCATCCATCCATCCGTCCATCCCCCCCTCTGTCCCTCCATCCCTCCCTCCATCCATCCATCCATCCCTCCCTCCATCCCTCCATCCATCCATCCGTCCATCCCCCCCTCTGTCCCTCCATCCCTCCCTCCATCCCAGGCTGGGCACTGCTCCTGCTGTCCCTCAGTGTCCCAATCTCAGGAAAATGTCGAAAAATCAGAGCTGAGTTCAGCAGTGAGAGGCTGGGAGGGAGGACAGGGAGGTGGGAGCTGTGTGGAATCATGGAATTGTGATTTGGGTTGGAAGGGACCTGAAAATTCATCTCATTCCAGCCCCTGCCATGGGCAGGGACACCTCCCACTGTCCCAGGCTGCTCCAAGCCCTGTCCAGCCTGTCCTTGGGCACTGCCAGGGCTCCAGGGGCAGCCACCGCTGCTCTGGGCACCCTGTGCCAGGGCATCCCCCCCTCCCAGGCAGGAATTCCTTCCCAACCCAAACCCACCCTTTCACTGGGACCCTGCAGCAGCCCAAGCATCAGGCAGGGGGGGAAGCGCAAAAACCTCCTGGGTCACCCCAAGGTGCTTCAGCTGGAGGAAACCTGAGGCTGCGCTGCAGAAGTGAAGATTTCCCCTCGTTCCTTTGCAAGCTGGAACTTTAGGGTGGGATAACACGGACAGGGCAGGACTCTCACTCCTACTCCACGCCCAGACAGTCCATCCTTCCCTTGCTGGGATGGGTGTGAGCCCCTGGAAGAATCCAGGCTGCTGGGAGGCTCCTGCTGCCGCCCAGCCCAGCCCCAGGCACTGCCACAAGGCAGCAGCAGCGCCCGTAGATCTTTTTTTAATTTGAAGAACGAACAGTTTCCAGGAACTGCTCCAAAGTTAGAAACAATATGATGCTGCTGGTGAATAAGTCATGAGGGCTGGAGCCTAAATCTGCATATTTATGGGCACACTCCCTCGTGCGGGGGGGATGATTTATATAATTTATACAAGTGAGAACGCTCCCATGCCAAGGCACAGCCCTGCCAAGGGTTCTGCTCTCCCCAGGCTGGGCTGTGCCCCACAGAGGCCAAGCTGCCACCCCAAAGTCCTGCTGAGGGCTGGCACTGAGCCCCCCAGCCTGCCCAGGTGGCTTTTGGGACACACGATCCTGCCCTCAGATCCACGTTTTCCACCTCCTGGTGCTGTCAAAGCCACCAGCAGGATCTCTCCTATTAGAGGAAGTGAAAATATTGCCAGTCAATGATATCTCAGAAGTCAGCAGAGATCTATTTTCATGCACTTTCCACGTCAACACTTATTATTCTCTTCCCCCCCACACCCCTTTTCTTTTTTTGCTTTTTTTAATTATTGAAAGTTTCTGCTTCGAGAAGCTCCCCCATTCTCGGGGGGGTGGGAAAATTATATTAAAATAGGCCTTTTGCTAATCTCTGCCTTTTAATGTGCAGCGGAGCCACGCAGTTATCCTTGGGAAAGCTGGATCCCAGAAACATCAGAAAGTCTCGTGTGCCTCCAGGGTCTGCCTGCCACCTCCCCACTACGAGAGCAAGAGAACCTAATTAAATTGTAAAATTGCCACCCGCACTTTTCCTTTATTTTTTCCCTTTTTTTCACCCAGCGCTCGGCTGTGCCTTTAATTACCACCTTCAATTATGTGTCACTTCAAGGCCCGAGTGCCACTTTTGAAAACTCTTTTTTTTTTTTTTTTTGCTTGAGTCAAGGGGGAATAAATGAATAAATAAATAAATAAGCCTGTGGAAAACACGGTGGGGGGATGGCTCAGGTGTGGAAGGCTCAGGTGTGGAAGCCCAGCCTAACTTGAACCTGTGCTTGAGAGCTTTGCAAGGCTTGGAGCATCTCTGTGCCTCAGTTTCCCCAGCCCCCCCTGTGCCCCTGGGGCTGGCTTGGTCCTTTTCTTTGGGATGGCGTCACTGCCCTGCCAGGACGCTCTCAGTGCCCTGCAAGGACCTGCGCAGGTTTGGGGGCGCGCAGAGCCCCCCAGCCCTTCCCGCTGCGGGAGGAGCTCCCCTCACCCCCGCGGCAGGAATGCCCCCGGATGCTTCTCCCCCTCCCCAGGACCCCCCTGCGAAGGAGTTTAAAGCCTTTTCCTGAGCAGGGGCTCCCCGAGAGGCGGCTCCCCGGGGCAGGAGGGGTCTCACCCCGCTCACAGAAACACCCGGGGCTCGGCTGGAGATCAAACGCCTTCCCTGGCCGCCTTCAAAGGCGGCCGGGGCAGCGCGAAGAGCCGGGGCTGCCTCTCCCGGCACGCCGCCTCCTCCTCTCCTCCTTCCCTCCGAAGCGCCTCCGGGCTCGCGCGTCCGCGGCAGTGCCCCCTCCCTGGCCAGGAACACCCAAAAATGGAATTAAAACCGCTCCGAGACGCTCGTGCTGGTGAGGCAGACCTGGCTGTCCCTGCGCGGAGGAGCGGATGGGGAAAAGGTGGCTCTGGTCGCTTCCCTTCACGGGATGCCGAGCGGCAAAGGGTTCAGGGGCCATCCCAAGGAAATTCCCGCATTTGGGGAGGTGCAGGAGGCTCCTGGGTGAGGTGTGACCGTCCCCTGCGCTGGCAGAGGGGTGAGCACAGCCGGTGCCTGCAGGGAATCTGCTCCTGGTGCCCCTGATGTCTCCTTGGCTCCCTCTCAGCTCCAGCCCCCGTGGGAGTGGGAGGTGGGCTCTCCATCCCTGCCTCCTTCCCGTGTTTCCTCTGGAAAACCCCCTCCCGACCTAACTCCCTGATTTTGGGCACTGCAGGCGGGCAGATTCTCCCTGCTCCGTCTCTTTCTGTGAGATCTGGGGGAAAAAAAGAAGGAAAAAACTTGTGCAAGGAGCAGAGAGGAGGAGGAAGTGTTTCCTGGGATTGAGTCCTTCACATCAAGGGAGAAAGGGAAACTATAAGGATCAGCTCAGACATGAAAATTAGGAGTCAGGAGTAATTAAAAGAGCCTGGGTCACCTCTTAGCCCCAGAGGAACCCCTGATAACAGAGTGGGTGCTCATTAAAGAGATACAGCAGGACTCTGAAGCCACTGATGAGCCACTCCCCATCCCCAGCACCACAACATCCAACAGGCAGCTCCTGCTCCCCTCCCCTCCGGCAGGGACACGGCAAATCCCGGCACAGCCCCTCAAAAACAGGCTTAGATGGGATACTGGGGAGAAATCCTTCCCTGGGAGGGTGAGGAGACCCTGGCACAGCCCAGAGAAGCTGGGACTGTCCTTGGATTCCTGGAATTGTCCCAGGCCAGGTTGGACGGGGCTTGGAGCAGCCTGGGACAGAGCAAGGTGTCCCTGCCCATGGCAGGAGTGGCACTGGATGGGTTTTCAGGTCCCTTCCAACCCAAATCCTTCCACAATTCCACGGTTAACCCAGCCCTGGCAGGAGCAGGTCACACGTGGCAGAAATGATTTCTCACCCCCCAGCTCGACGTGACCCTTGGGCAGCCAAAAACTGGAGCCACAAAGACGGGAAGAACTGTTTGAACACACGATGAAAACCCTTGGGTGAGCTTGAACCCAACGGGGTGTTGTGATGCCTAATTAATTTATGTCCAAAAGCACTTTGAGGGCGTCAGATTATTAAAGAGGTTATTCTAGGATCACACAGACATCCTTTATCCCACAAGCTGGAAGTGGGAACAGCCCTGGCCACGCTCCCACTTTAAAGAGCACAGGCAATTAGCACAGAGCCCACTGATGAATAGCAGCTATTTTATTTTTTCATGCTCTGGAAATGATGCTGTGTTTTCTGGTGATGACACATTGTCCTGGCACAAGAGGACAGGGAGAGGGAGAAGCTCCTGGACAGGGAGCTAAATATTCCCTCCTAAAAACCTGCAATGAGTTTGGGTCCAAATCCCCCTTTCCCTGCAATGCCCCTGGGAGAGTTTTCCTCTGCTCCAGCATCCCAGTGCACTGATTTAGGGTGTCTGGGACTCTCCTGACACTGCAGTTGTTTGAGGAGGGATAAAAGGATTAATCAAAAGGCGAAGGGAGGTTTGAGGAGCTGTGTCTCACCAGACTGGGCAGCCCAAGGGAGCCAGGCTCACATCCCACCCCAGAGAGCCCCGGGAGCCCCTGGGCTCCTCCAGGCCCTCCCCTGAGAGCCCCATGCCCATCTCCTCCTCTGGGGCTTTGGGGCAGGCAGATATTTTGGGTACCCTGGGACAGTGGGTGCCACCACTCAGGAGAGCTCAGTGAATGGCCACAAATCAGGATTTTCCTCCTGGGTTAGGAAAATGGATTAGAAATCAGCCCCAGCCCCAGGTGCTGAGTTCTCTGTCTCTTTCCTCAAGCCAGTGAGGGCAGGATTAAACCCTTTCACATCCCACTTCATGGCTGTAAATTTAGGGAATTACAACCTGCAGGATGAATTCCCTCCCAGTCACCCTCAGAAACACCCCCGGAGAATTAAACACACCCCCACGGCAGCCCCAAACCTCCTTTGCTGTGCTTGGAGGGGTCTGCAGCACCCTCCCGGAGGAGGAACAAAGAGTTTGAGCTCAGGGGAGCTGCCCGGGGACAAGGACAGGGACAGGAGGCACCGAGGGGTGGGAGCTGCCCAGTTTTCCCCTGCTGCGGTGGTGGTGGCAGGGTTTGTTTAATTGCAGCTCCACGGCAGAGATGATTTGTAGGTACGGAGCTCGTCCTGGTGGGCGTTTGTTTTCGTGGGCTGTTTGTGCGAACAGGCTGAGTTCCTCCTCCCAGGCTGATGCTTCCCAGCTGCCGAGACACCACAGGGAAGGCACCAATCCAGCTGGGAACAGCCCTGCCCCACAGAGCCCACCGAGGCTCGGGGATGGATCCTCCTGCTCTGCTCCCGCTGCGCCGGTGGGGAAAGTTCCCCCGAGGGCACGACTTGCTGCTGCCCACTTTTATTTGTAGGATGGGGGATTTGGCAGCTTGGGGCCCCCCAGCACCCCTCAGCGTGGGTTTCTGAGTGGGGAGGTGTCGTGGACGCAGTTGCCATGGAAAATTAAAACCCTCCTCAAGATGCGGAAGGAGCTAATGAAATGATTAGCGAAAAAACGAGAGGAGGATCGTGGTGGGGTTTCTGCTCTGCTGTCCGAGCTGTGGAGGGGAGCTGATCCTGAAAGCAAAGAGATGGAAAAGCAGGGGAATAAAGCCCACCTAAATCTGAGCTGAGGCTGGGATTGGGCTGAGTTTTGTTTTGGTTTCTCTCCCAAAAGCAGAAATGATGACTCCAGGACGCGGAGAAAGCAAGAGCACAGCCCTCTTCTGACCCAGCTTCCAGGGCAGGTGGTGAGGGACAGGCAGCCCCTGCTCCTCCAGGATGGGCCCACACGATGGGGAGTCCTGGTGGCTCCACAGGACATTGAGCCATGATTGGGACAGGAGAAAACTGGGGAAGCACTGGGAGGGGCCACAGCATTACTCTGTGAGGGACACAGTCCGCCTCGTTTCACCTGCCCGAGGCTCTGCGCCAGGCACCTGGGACACTCATGGAAAGACCAGTTTTTAGAAATTACAAACACCCCCATGGCTAAAAGGCGCCCACAGGAACAGCAAGTGCTTCTGTGGAGTGTCAGAGCCAGCCCTGAGCAGGGCTCTGGCTGGACACCCCACTCTACCAGCAGAAGGCTCCTTTCCCACCCTGCCACGAAGCACAGCCCCAGATATATCTCTGCACCAATTTATGCAGCACGGCAGCGCGCTCCCTCCATCTCCCTGAGACACCAGTTGGCAGATCTGTGCTGTGAATGTCACAGCAGTCTTTCATAATAACTTCTCCCACCATCCCATCAAGTGCAGGGAGACGGGAGTACCATCTGCTGGGAGCTGAGCACATCCCTCCCTCGCCAGAGAAACCCTGACAGCCTTCCCTGAGCCCACTCAGCCTCTCTCGGGGTGGAACAGCCTCACTTGGGCCCCCCAAGTCTCTCCTTGGGGGGAAAACAGGTCCTTTTCGTCCCCCTCCGTGCCGGCAGTGATGGTGCTGAGGGTGAGGGGTGTTAAAGCAGCTCCTGGTGGGTGTTTTTAGCTCTCAGGCCGAGGATCATCTGGCAGGGAAAAGCATCAATAAGGTTGTGTCTGTCTACAAGGCTCCTTCCCTAAAACAAGCAGCGGCAGCACTTGGAGGCAGTCAGGGATAAAAGACGCTGTAATCTGATTTTCTCAGGCGGGAGAGTGTCACTCCCCAGGGGGGGACAAAGGTCTGATCTCTGCCCAGAGCCACAGCCAGGCAGTGCCAGGGAGAGCTGGATCGCCTGGAGAGGATCCCAGCCCCGAGCCTGCTGCCCCCCGGGGCTGCACCTCCAGCCCGTGTCACCTCCCTGTCCCCAGGGAGGGAGGGAAGGGTCTGAACCCGCAGGAACCAAAGGTTTATCCCGGCTTTGAAAGGGAACAGCGAGAGGAACGGGGTGCCTGAACCCACAGCTGTTGATACACGGAAAACCGCGTTTCCAAATGCTTTTCAGAGCTGATTCAAAAGTGTTTCTTGAAGAAAACGCTTGAAGAGGAGCAGGGATCTTTTGCAGGAACACTGGGCATCGCTGGGGTGGCAAAGCAGCAGCAAGGCAGTTTGTACCTGTGTTTGCACAGGGGGTGGGAAGAGTCAGGGCTGGAGTGGCAATTAGTGCAGGAGAGAAAAATCTCAGGGCAATTCTGTTGAAGCTCTTGTGCTCAGCATGAGCTGGGAATGGCCAGTGTGATCCTTGCCCCTGAGGAGTGAACGGTTTCAGCAGTTGGATGATGCGAAAAAGCGTTTTCTGAGGGGGAAAAAAAAAAAAAAGTGAAATGCTTTTCCTCTCGTGAGGCACTTGCTTTCTTTAAGCTGCTTGCAACACTTTTCATAATTAAAATACCCCCATAACGTCACACGGTGCTTTTTGATGCTTGCTCTTTGATTTGGATCAATGAAAATATCCTGGGAGCTTATGGCAACAGCCTCGCTCAGCATTTTCTCCACTTGAAAGAAACCCAAGAGGAAAAAACATTTTGTGGCTCTGCAAGAAGAAGGGTTTTCTAAAAGGGCTATTCCACACCATGGAAAAAAAAAGGAGAGCGATAATAATCTCACTCCCGAGTTTTCATCGAGGCTGATTTGCATAATTAACACTAAAATTAGTTGTTGTTCTGTCCTTTAGGGTGCATTGCAAAGGGACCCTGTGAGAGCAGAGCTTTGCCCAGGGCAAGCTGAGTCCCCCGGGGATGTCCCCAGGTCCCCAGTACGCAGCCACAGGTCCCTGGCAGAACCGGGATTTCACACCTTGAGATGCCCAACCCTGAACGCAGGCCCAGCCCAGGCACTCCCACAGCGCCCAGAGCAATGAGAAGAACCCTTAGGTTTGGATTTGCCTTCAAAACACACTCGAATCCGACTTTATTGGATTATCACTGAAATCCGAGTGCTGCCGGGACAGCGAGCCGCCACCTCCAAGCCCTCCTGGCTTTTCAGCCGGGTTCTCTTTGGAATGTGCCCGTCTCCCGGCCACAGCAATTGTGCTCAGGAGTGAATAATTATGAAAAGGGACTTTGCAGCCAAAGCAAAAAAGAAAATAACTCAAGCCCAGCTCCCAAACCTGCGAAGCCGGAGCCGCGCTCACGCTCCGGCACGCTCGGCTACACGAGGATTTTATTTTCTTCCCCCCCCCAACAAAATGTCAAAAACTGTATGTAATGAGAAGTTCTCCTGTTACAAATGAAGCAGTAATCTGTCAGAAGGGAAAAATCTGTAAAGTTAGAGCTCATCCCCTGACTCGGTGCCAGCTCCAGCGCAGCGCTGGCAGCCGTGCGGGCGGCGGGGCCGGAGTGCCACCTACAGCGGTCGGGGGGAACTGAGCCATCCCAAAGCCTGCTGCCCTCGGCTTTGGGGCCGCTCGGCGAAACACAGCCTGGTGCTGCAGCTGCCGGAGTGGTGGGCATCGCGGCAGGGGTGCAGGGCAGGTCACCAGCAAATTAATCAGCTCTGCAACAAAAATAAGAGTTTGGCTTGCAACTCGTGCTCACGGCGGAGACTTCCAGAAATTTGTTTTGTGGCGCATGGAGAGTTCCCAGTGTGGCTTCTTCATGAGGAAGAGTCAGGGCACAGGGCTCTGGTCCTGATCCCATGGGCAGCACACGGCAAAACCCTGGCACAGGGAGGAGGGGAGCCAGCCAGAGCCACGCTAAGGCAGCTCCCAGAAAGATCCGCGGGAGAACATATGGTGTGTTTTTAAATGCACCCATAACATTTATTTAAAATACAGGCTCTAAAGCTTGCCAGCAAAGCTTAATAGGAGGAAAGCTTTCTTTATGCTGGAATGTCTGCTATTGTTTCACTCAAATCATTGGGCCCGTATTTATTTGGGGTTAGGCTAAACAAGTGGGGAGTATTGCAGGCGGAGCTGCCTAGGATTCCCCTGTCTGCAGGATCCCAAATCCAACCTGCCTGCATCAGCGATGCCCTCCTGGCTCGGTGGGGCTGCCAAACCCCGCCGAGCTCACTCTGCCCTGACGCAGTCCCTGAGCCAGAAATGTCCCTGTGCAGTGGAACAGGTCCTGGAGCAGCAGAGCCATCCCAGCGTGTGCCGCGCTGGGCCGGGCGGAGAGGCTGAAGGGCAGGCGGGGGCTGAGTTCTGCGTGTTCCCGCTGTCCTGCCCAGCCCCGCGGCTTCGGCAGCCGCATCCCGCCCGCCCCGGGGATGAGTCAGGGCACGGCAGGCGGGCGGGGGCTCGAACAGAAGATCGCGCTGGCATTTCGGCTCCTCCGGCCGGCCCGGCGCGAACGGAAGCTGCCGGATTGCCGCAAGGCACGGGGGCACCCCCGGGATCTGTCCCCTCTCCTCCGCCTTCCGCTGAGCTCTGCCAGCACCTCCCGCGGGCACTGCCAGGACGTGCTCTGCCAAGGACAGAGAGGCCAGGAATAGCAGGAGACGGATTTCTCATCCCCTCGGTGCCACGGTGCCCACGGCTGGCACAGCCTCGCCGCTCCGCAGGTGCCTGGCGCAGAGCCTCGGGCAGGTGACACGTGGCGGGCTGTGTCCCTCAGCTTTGTGCCATCCTGCCAAGGCGCTGGGAAGGGGCCGCGGGGAGAGCCCAGGGCTGGCTGCACCCCCGGTCGTGCCGCGGGGTCGGGTCTGGCTGCGCGGCGGTGCCGCGGTGCTGCCCAAAGGCAGCTGCACCATCTAGAGGAGAATCGGCCCCGAGCGGAGCCCGCACCCAGCAGGCGCAGGAGCTACAGGAAAAGGGTGACCAGGGCAGCCTGGCCATGAGTGAGCTGCAGATCCTTCACGGAGGCGCTGTGTGAGTGATTTCAGGGTCTCCTGGGTGAGCCCAGATGGCCCATCTATCCCAGAGAACGGGAACAGGGGGATAGGATTCACAGATCCTGCCTCTGCCTGCTTTACATGCTACTGATCTCTGCTGGCTGCAAGGAACAGGGCAAAGGAGAGGGGAAAAAATAAATTAAAAATCCCCAACCTGCAGTCAGGCTGACCACACACCCCCGAGCTGGGAATCAACAGCCCTGAAAGCAATTTTGTCGCTCAGCTGGACCTGTATTACTGCTCTCCCTCTGAACAGATGTGCCAGTGACACTCATGAATCATCACAACAGAGGTTCGAGGGGGTGAGGAAGAGCCCCCGCCTCTTCCCACCCCGTGTTCCAGCTCCCCCTTCCCCACGGTGCTGAGGCCAAGCCCAGCATCCAAACAAGTGTCAGGTTTCTGCTCCCTTGTGCTGGGGATGCGTCCAGACAGAGATTTTGGGGACCGCAGCCTCGGGGCCATGCTCACAGGTATCCAAAGGAAAAGGAGGCTGCACTGCACGGGGCTGGCTGTGCTGGCAGCACCCACCAGTGCTGGCACAGCTGCCCTGAGCAGGGGCTGCCCTGTGCCACCCACCAGCTCGCCCACCCCTGCCCTGTGGCAGCTGGATGAGCCCATGCCGGGATTTACAAGGGGTTTCACCCTCCCCTGCAGCCTCCTGCAGCACGAGGGGACATAGGAGCTCCACTCCCACCGATTTCTTATTTTCCATTTGCACCACTCAGGCCCCTGCCGGCTGTGCAAGTCACGAGGGAGCGTTGATCATATCCCAAACACGACCACCAGCACGTCTCAATCTGCCTCGTTTGCTGACACCCAGTTTTCTCCTCCTCCTCCTCCTCCCACCGGCTCCTCGCAGCCGGTTCCTTCCTCCCAGCACGTACGGCTCAAGCTGCTCCGGCTCTCCCGTGCCACGCAGGCACACACAGCCCCGGGTGCTGCCTCCACACCTTCCCTGCCCTGCCCGTGGCTTTCCTGAGCCCCAGCCGAGCAGGGAAGCCTGGCCAAGGGTCAGATCCAGCCCTCAGCCCTGCACAGCGTGGGGTGAAGGGAGGAGAGAGCAAAATGAAAAGCGCCTCAGGCAATGGGAATGGGCTTTTTTCCCCCCTCTGATTCTTCCTGGCCGGTTGGGCAGTGACAAGAATTTGTGTGTTGTTGAAGGTTAGTAGCCCCACACTGTCTTCTCAGCATCTCAGTGGCCCGAGGGGGTGCTGCAAGGATCAGAGAAGGTTTGGTCATTCTCCAAGGAGCGCAGACCACAGGCAGGGGATTCAAGATCAGGATGAGGGAACATTTTAAAAGGACCATCAATGCCAGCAGCACAAGCCCCATCCAGGAGAAAGCACACCATGTTTTTTTTAGTGCTTACTAGGACAGGATTTGATGTCCTGCTCTGTCTCCAAAGCTGTTATGGATCTGTTGTACTCAAGGCATTTGCAGTGCCCAGTCAACATTTCTCCAGCACTGACAGCTCTGCAGGATGGGAGGGTGAATCTGACTCTGCACTTTGTCCAAAATTCCCATCACTGGCCATTTGTCATGGCCCTGAAAGACCCATGAGCAGCAGGAGCACACGTGGAGTGTGAGCAGCTGCACCTTGAATGAAGCTGGGGTTCTCCTGCCCTCCAGCTCTCCGGGCTGGGGCACCGGGAGGTGCCTTTGGCCCACTGGGAGAGCAGAATGAAGAGTGGGGGAAAAGAAATACCTCAAGTAACTGTCAGCCTGTCCTCCAAGCACTGCTCTGAGCAGCCTGGAACTGCTCCTGGGAGGTGCCCTCACCCTGCAGAGCAGCGGGGAGGCTTTGGCTCTGCACAGGGATTCACTCGGTGCTGCTTTGCTGGAGAACAACCCCAGTCAAAGCACTGCACAAACCCCCAGCTCGGCGTGGGTTTTTTTCAGTCCGATGAAAATTCAAAACAGCGGCGATCTCTGGCTTGATCCAAAACTTATTTAAGGAAATGTTTTAAGCACCGAACCAAACAGGAGCTGTTTGCAAATCCTTGATCAAAGCCGCTTGTGCAAAGAGCACTTGGCAACTGCAAATGGGTCTCTGGATGAGGCTGTGCAGCCTGGCCCTGGTGGGACTGGACAGGCAGCATCCCGTGGGGGCTCCTTGGGCTCAGCCTGCTCCACAGGGACCTCGGGGACAACTCATTTCCATCGTGCTGCACTCCAGACAGAGACTTTGAACCCCTGCCAGCTGCCCTGTTGTGAATTCACCGCAGAGAGGTTTCACTTGTTTGCAGCCGAGAGAGTCCATGGATGCTAAAAATAGAGCGCTCCTTGAAGGTGATCTGAAAAGCTGAAAACGCCTCTTAAAAACACCAGTTTGGAGCTAATGGGGAGCTGGGACAGTGCTCAGGATGGCTCTGCTGGGAATCAGGAGTTGCTCCACAGAAGGAATCCGGCAGCCTCTGCCTCAGAGGGGGCTGCAGGGATGCTCCTGGGTGAGCAGCAGGTCGGGAAAAGCACTCTGTAAACGCAGGACCTGGTAATTGCAGGCGGGCAAGTCCATGGCTGTGCTGGGATTCCTCAGCAGAGAGTCGGAGAAGCAGTAATGAGGGCAGCTGGAGCATGTTGTGTTTTCTTTCCCTCCCCCTGCCCCATTAAAGCTCTCAGCAACTGCAGCACAAAGTCAAAGCAGTTTCCTTTTGAAACATAAAGTGAGCGCAGCATCTCTGTTTCACTCTGGCTTTTCTTCATGTAGCAGGGCAAGTATCTATCCCAAGGTACCTCTTTGATCCTGCCCTTTAAATAGGCCATTTTAAAGCTCACAGACCCCTTTTCATCACCAGCCACCTCAGCTCACGGCACAAAATGCCCGTGTTTATATCCTGGCTCGTGGCTGGAACCAAAGTGTTGCTGCGGGAAACTGCACATGGTTCATTAAAAAGTAAAAAAAAAAACAAACCAAACAAACAAACAAAAAAAACCCTGACACTTTCTGTCCCTGAATGAATCCCCACGTGCTCAGCTGTGCTCCCAGGCCCTGAGGTGCAGGAAATATCCGAGCACTCGTGGTGCTGGCAGGGCTTGGAGCCCAGCATCAACGCTCAGTTCCAGGTGCTCATCCCAAAAGGAGGATGGACAAGGTGGGAAGTGACCCCGCAGAGACAAGAGCAGTGTGAGGGGCTGTTGCAATAGGGAGAGCTGACCTCAGGAATGCAATGTGGCCTAAAACACAAAAGTGCTGCAAAACCCAGCAGGTTTGGGGCAGGAGCTGCTGCTCCTGGATGCTCATTCTGCAGCCCAGGGAGGAGCAGCGGCTCTGGAGAAATCCCAGCTGGTAAAACCTGGGACAAAACCGGCACAGTCCCCGTTTGGTGGCCCAGTGATCACCTCAGCACCCAGTTTGCCCTTTCTGGGTAGGACCCACAGGCGAGAGAGCATCCCAGAAAAGCCACATCGGCTCTGCCTTTCTCACATTCTCATGTTCTCAAAATTCCAGGAACTGGAGACTGAGCCGATAAGAGTCTGACACCTAATGGGCACAAGCAGAATTGTGACAAGCACAGGAGCCAGCTGGAAGTGTCCTTGTGGGAATACTGACAGCATTGCCTCCGAGCAAAGCCCAAGGAGATGGACAGAAAGGAGGGATTTGTGTAAAGAAAACTCTTAAAAGCCCACGCGGCCCTCGTCCAGGATTGTAAACATGAAATATTTATCATTTAACCTAGATAGGAATGAGTCACACAAAGACCATAAAAAGTTCCAGGTACAGAGTAAGAAAGAGGGGCTGTCGTTTCCTTTGATATCTTAGAGGTCTCTGCCACATGGTAGCAAGGAAAGGTCAGGGTTACAGTTAAAACTCTTGGCACTAAATTGTGTTTTTCACTTTGTGTTCTCATGCCAGATACATTTGGAATTAACAGGCAAAAGGGATGTCTTCCAAAGCCATGAGCTGTGCCCCACAGAGACCTTCCGCTGCACTTTGTATAATGGTCAGTGATGAATGGGAAGCCCACCAGGCTTGACCCAAAAATGTTAAATGCATTCTGTAACCTGCCTCTGTGCTATAATTACACTTTAATTTGCTTCACGGAGCCGGTTGGTTTCTTTCCTTAAAAAAAATCTGCCAGCCAAAGGTGATTTACAGCAAGGATGCCTTCCAGGGCAAGACAAAGCACAGCTTCCAGGACTGAGCTCCACCAAAAACTGCCCTTGAACCTCCTCCTGCCTCAGGTGCTGCTTCCCTGGGCAGCATCCAGCCCTGCTAAAAGGAAGCTCAGACCATCTCTGTTCCATTCAGAGGGTAAATAGAAATGTTCAATACCCAGCGTTGCTTCCTGGCAGCTTTCACAGGCGTCTCTCTTCCTTTTTTTTTTTTTTTTCCTAAATTAGATCTTTCTATTATAACTTCAAGGCCTCATGAGTCTCCTTGGCATTTATTAAATAACAACTAAACTCTTCAATTTGCCATGTTACTACATGATCCGGTTGTTCTCCATCTAATAAATCATCTGAGATCAGACTGAAGGAGCTGAACAGGGCAGGGAGATGTTGGAGCAGGGCCAGCACTGAGAGCCCTGAAGTTCAGTGCAGCCATGTGAAAAATGGACCCTAAGCACTGAGGGTGGGGGAAAATCACATTGGGCTCTATCCACCTCCTTTTTCCACTGCTTTTCCCCCAAAAAACTCAATGGTCACCGCAGGATTGTGCTGTTGTAAACCAGCTTTGCCCCCAAACCCAAAGAGCTGCTTGGGGAATGCAAAACTGCCTCCAACAGAGGAAAGGGTTTGTGGAATCCAAGGTTATCGACTTCCCTCCTGCCCTAGACATGGATGTGCCCTCAGCCAGCGTCAGTTGTGACCCATATTTCTATAAAAAAAGCACAGCAGACATGGCTGGTGTTTTAACATAGCTCCATGTAGGAATATTAATTGGCCACGGAGCCACAGGTTACCCGACAACAAAATCTGCCCGGTGAGTCCTTTTGTTCCTGCTGATTTGGTTTTAATCTTGCCCTTTCTCTTGCTGGGAAAAAGAAATAATCAAAGCCATCACCTGAGCTCTGAATTCAGGCTCTGAGGTATCCAGAGGCACCTGTAATGAGCACCTATCCCTGCAAACAGGAGCAGCAGATCCGGAGGTCGGGGGAGATGTTTCATTTTGGAAATGCGAACGGTCCCCTGCCATTCCAGCCATTCTAACGAGGCGTCCAATTAGTGCTCGGGACTTTACGGGGACCTCTGCTCTCATTTCCGCCAGGATCGGGGATCAGGGTGACAAATCAGCCCTAATGGCACCTCTTCTTTCAAGTAAAAGTGGCACACAAATGCCACCTCGGCTGGGGACAGCAGAGCTCCCCAGCAGCCGCAGCCTCCCCCCTCCCAAGCCACTGCATGTGCACAAAAACATTTATCAGGCTTCTGGCCACAGCTTTGACTTTAATTTTATTTTAAAAGTGCATTCACATGTAAATTGACTTGGCCCGGGAGGAGACACGAACACAAGAGCCCTTTCTTTCCCCTGCCGCGGCATGAGGGAGGAATATGGTGAGCGAAGCAAAGTTTCCTCACCTCCAGGCTGCAATTCTGCAGTGAAGGAAAAGCAAGTCCATTGTTTTCTCCTGCACACAGATGCTGGCTGTGCTGTTTTCAGCAGTCTCGTTCAAGCGAGCCAGATCAGAACATAAAAGCATGTTACATATCCCAGGGACAAGAACACACAGGCAAATGTCTTATCGGCTCTGTTTTATCTCTTGTAAGAGCAAGAGAGAAATTAATGCGAGTTTGTAACTGTTTCTGATGGTTTGAAACATGGTCCTGCCCCACATTCCCAGGGTCAGACCTGGTTTGGTAATCGAGGATTCCTGTGGGAAGGGAAAAAAAAATGTGAAGCTGGAGATGAGGAAAGGGCACAGAAATACACGTGCTCCCCAAAACAAGCATCTCTGGGATAAAAACAGGTGGAAATCTGCTCCTCGCCCCATATCTTGTGATGTGTTGCCACAGAGTGAGCACAAAAAGAGCGCAACACTCTCAGTCACCCCATTTCCAGCCTGGGACCCTCCTTAGCTGTTGTTCCTCACTCGATATTACCCAGCCTGAGCATTTCCCCTGTGATTCCGATGACACCCAGCCCAAAAGATGCTGATTTTCTCTGCAGCATCAGAGGCGTTCCAGCCCCGCAGGGAAACATAACAAAGTGAAAACAGGCAACTTCGGGTTGAGGCACCAGGGTTTTGTTTGCCAGAGACGAGGAATGGAAATGCTTGTGTAGATTTGTAGACTGAGAGCTGTGACTCACTCTGTGTGTTTTAGGAATGAGCAGGTTGAAACGGGTGTCTCCAAAGGAAGCATCCCACAGCTTGGTTCTGCTCTGGAAGCACAGGGATGATAGCACAGTGTATCCTCGGGGAAAACCCGCTTGCCAACAAAACGAGGGGATGAATTAGAGCACTAAAACTTTGCTGTTTCGCTCTGTGAAACCTTCAACAACACAACAGCTCCAGGAGCCCCAGCACCGACTGCTTCAGCTGCTGAAAGCAGAGGCCTTGGCTCTCTGCACCTTAGTTCTCGCTCTGCACCCCAAACTTTGTGCCTGGGACAGCCAAGTGCTGCATCCTGCCGATATTTTGAGTTTCCCCTAGCCTGGCACCCCCGCTGCACCCCGAAGGGAGCGGATGGATCATGCCCCGCTCCGCGCATCGTTCTGACACAAGAGCCGAGCACGATCTCATTCTTGCCGCTGCTGTTCTCCCGGTCAGCGCCGGCACCGCGGTTCGGAGCCCGGCCCCGGCCGCGGGAGGCCGCGGTGCCCCTTCCCCCCGGCGGCCGTTCCGTTACGATCGTTACCGGGCTCCCGCCGCCCTCCCTCCGCTCCGCGCCGGCTCTCGGGGCCAGCGGCCGCCGCCGCCTTTGTGCCCCGGCCCGGT
>VYXD01014237.1:370271-400690 GCA_013397195.1 Hylia prasina | reverse complement strand
CGCCCGTGCCAAGCCCGCCCTGGGGGCACCCACCCGCCCTCGCACCCCACCCGCAGCCCCCCGAGCTGGGGGACACCCTCGCAGGGCAGGACGCCGTGTCAGCTCTGGGGCTGTGTCACCCCCAAGGGGACCCCCGGGACTGTCCTCGGTGCTGTGGCACAAGGCCAAGTCCCCCGGGATTTGGTGTCCCGCCACCTTTCCCGCCTGGCACACGGCAGTTACCGGCCCCGCTGGCCCCCCCTCTGCCCTGCATGTCCGGGGGGTGACAATGGACACCCCACGGGAGACACCGCACACCCACAGCCTCGTGCAAGGCGACTCTGGCAGGCCCTGCCTCAGTTTCCCCACTGCCCCCTGTGCATGCTGGGGGGCACACGGGCAGCGTCCCCACGGCTCCCCGAGCTCTGCACCCCTCTGGAATTCCTCAGGGTGCCACCATGGGGACACCCATCCCACCCACCTGCAGCACAGTTCAGCCCCCGTGTCCCCAAACCCACGTGGGCCCCCTCCCCTGACACGGGGCAGCACAGGGGGGACAGAGAGGGGGGACAGAGAGGGGAGACAGAGAGGGGGGACAGAGAGGAGGGACAGAAAGGGGGGACAGAAAGGGGGGACAGCCCCCAGCCCTTTGGATCCCAGCATTTCCTGGGCCCAGCGCCAGGATCCTGCCGTGCTCGCCCGGGTTTGCCGCCAAATCCGCCGAACTCCCGCGCGGGGCGGGACGGGGACACGCTCTTGCACAACCCCGGCCAACTGCTCCTTTTATTTTTAGGCTCTTGCAACATTTGGCTTTGCCACAGCCACCTGAAATGCTGCCAAGGCATCGGATGGGCCACGGGCTCCCCAGCATCCTGCGCCGCTCCCGAGCCGCTCCACGCCCCGGCCGTGCCTCAGTTTCCCCATTAGCTCCTTTGACCCACAGGCCCTGTGACGGTGGCGGTGCCAACCAGCCCTGCTGAGCCCGCACGGACCCCGAGGGTTAAACCCCCCGGTGCTGCACAGCACGAGGATCCCACCTGGGAGCCGAGGATGAGGCCAGGACACGGCTCAGGGCGGTGGCTGCAGCTGCTGCGTGTCTGCAGGAGCTGATGTCCCCAGGTGACACCGTCCCCCAGATGGTCCCTGGCCCGTCCGAGGAGCGTCCCTGCAGTGTGGGAACTGGGCTGGGAAGAGCCAGGACAGCGTCACCACCCGGGACCCTCCAACAGGAGTCAAGGCACAGCCAGATCCTTTAAAGCCACCAGTGAGCACGGGCACAGACACCAGCTGGTCACCAGTGCTGGGAGAGGTGGCAGCTGTGTCCCGGTGTCCCAGCGCTGGTCAGGTCCTGGCACAGAGCCCATAACATCCCCCCTGTGGTGCCCCTTGCTTGTGAGGGGAGGAACGAGGCCAAATTCGTGCCACATCCCAGCCCTGGCTGTCCCCAGCATGGCACTTTCCAGAACAGAGCAGGTGGCACGTGCCACCCTGGCAAAGGGCAGCGCTGCACGGATGAGGCATTTCCTGTTGGGGGATTTTAGAGCCAAAACCGGGTGAGAAAAGGGAACCAAGAGGGATGTACAGCTCCTTGGTCATCACAGACATCTGAGCTCAAGAGCTCTGGGGACACTGGCCACCCTTGTGTGCAGCAAGCGAGGGGCAGCTCGGTGTGGAGGCCTGGCAGGGGCTGCTGGAGGCAGCACACAACGGGATGCAGATGAGGAGGTGCTGCCCGTGCACCTCTCCCGGCTGGGCACGAGGATTTGGGCTGCCACGGTGCCAGGGAACCCCTGGGTCTGCCTCTGCGCTGGCACCCAGCCCTGTCAGCAGCCTGGGACAGGAGCACACCAGCACCGTGACAAAATGCCACAAAATGCCAGTGCCCAGGTGAGGGGCCTGCCCCGAGGACAGGCAGTGCCACTGGGATGGTGCCCGGGCAGCAAGGACACAGAACTCCTCCGGCTCAGGCTCTGGGCTCGGTGCTCAGCCAGACCAGGGTGCCGAGGACTTTAATTGATGGTGATCCAAGCCACGCCGGGCCTGGACTGTTTTCTAATCCCAGTGTAATTAATGACCTTATCTTTGGCCAAAGCCATTTAGATTAAGTGGCTGGTGTGATGGGCTCGGCGGCTCCGGCTGCACAGATGGAAGAGCCGCGTTTGTCTGAGGATTAGCAGAGGGCAGATGGAGTGAAGTGCCATTCCCATCCCCAAACCTCCCGGCACTGACAGCAGCCTGAAACATGAGACCACAACAACTTTCTCAGCGAGCCCTGGCTGGGACTGGCAGAGCGATCCTCGCATTGTTCGTCCCTTCTGCAGGGCCCAGAGCAGCAGGAGGAGCAGCAGGAGCTGGTGCCAGCAGCAGGAACTGGTGTGACCCTGCCAGGAGCTCCATCCCAGTCCCTGCCCGGAGACCTTCAAACAGCAGAGGTACAACACACCGAGGAGAGTGACCTCCCTTGGAGAGCAGCCCTGGCTCTGCTTCTGTTCTCAGTGGCAGCCCCCATCTCTCCAAGGAAGAAAACCCACCTGTATCGTGGTGCTGGCAGGATCAGGGCACCTGTCCTCCCTCCACTTCCCACTCCACTGCATGGACAAGAAGTGTGGCACCCCCTGTTCACCTGGAACACCTGGGAACCAAGGGGGAAGAGGCCTGGGAGCCCCTGCCCCCCCTGCTCAGCCTATCCCAACCCCAGCAGGCTCCCAAAGAGAACAGGCTACCGTGAAAGAGGAATAACATGTATCCGTGGGGATAACAAAGTTCATATTAAACCGATTAAAGATACTTAATCCATCTCTAACAGTGTGGACATCTGACTGCACTCAGGAGCCAGAGCAGATAATCCCAGCCCTCCTTCCCAGCACTGCCCCAGTGATCCCGGCCTGGCCTGGGGAGATGACTCAACATCTCAGAGCTGTCTGTCACAAACCAGCTCAGCACATGGGGCCTCATTCCCAGCTCACACTTCGTCCACACAGGCTGGGAGAACACAATTCCACGACCTGGTGCTCCAGCACTGGGCTGAGCCCAAATCCATGGGTTGAGTCAGCGTGGATGGCAAACAAGTCCGGGCTGGAGAAGAGACCCAGCAACACTGCAGTGCCCAGCATTCCAAAGCTGGTGCCCAGCTCTGCCCCGTGCCAAATTCCAGCTCTTCCCTGCATATTCCCTTCAGTCCGGGCTCCCACACCCCATCACACGGCCCAAGGCAGCCGCCCCACGGGGCGCTACAGGAATAATTCCACGCCGAGGAACACAAACCCAGGAACACAAACCCAGGAGGTTTAATCTAATCCCCACCAAAGCAGGAATCTCCAGAGCCTGCGCCGGCAAATCCACCCACGCAGCCCTTCCCTGGCAGGATGAGCCCTGGCTCTTGCCACATGGTGCAGCACAAGGAAAAACTTGTGCTCTACCAACCCTCCAACCCTCCCAGGTTTGCATTTGCCAGGAGAATCCCAAAGGCCCTGCAAAGGCTGTCCTGGTTTCACCGGAGTGGCATTCCAGGCACAAATGGCACTCACATCCTCCAGGAGCAACACCGGGACATCAACTGCCTGGTGGACTCAGCACCAGGAATTTGCTGCTCAGTAGCTTGGATTCAAATTCGGGGCCGGTTCCCGGTGCCAAACCACAGTGTAACCCCCCCGGGAATTCTGCCTTAACTAGGACAGGCTCATCTGTTGCAAACTCGATGAGATCATTTCCAAGTTCCTGTTTAACAGGTGCCAGCTCCTCCTGCACCTGCTGTGTGCACAGGGCTCCCTGCCCCCACCACGCTGGGAACATCTGCTCAGCTCCCTCAGGAGCTGTGGAAAAGGTGACTGGGAGAAGGAACCAGACCTGGATCTCCTGCCCTGTGCCCAGAGCAGGGAACTGGGGCCAGGTGGAATCAGAGAGCCAGGAAACCGCGCTTGTTAACAGGGAGGGGAACCCACAATAATCCTGCAACTTTATTTGCATATAAAAGAACAACAAAAAAATATCCTTTCCACAACAAAGGCAGCCAGAGCTCGCTCGGCTCCGGAGCTGCGCTCCCGGCCAAGCTGGAGGAGTCGGGGTATTTCTGTCTCTGAGATCCACACAACCACATACCAGCAGCCCAGCCATTCCAAGGATGCAGCTCTGGCAGGAATTCACACTTTGCATGGGAGGACGCTCCCAGCAGCCTTGCCCCCGGGCCCAGCCCGTTCCAGGCAGGGCTGGGGGAGCATGGGAACGCAGCGGGATGAGGCCACATGAAGAGGACCCGATGCAGCCGACGGCCTTTGCTCTCACACACCCACCTCATCCCCCCAAAAAATGACTCAGCTTCTTGGTTCAAGGCTGCCCAGGACTAAGGAGCTCCCTCTCCACGCAAGTGGATGCACAGCTGCTCCCTTTTCCAGGCTAAGGCAAAGGCAGGCTGCCATCCTCGTCCGAGGTCTTTGTGTCCCCACTGTCCCCCACGGTCCCTCCGGCACGGCCGGACACCTCCAGCTTCCTCCTCTTCTTCAGGTGGTGCAGGTGGGATTTGGACCGTGTGTGAGCTGGAGGAAGAGGCAAACAGAGGGTTTAATCTGTGGAATTTGGAGGAGGAAACAGCCGAACCCCCCACGCAGGGCAGAGCACCCTCCCTTCCCAGCCTCCCGCACAATTCACTCCCGAAGAAAAGTGAACTTCCAAATCCTGCCCTGGCTGTTCCTCTGGACACTTCCAGGCTAAACTATCAGGGCTCAGAAGATGATAAAGCTCCCAAACCTCCTCAGGAAAAACTGAGAGAGGGAAAAATCCTGGTTCTGTGTAAGCAGAAGATTGCAGGTTGTCACTCCCAAGAAGTCTGCTCCTGACCTCCCCAGGGCAGAGGGAATGTGTTTCCCAAGAGGTGGCATTTGCAGGCTGCAGGTGAGGTTGTGCAACTCCCTGCTCCCAAGGAGAACTGCCAGGATCATTTGTAGGACTGGATCCCTGCACCACAGCACTGGGGATATCCTGTGCATCCTACAGGGCAGCCAGGGAAAAGCCTGGAGCAGAATTAAACTTCTGAGTAACTGCAAGGCAGTGCCCCAGCCACAAAAGCACAGCAGCAGGAGTCAGATGGGAACAGAGGGGTAATCCCAGGGATTCGGCTTGGAGCAGCAGGAGCTGCATTTCTCGGTGAAATCACATCCTTAAGGACAGCCAAACCTCCTTATCAGCGGTTTTATCTCGGGGGAGGCTTTGTCTGACCATCTTGGCAGGGCGGTTTTGCCATTTCCAAGAGATCAGAGCAGCAATTAAAGCACAAACTTTTCAAGCAGGGCCTTAATTAAACGAGGGTATGTGCTCTGCTGAATCAAGGCCCTCAGGTGTTTTCCAGCCATCCTTTTTCTGCCAAAGGATGAAATCACATGCAAAGCTGCTGCTTTATCACAATGCTGGAGGGTCACCCTCAGCCTGAGATAAAGTCTCACCTCCTGCAATTTGTCACAAGCAACACCAAAGCTACAGTGGCTGAGGAAGTGCCAATTGCTGCTGCTGTCTGGGGAGTTGTGCTCTTGAAGTCCATATAAATTGTAAGATCAGATACAATTTTAAAATCCCCCAGAGCCAGCAGGGCACTGGGAAGCAGTTCCCAAAACTCTCTGTCACCTGACCTAGGAAAACAGACCAGAGTGCAGATCCACCCAGCTCCCATCACTGTTTTCACCTTCCTTTTCCATTTTGCAGGCACAAGTAACACCCAGGATTTGGAGCATTTTTCTCCCACCATCTGGGGATCTGAGCTCATTTCAGCTGGATACAGAGAATTAACAGCTGGTCTTGGCTGAGGGAGGCATTGTCACCATCGACTGGTATCTGGGGGGACATCCCTAAGGACATGGAGCTGCAGCTGTGGGATTTGGGGGGACCTCAAGGAGCTCCCACTCGGTCCCAGACCTTGCTGAACCTAAAGGATGACAGGGACCCCGAGAGCTTTCAGCTCTGGACAAGCACAGCTCCTTCAAAGCACCTCCTGAGACAGCTGAGACTGGCTAAAATAACAAGTGCACTGAACTGATCTCATTGCAAGGAGCCTCCTCCTCAGAGCCAGCTCCTCTCTTTGCTTTCAGCACTTCCCTGCCTCAGTCAGGAATAAGCAACTCCTTCAAACCCAACAACCTGGGAAATTTATCTTTGGTTGTGTCTGCATCTGCTGGTTTTGGCTGGGGCAGAGTTGATTTCCCTCCCAGTAGCTGGTCTGGGGCTGTGTTTGGATTTGTGCTGAGCACAGGGTTGATAACTCAGGGATGTTTAGTTATTGCTGAGAGTTCTGGAAGTGCCTCAAGGCCTTTTCTGCTCCTCACAGCAGCACAGAGGGGGCTGGGGGTGCACAGGGAGTTGGAGGGGACACAGCTGGGAGAGCTGACCCCAGCTTACCCCAGGGATGTCCCAGACCATACGGCTCACACTTCCTGGGGAGGAAAGGGGGATGATGGAGTTTGTCTTCCCAAAAGTCACTTTAGATGTGATGGAGCCCAGTTTTCTTGGGGATTGCTGAGCATCTGCCCAACCATGGCAAGCAGTGAATTAATTCCTTGTTTTGATTTGCTTTCTCTATTAAACTTTAACCCAGCCCACAAATTTTCTCACTTTTTCCCTTGCAATTCTCTCTCCCAGAGACAGGGAGTGGGTGAGTGGCTGTGGGGGGCTCAGATGCTGAGGTTAAACCATGACCCTGTACATCCTGTATTTGGGGAACACATGGAGATTTACCAGTTTCATTTCTGCAGCCAGTTTCTCCATGACTTTTTGTTTCTGGTGCTCAGCATGAGCCTCCCAGCACAGATAAATTCACTGGCTTAATCTGATTCCAGCTGAGCTCTTTTAAAGTAAGTCTATTGAAAATAGAAAATCCTTTTCTATTACTATTACAGCTAGGAATAGTTTAAAAAGGAAAAAAACCCCAACACACACACAAATAGGAAATATAGCAGCAAAACTGAACTATTAAAAACATTAAGAATTTCCATTTACACAACAGAATTTTACAGGGGAGAGATTTGCTCTGTGCTTTTTGAGGAAGCATCCACAGCGTTGTGAAGGACGAGGAGCCCTGACCAACCACAGCAGCTCTGAGCTTGATGCCACAAACAGATCCCTGGTGTGATGCTCCCTGTGTTTGCTGAGCGCTGGGGAAGGGAGGGAAGCCCAGGGAAGGGGGAAATCCTGACAGATGGTTCCTGTGGCACGGCTCCTGCAAATGGCTGCCAACAATCCTCCAAAGGCCAGGATCATGAGCTGGGGGTCATCCGGCCACAGGGGAGCTGCTCCATCATCCCACAGCCCCACAGCCCTCCCAGGCGCCCTCCTGTGCCCTGTCAGGGCCCTACCTGCCCACTCCCTGTCCCCGATGATGAGTCTGTCACAGAGCTCACACACGCGCTGGCTGCGCTTGTTCTCCCTCTCGTCGTGCTCCATCCTCAGGGGCTCTGCCGGGGGCTCACGGCCCTGCAGAGCAAATCATGCCTCAGACTGGCCTCTGCCATGAAAACTTGCCTGTGCTTTCAGACTTTCACAGAGTTTGGGATGGGAAGTTGCCAGAGGTTGGCGGGGCAGACACCGGAGTTTTACCAAGTGCAGCACTGGGGGAAGTGTTCAGCTTAGACAACAAACGTCTGCTGCTGCAAGGAAATGCCAAGGCTGGGCATGTGAACAGCCAGCCCTGCTCCAGGGAGAGACTGTGTGCCAAGTGAGGGGGCCTGGAGACCACAGAGAAGTCAGTGAGTGTCAAGCCCAGCCCCCCAGTACCTGGATGAAGCTCTCCACGATCTCCAGGGCAGGTTTCAGCACATCCTCCTCCCACCGCTGCAGATCAGACACCTCCAAGCCATAAACTGGGGGCACGTTGGGCCCAGGACCTACAGAAATACAACGAGGCAGGTCAGCACCAGAAACCCTCAGCACCCCCTCCCAGAACCCACAGGGAGCAGAGGGATCTGCTTTTTCCTCTCAGCATTCAGAAGCAAACAGCACCAAGCTCTCCAGAGCCAAAATATCTCTCCTGTAAGCAGCAGGAACACCTGAGGACTCAGGGAAGCATCTTCACAGCTGGCTGCCCTTGGGAGAGTGTTCTGGAATCTGAGTGTGCCAGGAGCCCATCACAACAAGCACCACCTCGGCCCAGCCCTGGTCCACAGGAGGCTGGGAGGATGAAAGAGCTGGATCCAGGCACAAAGCCACCACACCACGCCTACAGGGAGATGCAGGCATGGAGCCTGGATGAGGGATCTGAGCGTGCAGATTCCCACTCAGAGCTGGAACTGATTGTGCAGGGGCTGATGCTCCTGGTTCCTGGCAGCAGGACATGGCAGGAGATGATTTACTAATGACAAGGGACAGCTTCACAGCCACCCCTTTGGTCTCCCCTGGCCCAAAGCCAGGGCACAGGGCACTTGCTGCAGCCTGGACGGGGTGAAACAGCTGCCATCAGAGAGCACCTGCTCCCTGGGTGACCTGGCTGCTCTCCATGGCTCACCTGCCCTCCACGGGCACCTGGCTGTCCCTGCCTGGACAAAGCCATCAAAGGCTCCACGTGCCAGTCCCCAGCAGGTGCTGGTTTTATTGCTGTGCCCACAAAGAAGCCCCTGACAGGCCCATCTGAAGCACACCTGCCACCAGAAAGGTGAGCTGAGCCACCCAGCACATGGCTCTGGCAAAGCTCCTGCACCTCCTTCAAAGTCCATCTTTTTGTGACTCGAGTTTCTCCCTGCCTTCTCTTTTTTCTGTTGTTGCTGTTGCTGTTTTTATTACTTATTTTATTGTTGTTTTGCCCCTACTGAGCACCTTTCAACAAGTGCCCGGCTCCCAGCTGCTGCTGCTGGCCCTGCTCCAAGGCTGGGGCTGGGATGGGGAAGTCCTGCTGGCTCCCTGCCACTGCCTGGGCTCGCAGCAGCCACGGGGCTCCTGCTCCTGATCTGGAGGGCAGCTGTCAGATGGGCTTTGCTCCCTGCCACGAGCATGTGTGGGTGCGTGGGGACCCCCTGCCCGAGCTCCTCAGGAGCATTTGGCAGGACAAGCTGCAGGGATGTTGTGACCATCGTCATCTAGCGGTGCCTGACACGAGAGCCAGCTCCTCCTGCTGTGCCCCGGCCCCTCCCAGCAGCAGTGCCATCAGGAGGGATAAAATCCCAGGCACTGCTGCTGGGAGGGGACGGGGTACAGGGGCACAGGAGGAGGAGCTGGCTCTTGAGTGTCTGGGATGAGAGGCTGTGGGCAGGACACACCTCGGGAGGGGCGGGAGATCCGCTCTGCATCCCAAACCAGCGGGAAGGAGCTGGGGGAGGCAGAGCCTGGCGGGTGGATGGGGACACTGGGGGGCTCCTGGAGGGCCTGGTTGGGAGCAGACTCCCAAACACAGGCTGCCCCAAAGCAGCAGTGTCCCCTCTGGGGCTGGAGCGGGGCATCAGGAGAGGTGGGAACAGAGGACTCACGTTTCAGGAAGCGGTTCCGGACCCATTTGTTCTGCCTCCGGGCGTATCTCTTGGTCACCTGCTTGAGGGCCTGGATCCCTTTGGAACAGAGGGATTAAACAAAAGAAGAAAAAGAAAAAAACAACCCAAAGGTCAATGAGAAGAAGCTGTCGGCTCCAGGGGGGGGAAATCACACAAGAAAGAAGCTTGTGCTGGGTGGCACCGTGAGAATTATTTTCACTGTCAGTCTGGGGGTCTGTGCCTGCACTGAGCCCTGACACACAGTGGAGGGGCAGGGGCAGTGTGGAAAGGCTGCACAAGGTACCCCAAATATCCCTGAATAAACTGAGCCTGCAGAGAGCCCAAACACTCCACCCTAGAGCTTTTAGCAGGTAGGACAACCTGGTCTCACAATTCCCAATTCTCTGCACAAATGGAGCCCAGGACTGCTCATCCCACCCAGCAGAGGATGATTTACCACTCCACAACTGTTCAATATTTAGTACCAGGCTTATCAAATCCCTCCTAATCATCTCCTGAGCAGACACAACAAGCTCCTTCTGCATCAGACTTGTTTTCGAGCCTTTTATCATTTCTGTGGTTTCTTCAGTCTCCACCTCCACTTCACACTGAACCCTCCTTGGCACAGATGGACTTTGCCCAGGCCCTCCCTGTGAGGAGAGCAGCTCCCCTCCAACATCAGTGCAGACATTCCAGAGTAACACACCACCAAAGGGTGCATCCCTGCTGCCTGATGCCCACATGCCTTGTCACCACAGTGCTGCTGACATGCTGAGTTCTGCTTCATTCCTCTCCTCCAGCCCCGCTCTCCGCAGCATCCACACCCCAGCTGGGATCCCATCCCATCCATCAAGTGCTCCAGACCCCAAATCACCCTGGACATCTTGCAAGGAGGCCTGAGGGAATGGAGGGGTTGTTCTGGGTGTGCTCAGAGATGCTCTCCAAGCACTGGAAAATTACTCCCTGCCCCTCTGGGCTGGCAGAAGTGGGAAATGCAGAGAGAAAGGTGCAGCTGGGGCTGTGACCTCGGTTTAGACCATCTCGTGGTGTAACCTGGAGCTTTGTGGGGACACACAGGGTTCTCATCCCACCTTTTTCCAGCAGCAGGGCACTGGTCTCGGGTGAGCAATTCCCTTCAGTGACGAGGTACTCGTGGAATTCCTTGAAGCCAATGGACTGGAAGATGCCGTGCTGGTAATCCTGCCTGGAGAACCAAAGGGGTCACAGCCACCTCCTGTGGAACAGTGGGAAACCTCCAGAGGGAGGAGCAGAGAGGATCTGGCTGCTCACCCACCGGTTCTCTGCCACCTTCTCCTGGTTGTAGCGGCGGTGGAAGTCCCGCAGCTCCTCCAGCAGCCCTGCAGCCACCATGTCATCCACCCTCTTCTCCAGCCGTGCATCCAGAGCTGCAGGAGGAGAGCAGGACATGCTGAGCCGTGGGGAGACGTGTCCTGGGGGGCTGCACGGCCTGCCAGGCCATGAGTCAGCACTGCCAGGCTGCTGCTCCACCTGAGGAAGGCAGAGCCCGGCAGGTCAGGGAGTTCTCTGTCACACCCACTGATGCCAGAGGAATTGCTGCCTTCTCCAGGGAGGAGGCTGGGGCAGGAGCAGGGAGTCAGCCTTTCCTCAGCCAGACAGGTGCCTGCTCTCACCTGCCTGGTCTGCATGGAGCCACAAGATGCAGGAATGTGGGTACTTCAGGGGCCCACCTAAGGGCCCCCCACCTTCCTCCTCCTGCTGCTGGTGCAAGATTTCACTGTGGGGGATCCCTGTCTCTTCAAACACTTGGAGGCTCCTGGAAGCAGAGACACACAGAGCTCAGAGGCTGGGTGAGAATGAGTGTTCCCGTTCCCCCAGCAGCCCCGGGGGCTCCAGCAAAGGGAACCGCAGACACTCGCCGAGATCCAACCCTCTCATGTGGGGGGAGGGCAGGCCCCAGCCCCGTCCCGTGCACACCCAGCTCCTGGGGGTGCAGAGCTGGCACCCAAGGAGCCCAGAGCACAGCCACCCACTCCTGCCTGGCACTTGGACAAGCCCTGCAGGGGACAGGGATCTGGCTCCAGCCCTGCCCTTTCCAGCCAGGCAGGGCTGCAGGGAAGGGACCAGAGCTGAGATGCTGCTGTGGAGCTTTACCAGCAGCCCAGCCCAGGCAGGGAAGGAGGGAGGTGGAGGAGCTGTGCCCAGCCCTCCATCCCCCTGCACCGTGTGAATGGGGTGGGCGGTGTTCTGCTCCCCGGGGCCAGGGCTCGGCTGGGACTGAGCAGCAAGCCTGGTCTTGCTGCCCTGCTGTTCCCACAGAGCTCAGCTATGTTACCCAGCCAGCAGGGCAGCTTGCTCTTTAAATAGCTCCAGACAAACCCTGCTGCTGCTGGGGCACGGAGCGGGAGCAGCCCCAGAGCACAGCCCAGCACCCCAAAGGCAGCTCAGGCTGGGGCTGTGTGGCCAAAGGGCTCAGATCCCACAGAGTCCCCAGCACTGATGCTCCAAGCTCCCCAGGCAGCAGCTATGAACCCAGGAGCATCCAGCTGGGGTGGGAATGCTCATCCTAACGTGCTCCCAGGCACACAGTTCCCTCGGGAAAGGGTGCTGAGCCTGGCACCTCCTGCCCCTGGCACGCCAAGCTCACCTGGCCACCTTGCGCTTGTCGTGGGGGTGCAGCTTGGCCGCCATCTCCGGGTCCACCTGGCTCAGGCGCCGATGGAGCTCAGCACTGTCCAGCTGCTCCAGCTCCACTTTCCTGTCACCATCCGGCCTGGGGGCACTGCTGGGCTTCTCCTGTGGGGCACGGGACAGCCCTGAACCAACCCCTGTGCAAAGCCAGCTTAAGCAACAAGATTCCCCCAGAGCCATGGGGTGAAGGAGGGGCTTTAGGCTCTCCTTGCCCCACCGTGCCAAATTGCAGGAAGCCTGCCCTAAGCATGGGATTCATCCTTTCCCAAAGGGATTCACAGCTCCCCACAATACCTTGGTGTTGATAAGGACCTTCCAGAGCAGGGACTCAATGTAGTAGTTGGTTCCTCCCACAACAATGGGGATCTTGTCCCGGGCAAAGATATCTTCAATGTGCCAGTCAAGGAGTGCAAGCAGAGATGCAGAGCAGGGGGGCAGGGCTGTGGGAGCCTGGGGCTCAGATCCCACTCTCCCAGCCCCAGGGAACCAGTAAGGCTGCAGGACAGGGTCAGAGGTATCCCTCATCTGTCATTACTCTCTGTCACCTCTGCCAGCCAGCACCAAAACTCAGGGACACTCCAGGGAGGGCAACACTCAGCACAGATCTTCCCTGGGCTATCCTGAGGGTTAGCTGGATAAAAGAAGCCCCAAGCTCCTCTCACCAGCAGAATCCTCTGAAAAAATTGAGTCATTTGGAATGTGGAGAGCCCAAACATTGATCCCCCTGGCCATGGAGGGGGGAAGGAAGCCCATTCCTGCTTGGCCAGGCAGGCTGCAGCATGACAGGATATCAGAGGCACGGCTTTGTCCCTGAAATCCACCACGGTGTAGTTGGAGACAAGGGGATCCACGAAGCTGATCATGTGGTGCCTGCAGAGACGCTGCTCCTGCGGGGAAACCTTGTTGGTGATGATGTCCAAGCCCTTGTACACCTGGGGAAGAGAAGAGCCTGTCCTTCACCTGTGTGTCCCATGAGACCTGCACTGACCGCTGACCCTGTCCCAGACACCCCTCCCAGCCCCTGGGGCAGGCAGCACAGGCAGGGGACAGGCAGAGGCACAGCAGGGGCACGTGCCACGTTCAAGCAGGAATGCTGCCAACACCTGCTCCTGCCAGGGCCAAGCTGCCTCTCTCTGGTGTTTGTTCCTGCCCACGGGAGATGAACCGTTGAGTCCAACGGCTCGTGACTGCTTTGCTGGCTTGAAACAACCCCGTAATTAGGGGTGGGAGGGCTGACTGAGCTCTGGGACAGTGCAGTCAGAGCCTGGGCAGTGTCACCAGCCCAGCACAGAGCTCCAAGATGAGGGCCTCCAAGCTGCTGCAGCTAAAAGCTCGGGTGTGCTGTTCTCCAAACGCTTCCAGCACAGCACGGAGTCTCGTGTGGGGACAGGGATCACTGCTTCCTGCAACACACAGAGATCTCTGTGGATGCAAACCACAACTCCATGAAGCCTCCTAAACACACACACACAGCCTCAGCTCATGCACACCTTAAAAGCCTGTGACATGCTGCCTGCTCTCCCTGAGCCTCACGGATACCGAAGGCAGCAGGTCTGATCCCAGGGGAATGAGGCACTGTCCTGGCCAAGGTACCAGGAGACACTGGTGAGCAGCACCCCACACGTCTTCATCCTCAATCTGGGGATACACAACCTGTGAGAGCACTGCTGAGAGATGCTGGCCCTCAGCTGAGAGCAGAGCAGGGAGAAAAGCCACCCAAACCAACTCCTCTGCAGCATTCCTGGAAAAGAGCCAAGGCAACCTGGATCCCAGCAGAGGCACCAAATCCACCCTCCAGGCTGTGAAAAGCACCAGCCACAGCTCCGCCTGCAGATCCAGGGGCTGCAAGAGCTGGAGCTGCCTCAGCTCGGACCAGAGTCCTTCCCAGCGAGAGCAGATTCCAGGCAGGAGAAGGGAGGACAGCTCCTGACCCTGCTTCCCATGCAAACACAGCCCCCAGCACGGGGAGCTGGCAGCTCACAGTGGGGCACATAAAGCCTCTCTGTCCAGCCCAGCTCTGTGCTGTGCCCAGGACTGAGCAGGAGGTGGCAAAGGAGGTGCTTTGGAAGGATGTGTTTAGTTCTCAGAGCCTTCCTGCTTAAGAGAAGTCTCCCAGCATGGGATAAACCGGGATGATGGGGAAAAGGACTGGAAATGGCTGTACTCATTTCCTCCTCCATCCCCCCACAAGAAATCACCCCAGCCAGACTTCAAGAAATAAATTTCCTCTTAATCCCCTCTGAGAAGCTGCCAAGCCTCTGGCTGCAGCGCGGCCTCCACCCACTGCTCCCCTGGCCCCAGACAGGAGGACAAGGTGACACAGAGGTGACCCACGGGCACCAGGCACCGAGAGGCAGCCAGGGACGATGTGAGGTTAGTGGAGCAGGGAAGCCCAAGCCCTGCCTGGAGCAGTCATGCGAGCTGCTGGAGCTGCCGGGGCGGCCCAACCAGCTCCGCTCCCGCCTTGCTTAACTCCTCCACTTGGAGCTGGGAGAGCTGCGAGGGCTGGCTCCTGCTCCCCTCCCAAAAGGCTCGCCCGGGGGGCAGGAAGCGAGGGGGAGAGGGAGGGCAAGCAAAGCCTGCAGAAAGGCAGCTGCCCCAGGGGACGGTGAGCAGGCAGGACGGGCCCACAGGCAGCTCTGCCAACGTGCCCCGTGGCTGCGGGCAGCCTATTGATCCCCGGGCTCGGCAGCTCCATTCAACACGGGGCTCCAGCCGGCACAGAAAGCCTTTGAATTCAGTGAGCTTTGGCTCCGTGCCTGCTCTCCCCGTTTCCAGCCCTCAGCTCCTCCAATTCCCACTGCCTGCCCGAAATCACGGCGAGCACCGAGGGCTGACGGGCGGCTCGGAGTCAGGCAGCAGCTCCCACCGCCCTGCACATCCAGGACACGCAGCTCAGGCTGCTGCCCCCGGGTTCTCCCGGAGATTAAACACCCAGAGCCTCCCGGAATATCTGGCAACAAGGGGAGGAATGCGGTGTCAGTGTGTGGGCTGGGAGGAAACAAAGGCAGCCTTTTACACACAGGCAGTAAGCCCGGAGAAGGTTTCCACCAGCTGGCTGTCGGCAAGGCCTCGCACCGAGACGTCCTCCTGACACTCATTTCTATTTTCAGCCAGCGGCTCAGATAAGCCTTTGTTGCTTTCTAAGGCCCCAAAACAGATTAGCAGCAGCCTGGAGCAGCCGGGCTCCGAGACACGGAACACAAGCCAGCACTAAAGATGCTTAGCCTTGACGGCGTCCTCCCACCTCTGCGCTGAGCCGGGCTGGAAGGTCAGTGCTGCCCCTGTGGAAAAGGTGGGGAAACTGAGGCAGCACACACAAACACCCACGGTTTTCAGGCTCTGCAGCCTGGGAAGGGCAGGCTCTCCCAAATCTTTGCTCTGCCGCCAGTTCTGTGCATCATCCCAAATTCTCACCACTGGGGGAAAGCACCATCCTCGCCCTGAGTGCAAGGAGTGTAGAAGGTGACATGACAGATCCCAACACATCCAGGCCATCTACAGCCAAGAAACATCAGGATTTCACAGGGGCCATGCTGGAGAGGGGCGTGGAGGACCCAAACCAAGCGAGGGTGCAAGGAGAGCACAATTGGCTCCCTGCCCTGATCCCTGCCATGACAATGATGCCACCAAAGGCTCCAGAGATGTCCTGACTCCACATGCTGACTGGCAAATGTGTGCTACAGCAACTGCATCACCACTCCCAAGAGAGAAATCCAGAAGGGACACTGGGATCCAGAAGAGAGACTGGGATCCTGAGTGGATGGCGCCTTCATCAAGCTGGCACAGGGTTTCCTGCATGTTCACTGCCAGGAATGAAGAAACAGGACTGGCTTCACCCTGCCTGTCTCTCCAAGGAATTACTGACTCCTCAACAAAACTCATTGGGATGACAAACAGCAACAGAAAGGACAAAAAGAAAGATTAAGAGGCCAGCAGATTAACCAGAGCTCCTGAGCTGCAAGCAGGCAGCAGTTAAGTCTGTAATTTGAGCACAGCGACTCAGAGCCATGACGAAAACACCCTGGAGATGGATAGAGGGGTGCCTGTGTGTGGGAACAGGTGGGCTCGGGGCTCCCCAGCCCCTTCCCGAGCCTGGCTCCCGCTCCAGCAGCTGCCCAAAACACTGCCAGCATTTGTCAGAGCTGCTCGGAGCCCGGCAATGAATGCACAGAGGGGGCTCAGGGCGACACGGTCGCTGGCAGCTGTCAGTCCCCAATGAGCAAAGGGATTTCCAAACCCCAGCAAGCCTCCCTGCCAGGACAGCAGGGCCAGCCCTGCGTGGCAGCGGGACACGCCACGGGGAGACACGGCGTGCCACGGGAACAAAGCCAGCGAGAGAGCAGCCCCGGCTGGGGGGCACCGGGGGTCGGTGGAGCGTGGCGGGGCCCGCCGGGCCGCCCCGCCCCGCCAGCACGCTGCATTACCGGATAAAGCAGCCGAGCTGCTCGGCCCCGGCTCCACAGTCACGCTAGAATGAGATTAAAAGGAAAGCAGGACAAGAGGCAGCGGAGCCCGGATGCCATCGGGCGCCTGCAGCAGGAGCCTCCCCGCATTCCCATGGTGGGGCCCGAACGCAGCGGGGCACGGAACGCACGCTCCGGATCCAGCGGGGATTCGGGGCGTGCCAGGAGGCTCCAAAGCTCCAAAGCCAGGAGCTCCATCCCCAGAGCTCGGGATGCTGCCGCAGCCCCATGGACACAGCATGGTTCCAGTCAGCAGCCACTTCCCCGATATTAAAGATGGGCAAAGCTCCTGCGCCTCACGTTTTGCCCTCTCAGGATTTCAGTTCAGCTCAGAGCTCACTCTTTCCCCAAGAGCTTAAGAGAAACGTTGCATAAAATTACTTTCTGATTGCTCGCCCCAAATTCAGGGGACTGAGATTTTAAATTTAGCTCACTGGGACACAAACAGTGACCAGGAAACAGGGAGGTGGGCACAGGACAGCAGGAGTTGATCTCTGCGCAGCACAAAGGATGTTGCTGGCAGAGAACACTTTATTTACATAGAGTAATAAGTACATTTAACACTAAACTTGATGGAAAGTTCAGGCACTACAGGAAGTGAACAATGAAAGTGTGAATCGTTAAGGAAAACATTTTGCTAAACAACAACAAAATTATTAGTCTTCTGGTGGCTGAAATGTCCAGCCTGTGACGAAGCTCTTATAGCTGAACAAAATTAAGATGAAAAAAAGAGTTTTGGCTTCTCGCTGTTGACTTATCCCAATCACACAACTGATATATTGCACACTGCTGCTTGCAGTGAGAGACGAGACCACAGACACTGTCACTGGCAAGTAGAAAGTGTAATTTCTAATAACTCTTCCCCAGACCTCTTGGTGTCCCTTTGCTGATGCCAGAGGATACCACCCTGGGTGCTGCTCACTACCAAGCTACTCCACCTGCTGCCTCCCCTCACTCAACCCTTTACACCTCTCTGTTGCTTCTGGTGGGTTAAAATTAAAACACCTTTGCTGTGGTTTCATTCCAAAAGGTGAATTTATTGGGGACAGGGGTCTTAAACAAACACTTAGAACAAACTCCGCAGCTTTAGTAGTGTTCAGAGCTCACAGGGCAGGAACACAGAGGCAGTGCTCACACGAACCCAACAACTGCCCACTGGGATAGGCACTGGGACTGGGGAACAGGGGACAGGACAGGGGCACCGGGACAGGGACACTGGAGCAGGGACAAGGACAGGATGGGTTCCAGGGCTGGGACAGGGGCACCGGGAACAGGACAGGGATATGGGGACAGGACAGGGATACGGGGACAAGGGCACCAGCAACAGGACAGGGACACCGGGAGCGCATTCAACGGGCAGGATCCATCCCGTGGGCTCTCCCCTACAGGCACTCGGACACGGGGCACGGGGGAACCGGCAGGAACCTGCCCGGAGCCTCCGGGGCTGAGCTTCTCCAGGCCCCGACCGGGCCCCGCTGCCCCTCCAGGCCCAGCTCAGCCTTTCCGCGCTGCGGCCCAGGCGGCCCCGCTACGGCCCAGGCTGGAGGCCCCNATTTTTAGGGCGAGGTGGATGCCCAGGGTAGCTCCCAATGATGCTGTCAGCGGCAAACGGCAGAGAGGGGTGCAGGGGCTGCTGGGGAGGGGGAATAAATTTGAGCTCTTGAACTGGAGCAGTCACCGAGGAAGCTTCACAGCAAGGACAAGGGAAATCTTGGAACACCCAGTGCCAGGAAACCAACCCCGGGTAAGTGATGCTGGTACAGGGGGGTCTCTGCTGTGGACCCATTCCCGCAGCCACTGCCACGTGCTCCAGCCCCCNACCCCTCCCGGTGCAGCCCGGCCCGCCCCCGGTAGAGGCCGAGCCGCCTCCCGACAGCCCGGCCCAGGCCCGGGCCCCGTCGGGGTTCCNGGGGAGGACGGGGCCGGGCCCCGAGCTCCGTGCGCCGGGGCTCCGCTCCATCCACAGCCCCCTCCATGCCCCTGCGTCCCCCTCCGTGCCCCGGGGCCCCACACGCGGCCCGGTCCCCTCCCCGTGTCCCGGGTGCCCAAACCCATTCCCGCTCCCGCGGGCCCTTTTCGGGTTCCCCGTTCCCCCCAGGCCCCTCACGCCCTTGCCCACGCGCGGGGCTCTGCCCCGTGGTCCCTTTCCCACCACCGAGTGGGCAGGATGCTGTTGCCGTAGCAACGGGGCAAAGCGATGAGGAGCGGGGCTGTTGCCATGGCAACGAGGCAGAGCAGGATGATGCGAGGGGACCGCTGCCATAGCAACGCAGAGGAGCGTGTTGCCGTGGCGACCGCAGCTTCCACTGAGGCTCGTCCTTCCCATCGCCACGGCAACAGGAGGAGATAGGGAGTGGGCCGCTGTCTCCGTGGCAACAGAGCGGAGGGAAGAGGGGAGGCCGTTTCCATGGCACCTCCGCGGTGCCGCTCTCCCTGGCAACACACATCCCTCGCCACGGCAACAGGGAGAGCGGGAGGCTGCGGGCCAGGGGGGTGTGGGCAGCCGGCCCCCCTCGGCAGGGAAGGGATTATCGCCGCCTCGCCTCGGGAAACTGTCCTAAAAATTTGCCAGCCCGGGCGTGAAGGCGGCATCGCGCCCACAACACCCCCGGGCTGGCGCAGGGATGGGAGGGAAGATGCGGTGGGCAAGCAGAAGTGGTTTGGGGGGGGTACAGCAAAGAGCAGGTTTGTTAACAAGGCGGTATGCATTAAAAAATAACTAATTCAGGCCCTGGCAATGCCGACTTGTGATGATTGCGGCTGACACTCACAAACTGCAGTGTTGAAGAAGCGAGTAGGAAAACCCTGGGTGCTTATTTTTGTTCACTTCGTAGCACTGTCAGTCTCCTTCCCTCACCCTGACCGTGACAAAATGAGAGGAGACACGTGCTCCAGTAACCAGGGAAGTTTCAGGTAGATACATATGGATGCAGGCTTTAAGCAGGAGGACTCAAAGGTGTTTACAAATTGCAACTCAGTTCTTCACTTTGATTTGGGCTTTGGGGACATCTCCCACTGGTTTCAGTCTCAGCTCAGTCCGTGGATCTGATCATCATTTCCAAGAAAGATAATTAATGTTTTAAACTTCCTGTGTACCTTCAGCAGGAAAAGAAAAAGCCCAGCTTGCTAAAAACCTCCTTGAGAGGGTCACCTTGAGCTGAGAAAAGACAACAGGCTGCGAGTGTGAGTGTCACAAAAACACAACAAAAATAACCGTTTGAGGGGCTGGGACATCTGGGCTTTGTTTCCTGCGCATGAGCGAGGTGTCAGATTTAGGTCACCCTGCTCCCTGGTTAAGCTGTGGGTCATGGGAGCACCTTTTAATGCAGCTCTGAAAGGCTGTGACACCATGTGATGCAACACAGAGTGTGAAACGCTGCTGGAGCCGAAGGGGATGGGTGTTTAAGGGCTTCTGTGTGGCATCGTTGCTATTTAAAGCTGGTTTCCCCCCCCTCCCGGTGATCGAGGCTCCAGCAGCAGCTCCTCTGCTCCTGACTCCTCAGCAGTAACATAATCCCACATCCATCCTGCATTTAGAGTAAGACTTCTGCTGCCAGGACAAAAGAAACCCAAAGGCGTCAGGTTTGGGGGCAGCAGGGAGAAGACACGTATCTATAATTTCATCCACTTGGCAGGTCTGGGCTATGGAGTTCTCCGGTGCCCCTGGAAGCGAGTGGATTGCATTCCCCCCTCCCTCTAGGGTTACTGCCAGACACAGCCCCAGCCCCTGACCTGTGGGGCAGCCATCACCCCACACGCCCTGCCCCAAACCCCATTAGGGGGGTTTATAGTTACATCAAAGCCTGGACTCGCTGCCCTTCCTTGCCAATAAAACCACTTAAAAGGAGGAAAAATAATCCAGGTGATTCGTTTCCCTGGCCCCACCACCACGGCCGCTTCTTCTTCGAGCGCTGGGAGAAAAGCAGGACAAAGAGCTCAGTCTTGGTGCAAAACAGATTAATTTCCATTCATGCCCAGGATACCCCAAAACCCAGGGCCCAGAGCAGCCCCCCCAGGAGCACCCAGGTGATGCATGGAAACCCACAGCCAACTGCATGGAAAAAGCCAACCCAGGCTGTTGCAAACTTATTTATTTATGAAGTATGAGGTAATGAAGAAAGTGCTAAATCCAACCAGTGTTAACTCTAACCGTTCTCAGCAGGTCAGCAGGGACCCCAGGGTGCCATTCTGCAGGACCACCCCCGTCAGCACCCCTGGGAGGGGACAGGGGACTCTGCCACCCACACACCCCCCCTTGCAGGAGGGCACACACAGGGAAGGCAGCGCAGCCCAACCCGCCCCCTGCAAAGCCCAAAGCTTCGCTGGGGATTTTAAGTGGCTGCTGGTGAAGGAGAACTCACAAGGGTGAGAAAAGGGGTCATAAGGATGCTCACAAGGATGGGAAAGGGATAAAATCCCCTGTTATTGCAAATGGGTGATTTGGAGAGCTGCAAGGGGGGTGAATGGGCTCTGCGAGGACTCAGCTCAAGGGTCCAGCAGGAACCAGCCCCTTCCTGATCTCCCTAAAGTGCAGCAGGACTGAGCCTTCCCCCACAGCAGGAAATCCCCCTTAAAAAAAAAAAGTTTTAATATATTTATATATATATAAAAAAGCAAACTCTTTACCAATACTTCTCAAAAAGTGGTACAAAAATACAGTATAAAAACACAGCCTCCAGTATAAGACTCNGGCAAACGGCAGAGAGGGGTGCAGGGGCTGCTGGGGAGGGGGAATAAATTTGAGCTCTTGAACTGGAGCAGTCACCGAGGAAGCTTCACAGCAAGGACAAGGGAAATCTTGGAACACCCAGTGCCAGGAAACCAACCCCGGGTAAGTGATGCTGGTACAGGGGGGGCTCTGCTGTGGACCCATTCCCGCAGCCACTGCCACGTGCTCCAGCCCCCGGGGCGAACAGTTCAACAAGCAACCAAAAAATAACAAAAAATGTGCAAATTGAGAAGGAGCCGGGGTGTTGAGGGGACCAGGGTGGGGGGCACACCGGTTGCTAGTGCCCCTTAAGGTGAGCAATCCTTTTGAGCAGCTGGGTCTGGCGCAGCTGCAGCTGCCGCTTCTCGGCCGCCATCCTCCTCTCGGCGCTGATGAGGGACTGCAGGTACTCGGAGGATTTGCTCAGGATCACCACTTTGGGGGTCTTGGGGCAGCTGGCGAGCCCGGGCACCTGGTCCCGCAGGGCCAGGAAGCGCGAGCGCAGGTCGTTGCGCCGCTTGCGCTCCAGGTAGTTGTGGTTTTTCCTCTTGGCCACGTCCTCGCTGTCCGAGCCGGGGCTGCCGCTGGGTTTTGGCAAGGCAGGCTCAGGCGGGGTCACGGCAGGGGCCGGCTCCACAGCGCCGGGGGGCTCGTCCTCCTCCTGGTCCTGCTGGGGTGACTCTGGCGGGGGACAGGGCTCCGGCGGCGAGCGGGCGGCGTAGTTGTGCTGCTGCTGGTGGACGGAGATGTGGAAGCGTTTCATGCAGGGGTCCAGGGGGTCGGCACGGAGCGTGATGGTGACCGGCTTCCTCAGGCCGAGAGATTGTCTCTTGTCCACCGTCACCACGTCGATCTCTTCACCTTCTGCTCTCGTGGAAAAGGAAGAACAAATACCCGGTCAGCTGGGAATGCCCAGTCACTTTTTGTCATATTTCTGGGGGTCCCCACAGCTCCTTGGACAACCTCCCCGCTAAAGTTTGCTCGTGCACTGCAAACTCTACGACCTCCACAAGGGACTGGGTGATTTAAGTGCCTTTCCAATACCATTACGTGGGAAGGACTGGGATTTCCCTCCTCGTTTCATGTGCCTGGTGCCCCAAAATTGGACTGGGAGGCTTTACTTCCGCCTCACTTCAGCACCGGGAGCAACATGTGTTCATCATAAAGGATCATCAGGAAAGAAACACCCGAGCCCTCCTGGGAGGTGGGGGGGAACTGGAGGAGCAGGATGCTGGGACAGCCTAGTTCCAAAGTTCATCCCGGTCGGGCGCTTTCATGGCTCATTGGAATTGTAAATGAGGGATTTAAGGGCAGAACTACCCTTTGTTCCCCTTGGCTGCAGCTTCCCACCTCGGTGACTTGTTACTTTTCACAAGTGATAAAGCCCATTCAGCCCCGGCTTCCCGGGGACAGAGGGGACAATCCCCCACTGTGCAGGGAGGGAGGGAGAGGTGAAGAGGTCCCTCCAGCAGACTCTGAACCTCAAAGGCATCTCCAACCCAGAAACAGAAAGACCTAAATAAAGCCTAATTGGCCCCAAAGCGCTCTGCCTGTTGCCACTGCAGTTGTCCCATCCCAGCAAAGCCCAGTGGCAGGGGACAACGAGGTGAGAGGGCTCCAGACACATCCACCGCGATTGCTCTCGCTTTTGAGGAAGGGCCTCCAACTTTTTTCCTAAAGTCTGGGGGGAAATACTTGCTAAAGATCCCCCGAGATGCTCAAACCCCCACCAGCATCGCGGGGCAGAGGCCTGGCCCGCCCTCTCCACTGAGGGAGCCAGCGGTGGGTTTCTGAGAGTGGCCCGATACCCCAAGCCCTCCAGGCTTTGGGGTTCGGCCCAGGAAGCCCAAACCCCGCTGGCACAGGGGCTGCTGGGCTGGGGGACACCCATCAGTGTCACAACCCGCGCGGTCTCAGCCCCGTACACACACACACGCTCCTTAATTAAAAAAAGTCAGCCTAGCCCCGCCCCCTGCAGGCGTCCATTGGCTGTCCCGCGGGGCCGGCCCGCTGTTCTGCCATCCCATTGGTCCGCACTCCTGTCCATCAGCGCGGCCCCTCTCATTGTTTGCAATCTGTTGCTTTTTGTTCGGCGCCCACGTGGCGCGGCCGGACCCCTCCGGGACCCCCGCGGCACCGGGACCCCACCGGCATCCCCGCCAGGCCCCCGCATGTTTGGGTTAAGCCTCTTAACGCCCGCGACCTGCCTTACAGCCCCGGGGCTACTAATGGCATTAAGCCCCGCGCCGTGACTCACCGGCGCAGGTGGCGGCCACCGGCAGATTTATTAACGGGGTCACGGCGCCGCGTCAGCGCTCCCACGGCACCGAGTCAGCCCGGCCTCCGCGGGAGCGAGGGAAACAACGCACGGGCCTCGCGGGGCTACGGGGTTGTGGAGAGCCCGAGGGTGTTTGCAAATAAGCAGCGAAAATTGGCGTGAGATTGGAAAGATGCGGGGCAGCGGCACCGCACCGCCCTTCAGCGGGTGGGTTTCGGAGGTGTCCGCGTCCCAGCCCGACCCCCCGTGTAAACACCCACACACACCCCACGCGGGACGGGCAGATGTGCCCCGGGGCTGGGCTGGGACACGCCGCAGCCGGGGCGGCTGTTCCTGCCCGTCCGACCGAGCCACCGCCTCGGGGGACACGCCGCTGCTCCCAAACCTGCTGCCCCCAGGGCGTATTTTGCCTTTTGTCCCGAGGGAAGCCCGTCCCGGGTGGGCCGTGGGAGGAAGAAGGGGGAGCAGCCCAATTTCGAGCCGGCGGCAGAGCGCGGTGCGACGCTCAAACCCCCAAACTTTGCACAGTGAGCTGCAAACTTGCCCTTCAACCTTCCCACGAGGTTCCCGTGGGGCCAGGACGAGGAAAAGGGGCCACCAGAGTGCCACGCAACAGCCGGAGAGAGCCCCACTCACCCTCCCGAGAGGGACAGGGGCTTCCCAAGCAGAAACCCAGCGGGAAAGGGGAACAGCCGAGCCCGCTTTGTTTGTGGGGCCGGGACCGGGGCTCGCTTGGAGTCTCAACAAAGGCGCAGCCTGGCTGGGAGGCTCCCTGCACACACATGTGTGGACACGCGTGTTCCCCACGCCGGGCTCCAGCAAGGCTGGGGGCACCTGGCAGCTCGGCGGCGGAGAGGCTCCGTCCCTTACCGGAATCGCTCTGGCCCTCGGATCCCGAGGATGCGGGGATCTTGCTCTCGGCCAGCGGGCAAAGGAAGACGGCAGCGGGATCCACGCACTCGCTGACCGAGCTGCTGAACCCAAAATCCTGCGCGAAGGACGGTTTGTGAGGGGTGGCTCTCTGCGTGCCCGTGGAAAGTTTCTCTGTCATCGCCTTCTCCAGTCTCTCCCGCGCTGAAAAACCGCTCCACATGCAATCCTTCAGGATGAAAGCGCTCAGGTTCCCGAAGATCTGCCCCGTCCCTATGAGATACTCCGGCTCTTCCCCGGCGAGGCAGTACCGGGAGAGCCATCCCGGGCGCTCCTCTGCCCCCGAGCAGCACCCCTTCTCCCCGGGGGGGCCCAGCGGGGACAGCGGGGGCGTGGGGACCAGCTCGAACTTCTTCCAGATGTCCTCGCTGGGCGCTGTGGAGCGGTGGAAATCCTCCTGGGCGTCGTGATCGTAGAAGTAGTGCTGGTACGAGTCAAACTCCATCTCTGCACGGGGAAGGGGGCGGCCGAGAGAGGAACGGGCGCTCAGCGGAGGGGCAGCCCCAGGGATGAGGGGGGACCCCCACCCCGGCGCCAGCCCCCGAGCCGGGACCGCGGGCGCATTGTTCCCCCGCTCTTATAGCCCGGCCGCGGAGCCCGGCCCCGCCCCCGCCAATCGCCGCGCATAAATTTGCATAAAGGGCGTGTTCGTGCACAATGCCCCGCCCCTATGGCACACGGTAAGAGGGGTGCGCGCCCCCCCCTCCCCCGGGTTCCCGGTGTCGCTACCGGCGACGTTCACGGGGCTCTGGAGCAGCAGCCACGCCGTGCGCTGGGCTGGGGGCTCCTCGCTGCCCCCAGGAGGGTCCCGGGGGCTCCCAGCGCCCACCGGGAGGGGCAGGGTTTGGGGGATCCCCCTCTGCAAGCACTAAGGGGGGACACGCAGCCGTGCCACCAGCCTGGGGACGAGGGCAAAGCTAACTGGAGAAGAGGGGACAAGTCACAGGGAGGCATCAGCTGCCGCCGGGGATGATTTTTGAGGGCTCTCTGTCTTATCTGTCCCCTCTGCTTGGCTGTCACCCAGTTCCTGTTGGGCTGCCCAGCTCACACTGGGTGGCAGGAGAGCGGCTCCGGCACTGGGCAGAATTGGGGTCACTTCGTGTGTCTGTCCAGCTCAGGGAGCCACCCTGGATGACACCTGGAGGCACCCCCAGTCCTTCCCAAAGCCCTCACAGACCCAGCTGGGAACATTTCCTCCCTGAAAGACACCAACTCCAGCAGAAAGCTGGCTGAAACAAGGAGGGGCTGTGGGGGCACCAGAAAAACAGAGCTGGGGGACACAGGGCCCGTAAGAAATGATGTCTGTGCATGGAGGAAGAGCCATGGAGGGGTTGGGACCCCCCAGGGGTGTCAGGAGCCACGGGCTACAGGGAAGTTGGGTTGTTCTGGGACAAGCACTCAGCTCCCACCAGCAGCATTTTGCCCGTGCAGCACCTGGCACATCCAGCCTTGGTGTCCGGAGGGACACGCTGCGTCCTTGGGGACACGGGTGAGCTCAGCAGGATGCTGCATCCCTCCAACGCCAAGTTCCTTCTAGAAAGGGCAATAAATGTTGTGAAAACACACTGGGGCTTTCACACTCTGCAATCAGATGTTACACACACGCACAGAGAGGTACAAAGTCCACCCGGTACCAACAGATTCCCCTGGCAGTGTGTGTGAACCCACTTCAGCCCCAGCACCCTCCTTTTGCCACCCGGGGTGGATGAGGCCACGGGATCTGCCCCAGCCGGCAGCACTGGGAGCTGTCGGGGCTGGGGACCGGGGGGCAGCACCGGCCCTGGACGGAGGAAAGCGCCCCAGTACAGCGACCAGTCCAGCCCAGTACCGCCCAGTCCTGCAGTGCCCTTCATGGACCAGCACAGCCCAGTAAAGTCCAGTGCAGTCAGTCCAGTGCAGCCCAGTCCAGCCCAGCCCGGTCCATCACAGCTCCCCCCGGTCCCCACGGTCCCCTCCGGTCCCTGCCGCCGTCCGCCGCCACCGGCGGGCACAGGGCGCCACCTGCTGGCCCCGGGAGCACCGTCCGTGGGCGGCGGGGACGCGCGGACGACACCGCACCGAGCACCGCCCGCCCGGGGGGACAGCGCTGCCCGTCGCTCCGTGCCTCAGTTTCCCCATTGCCAGCGGGCACTGGGCAGGCAGAGGAGCAGGGCTGGGAGCGGGCGCTGGGCTGGCGGCCGTCCCGGGGTCCCCAAGCAGGTGATGTGCCCCGGTGTGTCCCGGTGTGCCCCGGTGTGCCCCGGGGCAGCTCCGGCCCTTTCCCTTGCTGGCTCGGGGACCCTGCAAAGCTTTGGCAGCTGCAGCGCCTGGGAGGGTGCTGGCCCGGGACTGTGGTTTCTCAGCCGTGGGGTCCTCGCGATGGCCGCAGTGTCCTAAATGCTCTCCTGGCTCTTCCGGAGCAGCCCTGAACATCCCGATCCTGCCCGCAACGCCCGCGGGGCTGGGGCAGGAGCTGCGGGATCCCGGAATCCCAGTGGAGTCCGAGCTGAAGTTCCCTTTGTACTCCGATCTCAGCTTCGGCCCCACTCCCCAGCCACGCTGGTAGCCCCGGGCATGTCCCCGGGGTGTCACCAGCCGGAGTCCTCAGGGCTGCTCCTGCCCTTTTCCCTCTCTGGGAAGCACGAGTGCAGCCCTCTCTTCCTCCTCAGGAAACAAATCGCCCTGCGCTGAGGGCAGACTGAGGTGCCGCAGAGGTTTGTGCTGCCCCAGCACCTGCAGTGACAAGTGGTCACGGCTGGGGACACAGCTGGCACTGCCCCAACTGCTGCACCCGCAGCACAGCGGCGCGCCCTCCTGCAGCCTATGGCGCCCGGCCACGTCTCCTTCCTCCCTCCTTTCCTTCCTCCCCGCTGGCCTTTCCCAGGGCGAGGCAGGAGCTCGCCCCGGCTTCGAGGGGCTCCGGGCACTTTGAAGGTGCAGGAGCAGCGCTGGAGGGGCCGCGGCCCTTTTCATCCCGGCCTCTCCAGGCGCTGGGCAAACACACCCGAGAGCTCCCTCTGCGCAAGCACGGCGGGTGGGTGACGGCCCCGGGGGTGTGGTGACAGCGACAGCGGAGCCACACACGGCACAGGATAACCCTCACCGTGCCCCACAGCTGCAGGGTGCTGGCAGGGTGCTGGCAGGGTGCGTGTCCCCGGTGCTGGCACAGCCCCACGGGAGCCGCCGTGGCCCTGCTGGAGGCTGGCACAGCTCCACAGATGATGCAAGGGCATCTCCCCAGGGCCCTGTGCCTTTTGGATCCCCACTCCCAGCAGGGCTGAGCTTTGAAGCTCCAGACCACACAGTGCTTCCCCGCAGTGGGCTGCCACTCCCGGAGCCTGGCAGGTGTCTCACGGGTTGGGGCTCTGCCTCTGGCTGTCCCCGTGCCATTGCACCAGCAGCAGCCTTCGAGCCACTCTGCCATCCCACGGGAGTCTTGGATAGCTCAGGGAGGGAGCACAGGCTGTGCCAACACATCCTGGCCCCATCTCATCCCCCTCTGCCTTGTGACATGGTCCCCAGGGTCCCACACAGGAGAGGGGTGGGCAGCACAGGGCAGCTGCCACGTGCAGCCACGCACTGAGTCCCCTTTGTCCCCAAGAAGCTGTTGGGCAGCAGGCACGGAGCCTGGCTGGAGGTTTGCAAAATGCCATCCCTAGCTCCTTTGGGCTGCAGGAACACCACTAAACGCTGCCCAGCCAGACAGGGAGGGGACAGCGCCCACAGCCCCGGGGTCACACCAGCCCCAGCGCCCCGGGTGTGCAGGCACCCACTCTGAGAGCACAGAGAAAAGGAAAACGCAGCCCTGCTGCCTCCTCACTCGCTCCGCTGGTCTCTGTCACACCCTGCCCGACAGCAGGAGGTGCACTGAGCCCTGGAGAAGCTCTGCAGCGTCAGGCAGTGCTATCCCCACGCTCCGGCAGGTCTGTGGGCCCCCAAAAGATCCGGGATCACCTCTCTGCTGTTTGCCCCGAGCCCACCGTCCCTGCCCGGGCTGGCCCAGCCTGGCAGGGCTGTCTGGTTTCGGGTGCTCTCACACTTGCTCAGATCCTGCTCCAGGCTGTGCCGGATGTGTGACAGAGGGAGGTGTGGGTGGCAGGAGGGATGGCACCGTGCACTGGAGCCTCCATCCTCTCGTGTCCCCAGGGCCAGCATTTGGGTCCCTCCCCAAAGAGGCCCCTGTGGTGTCTCCAGCTGATGCAGGTGGAGGCCAGGCTGGTGTGGTGTCACTGTCAGAGGGGTCCTGGTGACAAGGATGACCATGTGAGTGGCCCAGCCCCAACCACCTGTGGGTCCCTGGAGTCCCCGGGCTTGGCAGGAGCTGCTGCACGGACATCCCCAAGGGATCAGCCCTTGGCGGCTCATTTATCACCATGAGGATCCCCCAGAGCATCTGCTGGGGTGGAAGGGCTCAAATCCCCCACCGGAAATTGTGCAATGCCAGATCTGGGGGAGAAAATCCTCCTAATCCAGGGAAATCCTGGTCTGTCTACTTCTCCTCTTCATATGCAAGGCTGGGTTCACCTATCTGTGGTCCTTCTGCACAATCTCTGTCTCCCTTTGTTCCCCTAAAGCCGTGTTTGCCCAGGAGGCAGTTCCTGAGTGCTTTGCTCAAGGACAGGAGTGCCAAAAGTATTCCCAGGAGCTGAGGAGCCCCTGGTACAAAGGGAGGAGAGTAATGGTGCTGGGGTCACACGCAGTGGGGAGTCTGGTCCCTAGAGCTGTCGAGTGCCACCACAGGAGTCCCCTCTGCTCCTGGGCAAGAGTTTTTCCCTGTGGAAAGGGAAACTGAGGCAGGTCTTTACCCACACCTCACTCCCCTCTTGTTTTGAGGTATTTTGTGTCACTGATTCGAAGCCTCACACAGGGCCCCATCCCCAGGGTGTGGCATCCCTGTGACAGGGGCAGTGCCAGGGGAGAGCCCACTGCAGGTGTATGAGGGGCCAGAAACTGTGAATCAGCGGTGACACCAGCTCGGTGCTCCCGAAAACTGGGAGTGCCTGGAGCTGCTGGGCCACCCGCCCTGCTCATCTCTCAGCTTCTGCTGCATCCCAGGTCCTCCGTCCTCCCTGCCTGCTCCCATCCCCATGGCCAGCTGCAAGTGGCATCGGGGGATGGCACTGGTGCCACGCTGGCCCCTTGGCTCAGCCCTGCTCTGCAGCCTCGTCTCAGGGTGATCTTTGATCCCTGGTGGCCTGAGCCGAGGGCAGCTGGTGGCTGTCGCTGCGGTGACACTGACACGGGTCAGTGTGTGCTCGCTGCTGGGCAAACAGCACCTGGCACAGCCGGGCTCGATGTCCGTGTGGCCGTCCCGTGAGGGGGACACTGTGAGAGTCCCCTGGACACTGCCAGTGTCCCTTGCATCCTTTGGAGCAGGGCCTCTTGTGATCACAAGGGGGGTGGTTTAAACTGAAAGAGGAGAGCTTTAGGTGAGATATAAAGAAAGTTTTTAACGATGAGGGCGGTGGGGCGCTGGCACAGGCTGCCCAGGGAGGGGGTGGATGCTCCATTCCTGGAAGTGCTGGAGGCCAGGGAGGATTTGGGCTCGGAGCAACCTGGCCAGGAGCCGGCAGCGATGTGGGATGGGCTGTAAGGCCCCTTGCAGACCAAACCGTTCTGCGATCCTAAGGGATGAATTGCTGGGATGGAGCGAAGGGACGGAGTGGGCGGCTGAGGGACGAAGAACGGGAGAATGATGAGGCGATGCGGGNGCTAACGCCGATCCCGGTTGCAGGAGAGCCGCGAGCGGCTGTCGGTGTGCAGCAAGTTGTGCTACGCCGTCGGGGGAGCTCCGTACCAGATCACGGGCTGCGCCCTCGGCTTCTTCCTCCAGATCTACCTCCTGGACGTGGCGCAGGTACGGCCGCGTTGAGGCTGGGCCGGGCTGGGGGGCGGGATTGGCGCTGCGGGTCCCGCGGCTCCCGGTGCTGCTTTGCCCGGGGGAATGGAGCTCCTCGGGGCCGGGCAGTGCCCCG
>VYXD01014237.1:357403-370249 GCA_013397195.1 Hylia prasina | reverse complement strand
TGCCCCGACCCCGCCGGACCCCCGGGGGATGCGGGTTTGCCCCGGGCCGGTGCCACGCGTGTTATCGCCGTGCGGCTGCTCCGTGCTTGGGTTCCCCGCGGGACAAAGCGGGGTCGTGGTGGCTGTTTTGGGGGGGCACAGGACCCGTCCTGCAGACCCGCAGCGTGCCGGGTCGGTGTGGAACACGGAAGGAAGGAAACCGCGGGAGGAGAGGCCGTGGGCTCCCTTGTGCTGGGTTTGGGGAACTCTGCTCTGAGATGTGGGAATTCCGTGTGGAAAGAACGTGGTGGGGCAGCGCTCCCAGGTACCGGGAGCCTCAAATCCCTCTGAGCAAGGGGGACAGACCGAGGGACTGCTCCCAAACAGTTGTGGGGTCACAGTCGGATGTTGGGATGGTCGTGAGGGGCTCAGGAAGGGCAGCTGGGAGCGCTGGGGGTTTGCATATCCCGACACAAGTTCCTCCTCCTGCAGGTGGACGCTTTCTATGCCTCCATCATCCTGTTTGCGGGACGAGTGTGGGATGCCATCACGGACCCCATGGTGGGATTCTTCATCAGCAAAACCTCATGGACCCGCTTCGGCCGCCTGATGCCCTGGTAAGAGCTGCTGGTAGTGCCCTGCATTCCCTGCCTGATGTGTCACAGCTCTTCCAGTCAGCTTTGGGTATCCCCTGGCATGAGGCGTGCAGGGCACGATGTGCTGATGCCCTGGCTCAGCCAGGTGAGGTGCCAAGAGCTCCAAAAAAGCCCCAGGTGCCACCAACAGCTGGGTGGCCTCAAGTTTGTGCCTGTTGCCCTGGCCGGTCCCAAGCTGGGCCTGGCTGACCTTGATGTCACTGCACCTGTGCACTCCAACGTCCTTGGCCCCGTGCTGGACTTTGCTCCTGTGGTGGCTGCAGAGCCAGGGCAGGTGGCACCACAGCCTCGGGGAGGAGGGCCGGGGGTGTGTGTGGCAGAACCTGGGTGGTGGAAGTGCCGGCTGAGAGTCACGAGGGTGCGGGGAAGCAGCTGTCATGGATCTGGGTGTCTGCACGTGGGTGCAGCGGCGAGCTGGGCCGAGGAGCGGATGGGATGGGCTTTGTGAACCCCCAAATGGCTCGTGGCTGCACCCAGGGCGGGCTCAGGCATCCCTGAGCACCTGTTCCTGCACGGGATGTGGAGCATTAGTGCCTAAGTGGGGACGGGGTGGCTAAAATAACCTCGTGTGCCTGTGGGGTCGCTGAAATACAGAGAGGGTGGGCACGGGGTGGGAGAGTGGAGCTGGAGGGACGCAGTGCTTTCCCCCACAGATTATACCCTCTGCTTCCTGCCTTTCCTGGAATAGCTCTGGGCAGCAGCAGGCAGTTGTTGAAGGCAGGCTCCACACACGTGGCCTGAAATAGCTTCTCCCTGCCTGCAGCAGGGTCTGGGGTCCGGAGATTAGCGCGGGGCTGTGTGGGAGAGCTCCGCTCGCCCTAATCTCGAGCAGGGGGTGGGACTGAAGTGGCCGCATTCCTCGGAGCAGCTCCTGCTTCGTTAAAATTAGCCAGAGCCTTTGGCTCTGCGCTGGGCCCCTCAGCAGCGCCGGGGCGGCCGGAGCTCGCTGCTATTGTGCATGGCTCAAGGGCTGCCCGCAGAGTCCAATTAGGATGGAGTCGAGCTGATTTTAAACCTCTTAAACCCAGGTTTTTCTGGCTCTGCGGGGCTGCACAGCCCCAGGCTGGTTGGTATTGCTGCTGTGGCTGCAGAGCTGCTGGTGCTGCCTCAGTTTCCCTGCGTGCAAAGCCAGGAGCTGCAGGCATTGGGGTGGTCTCAAGGCTGCTGCCTGACCCCAACCCTCAACACCTGCAAGGTGACCCCGCCATGTGTGAGGGTTTATTGCCGGGCTCTGAAGGGACCAAGCCCATCTGGCACCAGCACAAAGCTTGTGGTTGTTCCAGTTCCTTGGAAGAGAGAGGACACCTTCCCTGTGGGTCACCACCTCTCTCCCTTTCAGTTCTCTCTCTTTCAAACACTTTTTTTGGGGGGCACATTTCCTTCCACCAGCTCATCCACTGGCTGCTTCCTCTTCTTCCCCCGGCCTCGTGGACGTCAGTCTGTCCCCAGCTCTGAGCTGGGATCCCCATTTCCTTGACCACCGCGGACTTCCCGCTGACGAAACTTTTCCCTGAGGTGTCGGTGTCTGAGAATCCCCGGGCTTTGACCTCCTCCGGGGGCAGCAGCCGTTTGCAGACGGTTAAAGCCGGCCGGGGAGGGCTGTGCTGAGCGGCACAAAGGAACACACCATCCTGCGGGGCCAATGAGCGCCGGGGCACGTCACGGCAGCCGCCGCCTCCGAGCGCCTTAATCACCTCGCCCTGGGTCAGGGGTTACTCTCAGTCACTATTTGCCTGCCAGGAGCTGTGGTCAGCCCTGGCCGGGGCTCAGCTGCCTCGGTGCCGGGGGAAATTGGCACATCTGACGCTCATGCGATGGCGAGCGTGACGCTCTGGTGATTTCATTCAGCATTTTGGCTCCGCGTTTCCCTTGGCTCCACGTATGTGAGCGCAGATAAGCGGCAGCGAGGAGGAGCTGGAGCTGCTCGGCGCTTTCCTCCCCCCTCCTTCCCCAACGGGGTGACGTGGGCGCGGAAAAATGTGCATGTGTTGGGTCCTGTCGCTGCTCTCCATCCGTGGAGTTTCTATTTCTCGCTCTCCCCGTGCCTTCCCCGACTTTAAAAAGTTCTGCGTCCTGTGCGTCAGCCTGGACGGAAAGATCTCGCTGTACCCTGGCCGTGAGAGGCTCTGTCATGTGTCCACTCCTGCTGGACTCACTCCAGGACCTCTGTCCTGGGCTTTGTGGAGCTCAGGGTGCTCGTAAATCCCCCAGCAAAATCCATCTCCTAAACAGATGTGGGTTTAACCTCAACACCTGGCTCGCTCCCCTCCTTCCTGCTCCCCTGGGTGCCTGTGGTGTCCCTGGGGTGCTGGAGCAGGGCAGAGCTGTGCCCTGGCTGTCCTGCAGCAGGACAGGGGTTATGAGATCTGCTGCATGAAGAGGGCAGATGCCCTTGCTGGCAGCTCCTGCAGGAATTGCTGCCAAGGCCCAGCACTTGAGCAGTCCCCTGTGATCCTCTGTTGCATTTTGCATCCCATGCCCCTGCTCCAGCAGCTCTGGAAGGCTGGGCAGAGGTGGAGGAAGGAGCCAGCCTGCTGCTGGTTTGCTCAGCTGCTGCCAGAAGAGCAGGGCTGACCCCAGGACCAGGGCTTGGAAGGTCTAGGCAGCAAAGCCAAGCTGGTGAGAGGTTTTTGGCTGCTGGGGAGCAGAGCTGAGCTGCCTGGCTGTTCCCCAGCCCCTGTCAGGGTGAGGGAGGTGATTACATCCTGCTGAACACAGCAGTGCTGCCTGGGGGAGAGGTCGGGGCTGGGGGTGGAAGGCAAAGGCAGGAGCAGATCAATCGCTTCTGTGGAAGGAGACATCCCTGTTAGTGCAAGGAAAGCTCTTCTCTGGAACTCTGAGTCAGCTCTTCCGACCCTGTGAGACCTGAGCTGCTGCCTCCAGCCTGGTTTGGATCACCCCTGGGGCAGCTCAGGGGCCCCCAGATCAGATGCCTGAACCCCATGGCATGTGTGGGAGCAGGGAGAGCTGGGCTGGTCAGGCCGTGCCCACAAGGCTGACACTTTGTTCTCTCCAAGGATCATGTTCTCCACCCCTTTCGCCGTCATCTCCTACTTCCTCATCTGGTTTGTGCCAGACATCTCCACAGGACAAGTGATGTGGTATCTTGTCTTCTACTGTGCCTTCCAGACCCTCGTGACGGTGAGTGGGGCTCTGCTCACACCTGGAGGCTGCCAATCCCTGCCTGCCCCTTGCTGAGCTGCACAGAGGGGCAGAAACCCCTGCCCCAGGTCCCTTGGGCCGTTACATCCCCCCTGAGCCCATTCTCCTTGTGCCATTGCAGTGTTTCCACGTGCCCTACTCAGCACTGACCATGTTCATCAGCAGGGAGCAGAGCGAGCGGGACTCGGCCACTGCCTACCGTAAGAGCTCCCCTTCCCTTCCCCCCCCCTCCTCCTTCCCTTTTTCCCCCATTCCCTTGGGAATTTGGAGAGAGCTGTAGCACGGCTGGGCTGGCTCGTTTCTCTCTGGGAAGAATCCCAGCTGGGAATGCTCTGCTGTGGACAAGGGCTCAGTCCTGCTGGCCTCTCCCTGCAGGTATGACCGTGGAGGTGCTGGGCACCGTGCTGGGCACTGCCATCCAGGGCCAGATCGTTGGCAAAGTGGACACTCCCTGCATCGGGAGCCCTTTCTTCTTCGGCTTGTCCAACTCCTCGGTGGCCATGGAGGAGCTGAACATGACCCACGACACCGAGTCGCTCACGGACACCGTAAGCTGGGGCTCCCCTGCCGTGTGCTCCCCTCAGAGCAGGCCTGTTCCCGGGGTGAGCCCCTTCCCTGAGTGCTGCTCCTTCTCTTGCACAGAGAAACGCCTACATGATCGCTGCGGGGGTCATCGGGGGGCTCTACATCCTCTGTGCCCTCATCCTGCTGCTGGGCGTGAGGGAGAGGAGAGGTGAGGCTGGAGAGGGGCTCAGGGCTTGTGGGAATGCTGCTGTTCCTTCCTCTCCAGCAGCTTTTGGCACCTCGTTTGTGGGTGTCCCCGAGGAGAGGGGCAGGTGGAGCTGAGCTCTGGGTCTGGGGAGGTGCTGCAGAAGGGCAGGAGGCCAGAGCACCTCTGGGGTTTGTTAGATAACCTTTATCTTGCCCGTTTTTGGCTGGCCAAGGTTGCCAGTGCCAGCCAGGGCATCCCGGGGGGATGTGATATCCAAACTTGTGTCCTTCCCTCTCCCTGCTTATCCTGGGGGAATCAGCCAGGCCACTCGGTGGGGCTGAGGCACCCCCGGGTGAGGGCAGGGGTTGCCCCGACTCCCTTGGGCTGGGATGCTGTGGGTGGGCAGGGGTTGTTGAGGGCGCTGAGCGGTGAGATGGAGCACCCATGGGTGCTGTTCTGGGGGAGGTCTAATGCTGATCTCTGCTCCCCAGAGTCCTCTGAGCTCCAGTCGGACGAGCCTGTCTCCTTCTTCCAGGGGCTGAAGCTGGTGATGAACCACGGGCCCTACATCAAGCTCATCGCCGGCTTCCTCTTCACCTCGCTGGCCTTCATGGTGAGCTGGAAGGGCTGGGGACAAGGGACAGCAGCGTGGGGGTGGCTGTGGGGACAATCCCAGGGGCTGGGAGTGATGGATGAGCCGGAGCTGCCCCGGGCAGAGGGAGGAGGATGTGGCCCCGTGCCCTCGGAGGGGTCGGTGAATGGCCTCTTTCTTCCCCTGCCTGCGCTGGGGGCACAGCTGTGTGAGGACAGACGTGTCCCCCGGGTGTCCTCCTGACCCCTGCCTCCTTTTTCCGCAGCTGCTGGAGGGAAACTTTGCCCTCTTCTGCACCTACACCCTGGGCTTCCGCAACGAGTTCCAGAACATCCTCCTGGCCATCATGGTGGGTACAGCCCTGTCCTGGGGCAGCGGGTGCTGGCACGGGATGGGGGCTCCATGGGCTGAGGGGAGGAACAGGGACACAGGGACAGTGATCAGAGGTCCCCTGGGACGAGGGGAGGGAGAAGAAGCTGCCAAATGTCCTGCAAAGGCTGGGTGGGTTGGCAGGAACAGCGGGGCCTTTGTTCCTGTGTGAACAAGGCCACAGACGGGGGAGACCAAGAGCCATGGGGGCCTTTTGTCCAAATCCTGCCACTTGTCTCCCTCCCCTCCCCGCCTTTGAGAAAAGGATCTCAGTGTTTACTGCCAGGAACATGGAGCAAAACATCTCCTTGAGAGCTCTTTTCAGCTTGCCTCATTCCTGGAAGCACCTCCTGCCCTCTCCTCAATGGGGTGGAAAGGTCTGAGGTGCCACGGTGCCTGCAGAGCCTGGCTCCTGGCCACGGGTGCAGGTGACAAGATCAGGTCCCTTCCCAGCACCAGATGTGTCAGATCCTCCCTCTGTCAGGGCAGGTGTGGTGCCAGGGCTCTGCCCTGGGGGAGGAGGTGGCCCCACACACCACAGCCACGTGTGGCTTTGTGCCAGCCCCGGGAGCATGCGGAAATCACAGGTGCTGGAATTGGGATGGGAGGAGGCCGAGCCAGGAGCTGCTCCTTGCTGGGAAGGGCCCTTCCTACAGAGCAGAGCCAACACCATGACCCTTCTCTTCCCACAGCTCTCGGCCACCTTGACCATTCCCTTCTGGCAGTGGTTCCTGACCCATTTTGGGAAGAAAACAGCTGTCTACGTGGGCATCTCAGTGAGTGTCCCCTCAGGTGTGGGGTGCACATGGGGATGGTCTTTACCACACGGGATCAGCAGAGTTCCCAGAGTTCCCCCTGGGGCAGGGGCTGCTGCTAATGACAGTTTGGTGCCTGTCCCTCCTCCTGCTGTTTGTGCTGTCCTGGATGTGTCCCTGTGGGGCTCAGGGAGGGACACTGCACCTCTGGTTCCCTGGCTGTCCCTGCACTTCGAGGGCTGGGATTTGGGAGGGAGAAAAGCCAGGGGGTCTGGGCCAGGCCCTGCTGATGCCAGCGTGGTCTCTGTCCCCTCTGCAGTCTGCCATCCCCTTCCTCATTGCCGTGGTTGTCCTGGACAGTAACCTCTTTGTCACCTACGTCGTGGCCGTCGCCGCCGGGATCAGCGTGGCAGCCGCCTTCCTCCTGCCCTGGTGAGTGTCAGGGGCTGGGCAAGGGGCTCCCAGCGGGGTTAAAAACCCTCAGAAGGCTTTTTTTTGCAGAGTCTTCAGCCCCAGGTGGGGCTCCTGAGGGAAATGCTCTCAGCAGAGAGGAGGTCTCAGTCCTGGTGGTCACCATCCCTCTCCCTGCACAGGTCCATGCTGCCAGATGTCGTCGATGACTTCAAGCTGCAGCACCCCAGCTCCCATGGCCACGAGGCCATCTTCTTCTCCTTCTACGTCTTCTTCACCAAGTTCACTGCTGGGGTCTCCCTGGGCATCTCCACGCTCAGCCTGGAGTGAGTTCCTGCGTGGGAGCCGAGGGGAGGGCAGGGAGGGAGGCTGAGCCCTGGGAGGGAGTTGATGGGCTCAAAATCCAGTTGTTGCTCCAAAGCTCTCCCCCCGGGGAGCAGTGCAGCTCCTGCAAACTCTGCCTCCTTTTCCTGAAGGTGCCTTTCTGCCCACAGCTTTGCAGGGTACCAGACCCGGGGCTGCTCCCAGCCTGGCCAGGTGAACTTCACCCTGAAGATGTTGGTGTCTGCCGTGCCCGTGGGGCTGATCCTGCTCAGCCTGCTGCTGTTCAAGCTGTATCCCATCGATGAGGAGAAGCGGAGGAAAAACAAAAAAGCCCTGCAGGATTTAAGGTGAGTGTCAGGCAGCAAACAAGGCCTGTGGGGGTGCGTGTGGGGGCAGGACCAAACGGGTTGGGACACACTGTGACTTGTCCAGGAATCCTCCAGGACCCGTGGGTGGTGGCGTGAGGGAAGGGCTGACTTTGTTTTCCCAATCCCAGCTTCCAAAGGGATGGTGTGAAGTGCTGGGAGATCAGCAGGAACCCGCCCCAGCTGCCACCCAAAACTCGTGTGGGAGCTGCACGTGGTCCTGCTGTCCCTCTGGAGGCTCTTTGGAAGCTCCTGTGCCCCAAGGCAGATATTACTGGGACGCAGACCTTGCTCCTGTGGCTTAATCCGTGCCTCATTCCCAACTCTTTCCCCCAGGGAGGAGAGCAACAGCAGCTCGGAGTCGGACAACACAGAACTGGCCAGCATCGTGTGACCCGGGCCGGGTCTGTCTGCTCACACTGGGGCTCCCCAAGGCCTTGTCCCCTCGGGGCTGGCCCAGCCCGGTGCCTCTGGAGGTGCTGGAGGAGCCGTGTGGAGCATCCACTGCCTCGAACTCGGGATCTGTGCCCGTCCCGTGCCTTGCACGGGGCCCACAGAGCGCTGGTAGTGTACATTACACACATCGTGGTGCCTCAGCAGAGACAAACACTCTCCCTGCCAGGCTCTGGAGGGCAGGGAAGCCTGGACTGGGATGGTTTTGCCTGGAACAGATGTGCCCAGTGCCCTGCCTGGGGGTGATCGTTAGTGTACATTACACTGTCAGTGTGCCCAGGATGTGAGCTCACCTCTGCTGTCTCTACAGAGGGCACTAATGTGGGAGCTGTTCTTTTTTTTTACAGAGCCTAATTAACTTAATGATGTAAATACAAAGCTGTTTCCTGTTTGTATATATCTGTACAGAACCCAAACCCGAGGACCTGTTAATATTAATTTACATAAAAGTGGGGGAAGTCGGCAGCGGGCGTGAAGGATTTGTTTTTCCACTCGGCTGGGATTTTTCACGGCTGTCAGCGAGCCCAGGGTCCCTTTACACACCACGGGGTGCAGGATTGACTTCTCCTGAGCCCTGGTGCAGGAATGCCATAATCCAGGCAGGAGGCTGTGCTCAGCCCTTGCCCTCGTGCAGCTCCTTGCTCGGTGCCTGTGTCGCAGCCATCCAACAAAGGCTCTATTATTTCCTCCTTTTCAAGAGGGGAACGGGGGTGGAGGAAGGAATGAAATCAAAGTGCTGCCAGCAGAGATGGTGAACTCGAGGCTGGAGACAGGAGAGGCAGCTGGGGAGTGGAGAGAAAGGGAATGCTGTGGGTGACACTCAATGCTGGGGAGCACTAATCTCCCTGGATATTTATACCCTCCTCTCGCATTCCCTGCTCCCACAGCAGAAAGGGGGAGAGCCCTGCTCTCCCCAACGCCTCCAGCAGCAAGTGGAGCTCGAGAAAAGGGGGCTGGAATCAGCACAGCAGGGATGAAGCAGCCACCCCCATGGATGGGGTGAATTCGCAGCTTGTGCTGGCTCTGCCCTGTCCCCAAGGCCACTGCAGCAGGGGACAGGGCTGCTGCCTTTTGGTGAGCACACAAGAAGTTGGTGGGGCCAGGGCGGGGGAAGGATGGCTCATCCTTTGTTCCACATTTGGGTACAAAGGACAGGAATGAGGATGGGGTTTAAAAATAACCAGAGGGATCAGCTGGGAATGCTCCACCAGGCCCCACTCTGCCCCTATGGCTGGGGAAGGAAGGCAGAGGGATGGTGTGGGGAGGCTGGGAGCTGGTTTTGTGCTCAGCAGGGGCACGAGGCAGTGCTGGCTGGGGCTGGGGAGCTCCCTGCAGCAAAGGAACCAGGGCAGGACAACGGGGGGACAAAGCCAGTGCTCTCTGCAGCCCCTGTGCTGGGGCAGGTGGGTGTCAGGAACACCCTCTGCAAGAGGAGGAAAAGGAGGAAGGCTCCAGCCAGCACAGAGCTCAGAATGGTTGGGAACGTTCTGACCCCTGCACTGCTCCTGGCTGGGATTGCCAGGAGTTATCCTGGCCATTGCCATGACCTGGCTGCCTCTGAGGGGTGTGGGCAGTGCTGCTGCCTCCAAGGAGTTGAAAGATTGCAGTGAGCCTTTGTTTTTTTCTCAGAGAGGTTCAACAGAAATAAGGGACATTTTATTCTTTGCCTCCTTGTTTTTTTGGCTCTGTGGAGCTCACGAGGAGGAGTTTCTGTTCAGGTTTGTTGCAGCCAGCCCAAGAGACTAAAACCAAACTTGAACTGGGGCCTGGATCTTCCTCGCTGAGCACACACCTCTTCTGTTTGAGGCTTCTGAGAAAATGAGATGTGTGGGGGGAAAGTGACCATAAGAGCTGATAACACTGGAGCTCTGGGCAGAGCTCCAGCCTGAGAGCAGGGATCCTGCTCCAGTTGTGGCTACAGAGGGTGTCACTCCAAGCATGGAGAAGAAATGAGTGGCAAGAAAAGCACAGGGAGGTGTTGCCTGTACCTACAGCTGTGCTCTGGCTTAATCCACACACACCTTGGGCGTGGAGCAAATGCAGCCAAGTGCTGGGAAGCACCTCCCTGCAGAGCTGGGGCATCAGAGCCAGGAGGTGGGAAAGGCAGGGTGCATTTTCAGCTGTGTGCTCACACCTGCTGGGCTGCTGCCTCTCAGGGCAGATGGGCCAGGCTGTGCCTCCCAGGAACCAGCTGCCAGGGCTGGGAATCAGCCCTGAGTCCCAGCTGAGGGCTCCAGCAGTCTCCTGGGCCAGCCCTGAACTTGGGGGTCTTGTGCAGGAGGGGAGCAGAGGGTTTCTGGTCTGCTCTGGGGACCAAATGACTGCAAAGGGGACAAAAATCAAACATCAGTTGTAGCTCCAAAAGGCAGCACAGGAACCTGCAGAACTCCATGCTCTGGCAGGACCTCACTGCCTCAGGCAGGTGGAGGCAGCAGGAGTGACTGCAGGGACAGTTCCAGAGCTGACAGCAGCCACGCTGAGTCTATTTACCCTGCAGGAGAAAAGTGGAAGTGTGAAGAGTCTCTCCTTGCAGAGGGTGAGGAATAACCCCTCTCCTTATCTGCAGGGAAAGAGGAAAAATCCTCGGGTTTATCTGGCAGCAGGATTTGTGAAACATCCCAGCGGCTGCTGGTGAGGATGGATTTCCCTGGGCTGGAAGGATCCAGGAGCAGCAGGAATCACCCAGGGCTGGTTTCAAACACTTCAGGCTGTCACCTCAGAGTCCCCAGGGAGGGGCTGGAGCACGGGGCAGATCCAGCTGGGAATTAGCTCAGACTGGGAATTTCTGGGAAGCAGCAGCAGGAATGCTGGAGCAGCCTGTGCCCAGGACACGTGCTGGGTTCTGTCAGCCCCTGGGGACAGCAGAGTTAACCCAGGCCACCTGTGCAGGATGGGTGTCACAGCTGTCCCCAGGGGTCACTCTGTCTGTGCCACCAGGCTGAGGTCACTGGCGTCATCTGCAAACACAGGCTGACGTGTTTTGGTGGGCTTTGGTTAATGTTTTGCAAATGCACTGTTCCCAAGGTTGTTTGCAGCCCCAGGACTACTGCACATGGACAGAGATGATGGGGCAGTGAGGTGGTTTCCTGCTGAAAAACACCCCCTAAATCCATTTTCCCAGGATTGAAGCTGGGCTGCAGCTCGGACATGTGCCCTCCTCACCCCACAACGAGGGACAAGTGCTCTCCAAAGGCTGCTGTTTGAGGGACGCAGACATTTTAGACAAAACACTGCTGAAAAACGAAGCAAATATTCCCATGGTGCTCGGAGAAAAGGGGGATGTGGCAGCAAACACGTGGGAGGGATGGAGCAGGTTGCCACATTTTATGGGCACTGGGAAGCCCCGCAGATCGCTGACCCTCCAGACTGTAAACACGCAGCTCCTCCGTGCCCCAGCCTTACCAGGAACTCACTCTTTGTTCCTCCAGGAACCCGTTCAGACCCAGCCCAGGAGCAAACACCGCGGCTGGGGCTGGGCTGGGCAATCCCCCTCCCTCTTCCCCATTCTCAGGTTAATTTTTTTGTTCCTCTCCCCATGGATCCAGCCCTGGAGGACAGCTCCTACCTGTGCTGCCCACCTGGACTCCCCCTACCCTGCTCCGGCCGGTTCTTCACTGAAAGTCACTTCACAGTGACTTTTAGGATGCTGTAAAACACAACCCAGTGGCCGCGCGGAGAAGAGGCAGCAGCGCTGTCTTATTTTCTATTTTGCATCACGTCTCGCGTCTGATGGTGATGGAGACGGGACAAGGGGCACAGCGGGCGTGGGCAAGGTGGAAAACGAGGCGAGAAAACCACAGAACAGCCTGAGCGAGTGCGGGAGCTCCGGGGAGGATGCGCTGAGGGCAGCGCGGGGAGCTGAGGGGATGCTCGGAGGGGAGGGGGATCCCGAGGAAAGGGGGATCACCGTGAGCTGGGTGTTTGTTCCCCCGCCCCACACACGCATCTCGCACCCGCCGGCAGCGCAGGGAAATCAAACCCTCGGAGGTTTTGGATGTCCCAAGCGGCAGCCGGGACCGGCAGAGCCTCACTAGGTGTCAGCAGAGCCCCGCCGCCCGCTCGGAGCGAGCCGTGACCATCTTTGGTAGCGCAGCCGGGCAGGAAGCGGCGGCGGCTTCTCCTCCTCCTTCCCAGACTGACAACGTGTCCGAGCCCTCCCCGGGACAGTGTCCCAGCCCTCCTTGGGACAGTGCCCGAGTCCACTCCGGGACAGTGTCCCAGCCCTTCCCGGGATAGTGTCCGAGCCCTTCCCGGGACAGTGTCACAGCCCTTCCCGGGACACTGTCCCAGCCCTTCCCAGGACAATGCTGCTCTGCACAGACCCCCGGCTCCGGGGCAGGATCTCTCCCTCACCCCGGGGCTGCTGAAAACACAAAGCTCCGGTGCCAGCTGCGGCACCACGGCAGCGAACTCCTTTTCGGAGCAAGTCCTGCCCCGACGGCAAAAGCAGACAGTGGAACTCTCTGTGGGAACAATCAGTGCCACTCCAAGCATCTCCTCCTTCATCCCCATCGTTTTTCCCTCGGCCACCCCAGCCTGGGACTGTCCAGCCACCAAGCTCGGATGATATTTATCCCCCCTCGGGGGCTGGGAGCTCAGGGCTCCGAAGTGCCCCTGGACGTACAGGAGCTTTCCAGGAGTTTTGGGATGAGCCAGCAATGCCAACCTCCCCTGGCACAGAGTCCCCCAGGATTCACCCTGAGAAGGAGTGTAGCCGTTTTAGTGTCCCATGAGGACCCTTCTCCCACCCTGCGCCCACCACGCTCAGAGGGGTCTTTACCTCAGCCCCCACCGTTCAAGCCATTTGGGGGGACCCGTTGATCCCTTCCACCTCCTCCCAGCCTCAACAGAGGCCACCCCCCTCCCGAGCCAACCGTGTCCCTGCAAGAAGGGGACGACCCCCTCCCCAAGGGGGTCTCATCCCCCCTAACCCCACCATGGAGGCCCACAGCGCATCTCCAGCCTCATCGCTAGACCTCAACCTTCAGACTTATCCCTCTCCCAGAGGCTCCCGCTTCATCCCAAAGCACCCCTAACCCCTCTCGGGGGGTCCCAAACATCCTGAGGA
>VYXD01014237.1:338480-357221 GCA_013397195.1 Hylia prasina | reverse complement strand
CCGGCCACGGATCTGAGGATCTGAGGGTCGGGAGTGAGCGGGCACCGGCACCGGGCACGGCCGGGCGGAGGATCTGAGGGTGGGGGGTGAGCGGGCACCGGCACCGGGCACGGCCGGGCGGAGGATCTGAGGGTGGAGGGTAAGCGGGCACCGGTACCGGGCACGGCCGGGTCGCAGGGCGGGAGTGAGCGCGGATCGGCGCCGGGACACGGCCAGATCTGGGGGCAGTACTGGCGAGAATGAGCGGGGACCGGGATCGGGACCGGGCACCGGGCGGGGGACACGGCCAGCCCCGGGGGCAGTACCGGCGAGACGTGAGCGGGAACACGGCCGCTCTCCCCCGGGGCAGGGGAACCCAGTCCGGGATCGGGAGAAGCCCCGGCCCGGCTGAGGGGGTAGATCCCCTAAAAGCGGTGGTTTGGGGTTAATTTGGGGCACAGAACGGTGCAAACACCCCCGCGCCGCTGTTACCGGGGGCCCTGCAGGAGCGGGGGGCTCGGTTACCGGGGCTGCACCGACTCACCGGGACAGGCGCGGGGGTGCCAGGTGGCTGATCCGGCTTCTCCCCGGTTTGCCGCAGCCTGGGGCGAGGATTTTTGTGCTCCACGCCCCGCGTACCGTCTCCATCCTCCCCCGGTGGTTCCCGTCCTCAGCCTGTTGCTGGTTCCTCCTCTTTGCGTTGTGCGGGTGGTTACTTAGGACCGGAGAAATGTGTGATTCCGTTGGATTTCGTGATGGTGAAATGGAAAAACACTAATTACAGGGTTGTTTTGCACATCGGGTTCTGGAATTCCCCCAGACCCGTGCTGCAGATGCCCTGAACAAAAACAAGAATCCGTGGCACCGAGACGCTGCTGTGCGTGCCCGTTCCCTTCCAGAGGCCATCCTTGTGTCCCTGGAACATTGCTGAGCTTTCTGAAAGCCAGAAATACCCCCTATTATTCATGCAGAAAGTTCAGCCAAGCGGCCCGTGCTGGAGCAGGCACAGGAGGGATGCTGAGCAGCTTCCATGCTCGGAATTCCTGATAGGGAGCTTGGTGCTGCATCCAGCTTAGCTCAGATCCCAGATCCTTGGTTACCTCGCTGGTGGATTCATCACTCTGACAGGGAAAGGAAGTGAGAGGAGTGTGGCAACTGAGGCTGGCAAGCACAGACCTCCTAATTCAGATAATTGTGCTGGAAAAGGAGCCTTTGCTCCAGTGCTGAGCTTTAACCCCCTCTTAACTTGTGAGTAAAACACCAAATAACATTTTTAATGGCTTCAAGGGGATTTGTTGTATGGGAAAGCTGGAATAGAGGCCAGATGGATTTTTTTTTTTTAAAAGCACTCTTGGTTTTCTAAATGAAGTGGATCTGAAATAGCAGGAGCAGCCAGCACGGGTTCTGGCGCAATGTCAGCAAGTATTGTTGGACTATAAACAGCTGAGATCTCTGTCCTGGCAGCTGCTGGGACCTGCAATAGCTGTCTTGTGTTCATGGCTGCTCCTGACCACTGGCTAAATTCAGGCATTTGACTCCTGCCTTGCTTCAGATAATTCCTGCCTTGATGAGCTGAACTGTTGAAAAAAGAAAAAAAAAATTCTTTAGGCTTTTGGCAGATATAAACGTTGGAAATCATCTGGTAGCTGATCCCCTGAGATATTCCAGTGTCAGCTCAGAAATAAACTGTGGTATGTTCCTAATTTAGTTGTCCCATCTTTATTTCTTTTGCCTGTAGAAACAGGAAGTAGCTGATGCAAATTCCGTGGTGCTGACAGCAGTTTGTCGGGCTCGGTGTGAGCAGAAGCGTAGGTTTGACTTGGCTTTGCCTATAAAACCAGCATTTGTGTCTTCCAGAATGTCTAAGAAAGGACTCAGGTTTATGTGCTGTCTCAAGCAAGCAAATAATTTCATTTTTGGTGTTTTTCTGAGGATTTGCTCACTCTGAGGCGGGGACAGGCCAGGTCCTTGATGTTCCCCGAACAGGAAGCTCCTCTTGCTGTGACGTGCAGGGTTTGGGGTAACTGATGTTTTTACCAATAAAATCCCTTCCTTTTATTGCTCTGCTCAGCCTGTTTGTGGCACAGCGTGTCCAGAGCTGTGTTCCCAGGCTGTGATGGGAATAAAGGGCAGTTGATAGATGAACAAATGTGCTGTGAAAAGGAATGGCCCCTCTGGCCGTGGGTGAAATGCCTGTTTGCTGCTTCCGCTCCACTGGTAATCAAAGTTCAATTGAATTTGAACAAGACCTGGATTTAAATCCTGTGTTGTGGTCTCAGAAGGGAGAGCTGCATCTTCACCCTGTCGGAGAACTCCAACCCTGCACGGGGAGCTGGAAAAGTATCCCTCATCCTTCTGGAGCACAGGGTGATGGTGCAGAGCAAAAACTGCCTCCTGGATGGTCTGTAGAGCAAAAACTGCCTCCTGGATGGTCTGTGTGTCTCGTCTTCCTCTTCACAGGAGGGAAACAAAATCTGATTGTTTGCACTGAGACCTGTGAAGTCAATTTGTCACTTTCTGTGGAATTACTTTCCATTCAAACAGGCCAGTAGACAAAACACTGTCTGGATGCAGTCCGCTGTGTGGTTGTTTTTATTTTCCCTGCTGAATGTTAATCTCTGGGTTGCAAACTGTGATTTAGTTACAGCTCAGTCTTTTTATTTCATTCCCTGTGAGTATCCAGACATCAGAAATAGCTGCATCCACAGGGCAAAGAGCACAGGGAAGGGCAAGTCAAGAGGAGGGGTTGAGATCCAGGACTCCGGGTTGCCTGCACTTAGCTCTCATTTTGCTGCCAATTTACCAACTGACTTATCTTTTAAGTTGCCCTAATGCCACCCATTAAAAGGAAATTAAAATGAGTTCACCATCTGCCTGGCAGCGCCGGGTTTGCAGAGCTGGTGTGGAGCACTCCTGGCTGAGGAAAAACAAGGAAGGAGTTGTCAAATATCAGGGAGAGTGGAAGGAATGCGAGTCCCAAGGAACGCTGTGGTTTTTGGACATTAATCCCACCCAGGGCTGAGGGGATTGCTCCCCGCAGCAGCGTGCTTTGCTGCTGGGGGTAGGAAGCAGCTTTCCAGCTGGACTCTCTGGTTGATAATCCTGATCCGAGCTGCAGTTTGCCACTGGGTAATGGGGCTGATCAGATTAGAGCCTCGCCTGGAATGTGGTGGGGATCAGCCGTGCAGAACAGCGGCTTTGTGTGCCCGGTCTCCTTCCCTGTGCCACATCCCTCTGGGAGCATGGCACGGCTTCCCTGCCAGGTGGCTCTTTTGGGGAAAAACCCACACTTGGTGATCGTGCTGGCAGCGGGGGAGGCAGAGGCCGGCTCTTTCCTGGCTGCTCTCCCACGGGAAGCCGCGGGTGCAGCAGGATCCTGCGGTCGGGGTTTCTGCATCGCTCGCAATTAAAGCAGCAGAGTTTTCATTACTCTGATGGCAGGGGGTGACTCTGCCCTGGAGTTTCAGCTTCTCTGGACTTTTTTTTGTGTGTGTGTGTATCTGGAAGCCATCCAGTCGCTGCTGTCCAGTTTTATGCACAGTCTGTCCTCTGGCTCAGTCGTGGACAGAGGAGGAAACCACTTCTCTTCCTCTTGCGAGGGGGGGTGGCCTCTCCCCTGCCCCCCACAGCAGAGCTGCCTCTCCTGATGCAGGCAGGCAAAAGAGGGGTGGAAAAGGGCCTTGTTTGTCTTGTGACATCAGTGCTGGGCTCATGACTAATCCTGGATCTGCCCCACATCCTCTGGAAATTAGGTGAAAACGTGCACTTTGAAGCAGGGCTGAGAGGGCTTGTGAACAAAAGCAAAGCTCGAGTGAGAACTTGAGGTTTCCTCTCAGAGGGGATCCAGTGTCAGTTCAGCTGAGTAAACCCTGCCTTCCTCCTTGAACATTCTAGGGAATGTTTTGGGAAGGACCCCCTCCTCCAGGCAGGGGTTTGAGGGTTCTGCAGGCTGCAGCAACTACTTCAGCAGGAAGCTGTGTCCAGGCCACCATCGTGATTCATGCTGTAAAACCTTTTGATGAGTGGTGATAAGATAAAGATGCCATTGGTGACTTTGCTGCTCCCTCCCTGCATTCCCTGGGCATTACTCTGCCGGGAGCGTGACCTGTCTTGTTGCTTGGTGCAAAGCAGTAATTAATGGAAAGTTTATGTGACTTCTAAGACTTTTTCCAGATGAGATGCAGCAAATGGCCTGCGTGCCTGAGTCTCTTTCCTGTGCAGTGGCTGCAGAGGAGGTTCTGCAGACACCAGAGCTGCAGAGGAAGAACAGGGGCGCGTTGTTGCAGAAGCAGCTCTGCCGCCTCAGCTCGTGCAGCTGCTCCCCTTGGCGTGTGCCAGGGTGGCTCAGGCTCTGTGCTCGAGTGATGCTGGGCTTACAGATGCTCCTGGGAGCAATCCAGGACTCCAGGAGGTCCTTCCAGATGCATTTGGACATTCAAACCCAGTAGTTTTCACCTGGAGCAGGTGAGCTCCCAGCAAAGCAGTTGAGCCGTGTGCTCACAGCTGGGAGTTTGGCCAGGAGCTGACTGCAGTGAGAGCCTGGGCAGACCTTTGTGTCACTGAGTGGTGTCACTACGAGGTTAGAAGGTGGAAGTTTTATGTCCTTACACATGTAAGGAGTCCTTAAAATGGAATAGAAACTATTAAGGAGCAAGTGTGGCAACAGCAAGAGGCTGTTGTGTAACCCAGCTGTCTTTGCTAATGCGAGGGTTCATTGCTGGCCATCCTCAGGGTGCAGAGCTGGGCAGGAATGATTCTCCTGGAACTGGTAGAGCTTGTACTAGACAGCCATAAACCCTCTGTGGCATCTGAGGATGGAGGTAATTGTCTCCTGTGTGTGCAGGTTGTGGACAGCAGCAGACATGGAGAGGCTGGTGGAGCGGTTGGAGAAGGCTGTGGAGCGCCTGGAGACCGTGTGCCAAGGCTCTGGCATGTGTGGAGATGGCTCTGCCAAAGGTGAGGCCCAGGGCAGTGCCAGGGCTGGCACAGGGCACACTCTGGGAGAGCTGGGCAGGGTGTGAGCGAGGCTGGCAGCGGGGGCTGCTCCTGCTCCCTGTGAAGATAAAAGCTCTGTGGCTGCAGCACTTCCTCAGCTCTGGGCTGAGCCTCCTGCAGGTGGGAGGTGCAGCCCGGGGCTGTGGGGTGCTCCTGGTGATCCCTGTGCTCTGGTTTTATCCCTCAGGGGTGGCTCAGTACGTGCAGGCTTTCGATGCCCTTCTGGCCGGGCCGGTGGCCGAGTACAGCAAGATCAGCAAAGAAGTTGGTGGGGATGTGCAGAAGCACGTAAGGACTCCTCTTCTCCCTGTGCTCTAGAGGTGCTGCCTGTCCTTAGGGCTGGAAGGGCCAAGTTTGCTGTCAGAGTCTGCATTCCTCTAGCACTGTGTCCCAGGATCTTTATAATCCCTGAGGATTCAAAGCAGATGCCCAGGTAACCTCCAGGTTGCCACCTACACACACACACAGGATGAATCAAATCTTCTCCTGGAGATCCTTAAGTGCCTGGCTGTGTACAGACCTTGGTGCAGGCCTTTAGGAGGCCTGAAAACTCCCCAGCCCTGAGCTGTGACACTCTGGTGAGGTTCCTCTGGGGGTGGGTTTCTCCAGGAATGTGCTTTGAGGTCAGCGTGGGATGATTTATTCACGTGGCACGTGGGAATCTCCCTCATGTTTGTGTCTGTCCTTAGGCTGAGATGGTCCATGCAGGCTTGATGAGCGAGAGGGCTCTTCTGGTGGTGGCATCTCAGCACCAGCAGCCAGCAGAGGTGAGTGTGGGAAATCCCTGATCAGAAACCTCTGCCCTCGGGGTCAGGGGTGGCTGCCAGTGTTGGGGGAACCTGGGCTGTCACAGCTGCGCCAAAAGAGGAACTGGAGGAGGACTGGGGACACTTGCTGAAGGCATGAACTGCTCTGGGTGCTCCCCAGTACTGGGCAGAATCCTGGATGTTGGTTCTGGGAGCTGCAGAACTGGCATTTCCCAGTTGTTACAGCGACGAGTGTTGTGGAGCTGTCAGAGCAGCCTGGGGGTGTCAGCTCGCAGCCTCTGTCTCCAGTTTCACCTGGCACCAGCTCTGCTCAATCAGTGTTCCCTGAGAACCTGCAGACAGGATCTTGTCTGGGCCAGGAGCCACCCTGGGATTTGTGTAGCTCCTGCTTTTCATTATGTGATGCTCAGAGACTTTCAGGCTTCAGACTCCTCCAGGAGCAGAGCAGACACTTGTCTCTGCTGAGTGGCCTGTGCATAATCGCTGGGCTTTTAGGATTGATTTGTCTTTAGCAGGTAATTTAACACTTTACCCTGGGCTGCTGCTTCTCAGCAGGATGTGTGGCTGAGAATCTGATCCTGAATGCATTGGCTTTTCCCTGCTGAGAACTGTTTTTCCCGAGCAACAGAATCCCACCTTGCTTTTCTTTGCAGTTATTATCTCAGTCAGTCTTCTACTGTTACATTGTGGGAGCTGGATTTCTGTGCTCCTTTCCTATTCACTGCAAAATAGATCTGCATCATTTACCCCAAAATCAGCGTTGGAGGGTTGTTGTGTTTCACCAGGCTTGCTGGGATGTAGCTCTGTGCAGCCTCTAGCCTGAGAATCTGCTTATAAATCCCACGGACACGTTATTTAAATAAAAGATTATGAACAAAGAACAGCCTTAATCTAGAGTAGCTCTTTGTGCAGGTTGTCTGGCAGGAGTCTAATTCTGGAGCAGCCAGTTTAAAATGCAAAATGTGTGAACTCTCAGTGCTTGTGCTGAAGAATTTCCCCATCCTGTGACTGGAATGTTCTGCTGGGCTGGAGCTTCTGAAAGTGTGGCCTGGTCAGCAGTGCTTGGGACCTCTCAGTTTTCATCTAAACACAGGAAGGAGCAGCAAAAGCAGAAGCTGAGGCTTTGGAAAGCAAGTTTTGCCCAAATTTGTCCCTCTCTGCTGCCACCAGCAGGAGACTCCGATGCTAAAGGAAGGAAAAGTTGCCTCAGAGGCATCTCTGGAAACATGGAGCTGGCTCTTTGCTCTGACCCCAGTGCACTTCTGGCACTTCCAATCAGCATTCCAAGGGAATAGCACGCAGGAACAAAATTTTACCATCCAAATAGTAAAGGACTGACTTGAGAAATAACTGGAATCCTGAAGTCTTGATGGGAGTGACCTCTGAACTTGCTGGGACTCTGGTTGAGGGGCAGGCTGTAGGTGCCAAACCTGCCCAGCACCCTTTTCTCCGAGGGTTCATGGAGGGGAGGAAAAATGTAACAAACTGTGTTGGAACAAAAGAACCCAGGAAAGGCAAATGCTATTTCTGTCCTCGTTACTAACAAGCTTTGTCAGTGTCTCCTGGATTGAACATGAGTCACAGTTCTTGGCGTTCTCCCACAGCGCCGATCCGATGGGAGCAATGACTTCAGCCCTGGAGGAGCCGGGCTGTGGGACCAAGCCTGGCTTGGAGAGGGCCAGGCCTGGACAGGAGCTGTAGCAGCCACTGGTGCCAGTTGGAATCTTGTTCTGAGTCACCATCACCTCAGCCGTGCAGCCATTCCAGAGCCGTGCTAATTAATCTCCTTAATTGCTGCTGTCCCTCTGTTGTGCAGAACGCGTTCTCAGAGCTCCTCAAACCCATCTCGGAGCAGATCCAGGCCGTGCAGAATTTCAGGGAGAAGAACCGTGGTAGCAAACTGTTCAACCACTTATCAGCAGTCAGCGAGAGCATCCCAGCCCTGGGCTGGGTGGCCATGGTAAGGACTCCAGTGGGAAGGCGTTTTCCTTGGGCTGCTGGGGAGACTCTGGGCTGCTCAGTGCCAACGTGTTCTTTCTGCTCTAGGCTCCAAAGCCTGGTCCTTACGTGAAGGAGATGACTGATGCTGCCATGTTTTACACCAACAGGATCCTCAAGGAGTACAAGGATGTGTAAGTTCACCTTTTCCCTTTGGGATGTTGGGGCTGCTCCAGCATCTGACCACAGCCGCTTTCCTCGGCCTTTAATTCCTCCTCCTCTGATCTCCTTGTGTTCTCAGAGATAAAAAACAAGTGGACTGGGTGAAAGCTTATCTGAGCATCTGGACAGAGCTGCAGGCCTACATCAAAGAGTACCACACCACAGGGCTGACCTGGAGCAAAACAGTGAGTGCTGGCTCCAGCAGGGAGCTCCGGGGCGCGCCTGGCGCGGTCGCTGCCGCAGGAGCGGAGCTGGTGCGAGTGCCTTTCCTCTTCCCTGCCCTTCCAGGGTCCTGTAGCCACAGCAGGGGCTAAAGCACCACCTGCCCCCCCGGCTGGGGTTGCACCCCCACCTCCAGGGCCTCCCCCTCCTCCTGCCCCCGTGAGCTCCAGCACAGACGACTCGGCCTCGCGCTCGGCGCTCTTCGCCCAGATCAACCGGGGAGAAGGGATCACCTCGGGTACGTGAGGGGCACAGGGAGGGAGGGAACTGCTCTGCTGCTGCTCCTTGTGCTGCTGCTCCTTGTTTTCCTGCTGTCTCTCAAAGCACCTGCTTAAAAAGTACATAAAAACCTGTCTGGTCCCAGTCTGGGGCTGGCAGCCAGGGGCAGCACTTTGCCAGGGACAAAGTGAGCGCTCCTGGGGGAGAACTGTCACCCTCATCAGGCAGGTGGGACAAGACATGATCCTCTGACTGGAAATACCTAAGGCTGAGCCCTTTGGTTGCCTGCATGTTTCTGGTACAAAAAGTGCAATTTCACAGCTGTTGTTTGCACAGTTTTTTTCCCTTTTTTGTGGTGAGCACATCAGGACATGAGGTGCTGGGCTCGGGGCTTTTTCCAGCTGCAGAATGGAAGAGTTCTGTGGTTCACGTCGTGTTCTTGTCAATATTGCACCAGCATTTCCTGCTTCCTCCTTCTCTTCCTGTCACTCACACTTGGGCTCAACTCAGCCCCAGTCTCAGGAGTTTATTTGTGTTTTGACAAGTGTTATCTTGGTCGGTGTAACCACTGATGCCTGGTGTCTGTGGAGCTGCATTCCTGGAGGGCAGCTGGGTCTCAGGTTTGCCTTCTCTTGCAGGCTTAAGGCACGTCTCAGATGACATGAAAACTCACAAGAATCCAGCCCTGAAGAACCAAGGGGGCCCCGTGAGAAGCGGCCCCAAACCTTTCACTGCTCCCAAACCAGCCTGTAATGCTAATCCCTCCCAAGGCACCTCCCCGAAGGCACCTCCTTTGCTAGAATTAGAAGGCAAAAAGTGGAGAGTGGTGAGTGCCTGGTGCTGGCAGGAGTGGGTTGGAGGGATGGGAGCTTTGGAGAAGCAAAGGGGGCTCTTCTGGAGACCTTTTTCCTAAGAGACACCAGCCTGTAAATGGATTAATTGCTCTGCATTCAGAAAATGAAGTGTGTTTCCCCTGCCTTTTCAGGAAAACCAGGAGAATGCCACTAACCTGGTCATCAGTGACACAGAGTTGAAGCAGGTAGCATATGTTTTCAAGTGCACAAACAGCACACTCCAAATCAAAGGCAAGATCAACTCCATCACCCTCGGTGAGTGGAGAGAGCCCTGCGAGCTGCCTCTGCCTGCTGGTGTGTGTGCAGGAGCTGAAGCCTCCAAAATCCTTGTGCCCTGATCTGCTTTTCTTTGCAGATAACTGCAAGAAGCTGGGTCTGGTGTTTGATGACGTGGTGGGCATTGTAGAGATCATCAACAGCAGGGATGTTAAAGTTCAGGTGAGTGACATTGTCTCTCTCCTGGCTCTGGAGCAGTTGCATTTCCAGACCAGGAATGTGCAGCTGTGGAGAACATCCATGAAACACCATCTGTCCCTTGGGAAAGGGCTGAAATTTGTGTCTTTGAGCTGTTTCAGGGCTCGGGGTAAGAGCTGAGGCTCTGTGAGGTAGAAAGCACATTTGGCTGCCAAAGCAGGAGGCCAGCAGTAGGATTTATTCCAGTTCAGTTTGGACATCTGATTTGGGATGGTCAGTTTGCCCAATGCTGCCTCAAGTTTTGCTCTAAAGAGACCAGAACAAGAAACTGGGGAAAACTGTGAACAAAAACTTGGTATTTTTCCTAAAGCTGGGAACATTTGAATCCCGTGCGATTGTCACGGGGAGAGCTTGGAGTCAAACCTCTCACCTTGCAAGAAAACACACCCAAAAACACTGTGGCTGTCCAGTTGAAGCTAATTCTGCTCTGGCCCTGCCAGGTCATGGGTAAAGTGCCAACGATTTCCATCAACAAGACAGATGGGTGCCACGTGTACCTGAGCAAGAGCTCCCTCGACTGCGAGATCGTCAGTGCCAAGTCCTCAGAGATGAACGTGCTCATCCCCACCGAGGGGGGAGACTTTGTAAGTGCAGCTCTGCCTGGGGCTGGGGCATGCAGGAGCTGTGTTTGAGCCCTGCAGGGAGTGTTGCTCTCAGTGGGGGACAGTTTGGAGGCTGTGAATGATGATTTGATTTTAAAAAAGGGCAAAAAAAAATCTGTAAATAAGATTATTGCTGGTTTGTGAGGGCTGCTTCTTGCTCAGGATCTCTTGGGGGCAGAACAGGCATCAGTGGTGGTACAGGAGGTAACAGCACAAAGCTGAGCAAATAAATGCCTGAAGCAGTGGGACTGGTTACTGATCTCAGTGATAAACTGATTTTTGACTCCAGATTTCTGTTTTTACCCTCCAGACTGAATTCCCTGTCCCAGAACAGTTCAAGACAGTGTGGAACGGTCAGAAGTTGGTTACCACTGTGACAGAAATCGCTGGCTAAGCCGAAAAGCTCCAAGGCTCACACCCTCCCCTGGCCCTGCTGTGGGACAAATCTGCTTTCAGATGATTCTCTTAGATTTCTTGTACCTTTCTGCTCTCAAACTGCTTCTCTTCTACCCGAGAGACACAGCTGCCTGCCATCACTGAGATTCCTCTGCCTGGGGCTTGGGGTAGGTGGCGGGTCAGTGGTTGTCCACCTCTCTCAGCAGGAAGGTGTATTTTTCTCTCCCCTTGTCCCATCTAACTGCACCAATCGATCAGAGTCTCGGTGAACTTCACAGCCAGTCCTGGCAGTTGGCTTTCAGAGTGTTGTTTTTGTATTGCCTTTAAGCAAAACTGTTCATGTGAGAGGAATGTTGTCCCCTTTTTAACGAGTGGCGGTGTCTGTCGGAGCCCACAGTACCCAGCTGCCAGGACAGATGTCTTGGGAAGGTCCTGGAAGCTGCTCATCCCAGCTCTCTGGAGCAGTTGGTGGCATCACAGGACACGGGAACGGTTTTGTCGGACCAAAGGCTGAGGGCCTGGGCCGATTCCACCCTGATTTCTCTTCCATCATTCCCACTAGCTCGGTGCATTCCTGATTGTGCCATGACAGGAGGCTTTCATTCCCCAGTGCCACAGGAAGGCTGCAGCGGTGTCGCCACGGCCACCCAGCAGCCTGGCTGGTAGCTTGGAGCTGAGCCCCTCTCATTCCATGAGCCCTCCACCTTCACAAGGGAACCTTTGCCCCAGGGCTTCCTTCTTGGAGCAGCTGAACTCAGGTTCAGTCTCCCAGGATGGTTCTTCTGAAGGGCCTCCTCCATTCCAGGTCAGTAGTGCAGAGTTGTAAATACCCGAGTTGGATCAAGTCGGTTCATCACTCTCTTCCTCATCTGCAATCAGCCCCCACTGAATCCTCCCCCTTTTCCCCCCACTGTTGCTTGGCTCTTTATTTTGGTGGAAGCTCGTAGCCTCTGTTCCAGGGCCCTGGAGCAGAGTGATGGATCACAAAGTACTGTACTGACCCATAAAGGGAGCTGCACGTGCTTTGACCTTCATTTTTCCAACGCCTCGGGTGGCATAAGCATATCTTAAATGCATTTCTTCTGTAAAGTGTCAATGTTCTTTTTCTCTAGTACAAAACTTACAAAAAAAAGAAAAAAGAAGAAAAATTATGCAATTTTTTTTTTTTATTTTGAAACTGTCCTGTGACTTGTACTTGTCTTCTCCTGAGGCTTGTGGAAAAACCTTTCTTATGTACTTAAGATTATACAGAAGATAGAATAAAGTTAATGCCAACTTGCTCATTTCTGTGGCTCTTGTCTCTTTTTGGGAGCACACGGGAGCTCAGGCAGGACAAGATGCCCCTCTCTGCCTGCCCCTGCCTTGATTCCTTTGAATACTGTCACAGATTTTCCTCAGCTCCCCTCCAGACACAGTCAGTAGTTGTCCAAGCTTTTTTTTAGTCGGTTAGATGGAAAGATCTTTATTAATTTCAGTTGTACAAAAGAACATAAACCAAGCCATTAGTTGAAAACTGTTCAAGCTGTTAATGCTGCATTCCAAACCCTCTTTTTTTTCCCCAGAAACCCCTGAATTTGACCTTTTCCCCCATCTTGAAAGATGGGCTGTAAAACATGATTCCCCTGCATACAGCCATGAGAGTCTTGTGAGTTGGGTTAATACTGCCAAGTGTGTCCTGCAGGAGCAGGGATGGAGAACAAACCTCTGGCACAGCCTTGCCCTCACCCAGGGACCAGCTCAGCCACAGCTCTGAGATCTGAGCTGGATTCACCAGGCTGGAGCGTGTCAGGGTCGGGGCAAGGCTCAGCCCAGATGGGAGTGGAATTCCCTCCTGGCAAACCCTGCTGAGCCAAACCCCCTCTCTTGTTCCCCTTCCCCAAACCCCTGCAGGGTGGCTGGTGCTGGTTACAGTGAAAAACCCTGCCCAGGGCTCCCAGAGGAGCTCAGTGCAGGAAGGGGAGGATGGTGCTGTCAAACCACTCTTCTGAGAAGTGCAGGTGATCCCCCTTCACCCCCAGGAACACCAACTTCCCTGCTTTGTCCATCTCCTGCAGCCCCAGGCGATCCTGCCGAGAGAAGGGGGAGGTTCCACCTCTGCTCTTCTCCTCACAGAGGGGAAAAAGGGATTTCAGGGGACTCTGGCAGCAAGGCTTTGAACAGGGGCAGAGCTGAGGGGGATCCTGAGCCAGGCAGGAACCACCAGTGTCGTTCCCTGAGTTTCAGCAATGCCAGGAATGGCTGGAGGGAAATGTCATCCCAAACAAACAGCTCCTGGCAGGGGGAGGCAATGCCCCAGGAGTGACAAGGGCAGAGTTGTGGGGCCTCAAGGACAGCAAAGAGGGGACACAGCAGAAGCCCCCCCAGCCCCCAGAACTCACCTCTTTGTACAGCGAGGTCTCCTGCAGTGGGATGGTCTCCTTGGCTTGGCCACTTTTGTAAAACCCAAACCACTGCATAAAGATGGATAAAAAATGAAGGAACGGCTGCTGAAGGGCTCCCAGGAACCAAGCAGGCTTCCAGCAGCTCCTGGCCAGTGTTTGTGCCCAGCTTGCCCCTCTGCAACCTCCAGTTCTGCCACCAAAGGACAAACCAGAGACAAGGAAGCCCCAAAGCCTGCCCTGCCTTCCTCACCTCAGAGATGGGAGGGTCCACCATGGTGTCGTTGAGGAATTTCACCATCACAAACTTTTTCAGAGCCATCAAGTTTTTCTTGTAGGTCTCGTTGATGCCCTGGATGGAAGCAGGAGAGCACATCCAAGCCACTGGAGAGCCCAGAGACAGGGAAACTGCTTGTTCTTCAACTCTGAACCCTCACAGGCTTCTGCTCTCAGGTCACCACCGTCCTTACCCTCTCCTGATTGATGTCAGCCAAGAAGATGCTGTTTTTCCTGTAGTCCTCCTCCTTCAGCGGGTCGTGCCAATACTCAGCTTGGACCAGGCTGGAGAGGGGAGAAACCAAAGGCTCAGCCTGGACTGGCAGAGCTGCTGCCGTGGCCTGGCCTGGGGGATGTACTCACTGCTCCTGCACAGCCTTTGTGTAGGCTCCCAGATCCAGGGTTTTTCGGATCCAGTCGCAGAGGTGGGAGCTCTCCCCGGGACAGCGCGGGAAGCCGTACACCCCTGGGGCAGGGACACAGCTCAGTCAGACCAACTGGCATCCCCCATCCCTCCTGCTGCACGGGAAACGCCTCTGGCAGAGCAGGAGCAAGAGGTAGCCAAGCAATCAGGCAGCTTTTAGGCCTGCAAGCTCCCTGGACAGCCCTCCTGTCCCAGGAGCTGTGGCACAGAGAAGGGATGGGGAGCGCTGGGTGCTCCCTACAAATCTTCCCTCTCCACGGAATTCTCAGGGGAGAGCATCTGGAATTCACTGCCAGCCACTCTTAACTCCACACCTCCTTAATTCTATTTCATACCTCCCTTTCCTTGGGGCTCTGGCCTTCCAGATGCTGGTTGTAAAATACCCTGGTGACCCAAAAGGTTCAGCCTCACAAAGGCTTTGATCTGTAGGAATTTCTCCCAAAACAACTCATCCCAAGTGCTCCCAAGGTGTGTAAGCATCCTACCCAGGCAGTGAAGCCAGCTGCTGACAGAGGTCCCTTTCCACTGCCACTTAAGCAAGATCAAGATAATGAAACCAGCAAACACTAATTGGGCCAAACAAATCACCAGATCCAGGCAAGAACAAAGGGAGGATTTAATCCATAAGGAAGTGAGCAGAGTTTAGGGAAGAGCCCCCAAAGGTGCCCAGGGGATGTGACAGCTGCAGGGGACACTACCTTGGTGCTGGCCCCCGATGGAGATCAGGTTGAGCATGGGAGGAGCAGGGCACCTCTGGGCCACAGCCCTCCTGTGGGGGAAGAGGAAGGAGCTGAGCAAGGCATGCCCAGGCCACGGGTGCAGGTTCTGCGTGGGCATGGGCACTTGTGGAACGTTTGCCAAGGGATTTAACCCTGCCTGGAAGAGCAGGGCTGTGGGAAAACACAATCTGCTCCCTTTGGAGCACTCCTGCCTTTAGGAATTCAGCAGTTTGTGTCTGCTGAGCACTTCTGAAGGTCCTAAATGAGGAGCTGAGCCCAGCAGGAATGCAGACTTACAGGAATTGGCCTCCCTGGGAGAAGCCCATGGCGTTGTAGCCTCCCTGGAGGTGAGGGTCCGTGGCCAGCTGGCTGCACACCTCCCTCACCTGATCGTTGACGTTCATGAAGAAGCTGTTCTCCATATCCTGAGGGACCAGATTAGGATGGATCATTTGTACCTTTGTCGTGGCTGGTGTTGTTTTAAGCTCTGCAAACAGATCACTGAACGTTTGTGGTTTTGAGAAGAGGACCTGAGCTTTCACAGGGAGGGAAGTGAAATTCCAGTTCCGAGACTTCCCTTTACCATGTCCTGCTCTGGTTGGCAAGTGTCTCATATGGGACGGTGACATTTTCCCAAACTTCTTCACAAACTTGAATCTCTTTAGATTTTGTTCATATAGATACAAAAATTAAAAATCAAACTTCTCCAGAGCCCAGGTAACCACCTATACTGCACATTGTCCTGAGAAATAATTTAAAGAAATTCCACAGGACTACAAAAACCTGTCAAGACCCATGAAGGTGCAGAAGTGTGTAATTTATTACACTGAAGTAAATAAATGCTTGCAAATCAAGAAGCATGGCCAGGGTTAAAGCTCTGCCCCAGCACAGCACCCACCCCATGCATTACCTGCTGTGCTTAGAGTGTGCTAATCAGTGGATTTGCATATTAATCCAATTTAGGTCAGGGATTTGTTTTCCCCCAGTGCTTTTCTGCAGGTATTAGCTGGACTTTATCGGGTTCTACCTGTCAAAGCAGTTTACCTCACTGAGAACAGAAAATCAGCAGGGAAAGCACAGCAGGAATCCTTGTGGAATCCTGTTAAAACCACGGACGCAGGAACTTCAGCCCCACCCCTGCACGCTGACACCCGAGTGACACCCGACTTACCTGGATCATGTTGCTCCCAATCTTGAGCGACAGCACGTAAATCCCCGGGATTTTTTTCTCCACCAGTTTTTGGACGTAGCCCATGCTCACCGGATTGCAGCAGCTGTCTCCTGCCAGAGGGAACACGGGGATGCACCACCACGCCACGGCCGCGGCCCTCACCTCATCCCCACAAACACACCACGGGCCCCGCCGCCGCGGGACCGAGGAGGAACAGCACCTCCCGGCCCCCGCGGAGACCGGCGGTCCGGACGAGGGGGACACCGGAGCGAGCGCCCCTCTGTCCTGCTCGGCCCCCGGCCAAGTCCCGCCGCCCCCGCGGCCGCTGGCGGAGGGTCCCGGCTCACCCATGCCGTGCCAGATCACCAGGGGCGTGGCGGCGGCCGCGGGGCCCAGGCACAGCCCCAGCAGCGCCAGCACCGGCACCGCCGTCCTGAGCGCCGCCATCTTGGCCCGTCACATGACCCGCCGCGGCAAGGGGCGGGGCAAACTGGGGGCGGGACCCGCATATGGGGCGTGGTTCGTATATGGGGCGTGGCCCCAGGACTCCCCCCGGGCCGCCGGTTCGAGCCCCGCCGTTCCCGGTCCCACCCACGAATCCCAAATCCTGCGGCAGCGCGTGGCTGCGTCCCGCTCCCTGCCCCGGGACACGCAGCCAGGAAACCCACGAGGCCCCTGCCTGCGTGTTATCCACGTGGCACGGCATCCTCTCTGCCCTGCCCCGCGTTGGGAATGGGCTGGGGCACATCCTGGCAGGGCTGCTGGCTGATTTCCTCCTGCAGAGGCGGGTGCTTGGCACAGCAGCCGACAGGAAGTTCTTCTCAGCACCGAGTAAGGACAAGCCTTCATCTGCCACCCGGCCTTTCCAACACACTTGCGTGGCCTGTTGTAGAACACTTCCCATTTCCTCCCAAGGGAAGCTGCTCCCAGCCACTTTCCTGGTGGCTGTGCCGTACCTTGGCTGCAGTCCCACAGTCATTGTGGTCCTTCTCACGCTGGCCTTGACAATAATCAGCGTGCCAGGGACAGGCATCGGTATAAACCATGTGGATATTGCACATCTGTGCCCTCCCTGGCTCTGCATCCTTCCCTTCCCCACTCCCACAAGGCCTCTGCAATTCCTGCTCTCCCCTTTTCTTCTGTAGCTGCTGGCATTGGAAGCTAAGGGGTGAAATAAAGGCTTAAAATCCCTCCCACTCTTGCAGGGACGATCCTAACGTTGCTCAGCACTCCAGGCAGCATTCCTGCAGTGAGGGAAGGGACAGGAAGCACCCACTCCTCTCCCTCCTCGTGACAGTTTCCTCCCAGCCTCGCTCAGGAAATCTTTGCTCTCTGTCTCCCCAGATACGCGGGGCTCCTGCTGGGAATCACAAATACCTTTGGCACAGTGGCAGGAATTGTTGCCCCCATTGCAGCTGGACTTCTCATCAGCCAGGTACCTTGGGGCCAGAAAACAACAGCACAGCCCTGGATAAAAACCAAACCTGCTCTCAGCAATGGATTCCTTTCTTTGCACTGAATCAAAAATGACACCAAGCCCACCCCCTCTCCCAGAGAAAATGTGTTGTAGCACCTGGCAAAACAGAGCTCTGGACTATTTTGGGGACAGGGATGACTCAAAGCACGAAGAGCTCCACATGGGACCCCATCTGGATGTGTTTGGAGATGGGGAGAAGGTCGAGGGAGTGGGTGAGTGAGAAGCTCTGTGCCAGGCAGGAAAAGCGTCCTGAATTCAGCACAGAAATGCCAAGGTAGGAAATGTCTCTCCAACAAAACAGAGTCTGACAATTTTTCCCTGTGAGAGTGGGCAANCTGAATTCAGCACAGAAATGCCAAAAACGGAGTCTGACAATTTTTCCCTCTGAGAGTGGGCAGGCCCTGGCACAGGATGCCTGGAGCAGCTGTGGCTGCCCCTGAATCCCTGGCAGTGTCCAAGACCAGGCTGGACAGGGCTGGGAGCAGCCTGGGACAGTGGCAGCTGTCCCTGCCCATGGCAGGGGTGGAACAGGATGAGATTGAAGGTCCAACTCAAACCACTCTGTGATTCTCTGTGTCTGGAGCTGAGCAAAGCTCTTCTGCTGCTGGCAGGAGTCTGGAGCAGAGGATGGGATGAGTTAATGCCATCAAGTGGCAGCAGTGGTGGTCACTACATGGAGATAAAGGGAAGGGTGACACCACTGAGCTCTTTTCTTGTCCATCAGGATCTCCAGAGTGGACGCAGCAATTCCTTCTCCCTCTCTGCAGCCCTCAGCCTCTTTGCCTGATCTTGGGCACAGCCTTTGGCAGTGGGACCATCCAGGACTGGGCAAAGGAGGGCCCTGCTGTGGAGAGAGAGCCACAGGTTTGGAAGGGGCACATGGGGATGGGCAGCACCTTCACCCACCTCTGTCCAGCTCCTGGTCCCAACCTGCTCCCCTTGGAGGGAGCAGTGCTGGTGCAGTGCCCTGAGCCTCTGCCCGCAGGAAGGAGCCCTGCAGCATGGACAGATCCCAAACAGGATCCATGGATCTCTGGAAGCCAGCCCAGCCTGCAGCTATTTCCAGCAAAGCTGTTCTTGGATGAAATAAATCCATAATGAAGCAGCAGTGTTACTTTTTAACTAGAGGCTTTTCACACCCTCCGCACAGAGACTCCTGACACTTTTTTTTTTTCTCTCCTTAATGAGACAAGCTGATTATTCATTTATCCTTCATCCCCGCTTAGAAGCAACTGGGGCAAAAAATAATTGATGTCATTACAGAGCTCGGGCTGGCAGCCCTGAACATGGCTCTGGGAAGGCAGGGAACGGGGATAAAAAGGGAAAGCCTTGAGCTGGTGCCATCCTTACTGAGTGTGAGCCTCATTGAAGGCATTTTCTGCTCAGGATGTGGCCGCTGAAGAGAAGTTTGGACTCCAAAGTGGTGTGAGTTGGGACTGCCCCATCCCGAGTTCTGTCTCCCCCTGAGTGCATCACATGTTTGGGTTGTTTTTTCCTCTCTCAGTTAATTGCCATTACTATTACTATTTCCCGTTATTACTGCACTTGACTTTGTTTTCAACTAAGAGCGTTAATTAACGGAGGGAGCCATGACAGACCCAGGGTTGCCATGGCAACCCGACCCTCCG
>VYXD01014237.1:315291-331861 GCA_013397195.1 Hylia prasina | reverse complement strand
AGGGGTCCCGCGTGGGGTCCCCCGGGGCAGTGGGGAGCAGGGCTCCTTTTTGTGGTCTCCCTTGGGCAGCGGCGGGCAGGGGTCCCTTTTGGGGTCTCCCTTGGCAGGGCTGGGGCCCGGCTGGGCACACGGGCAGCGGAGAAGTCGCCGGAAGAGTCTTGCCCTGGTGACGTGTTCGGTGGCGGTGCCGTGTGAGCCCACGCAGGGAGGCACCGCCGCGGGGCTGGGGAGGACACGGCTCCCGGTCCGGAGCCGGCTCCTGTCGCCTCCGTTCCCTCTGGCCTCGGGGCATTTGCTGGGCTCTTCTTGCCCCTCTCCACGCGGGAATGTGCCCGCTGCCAACGTGTTCTGCCCGCAGCAGCCGTCGTGGAGCAGCTGCTGTGCAGCCCCGACCTGCCTTGGGCTCTCTGTGTTCGGTGGCATTCAGCTGGTGACAGTGACTGTCCTGCTGGGAGCCAGTGTTCAGAGCTGGTTTTTCTAGTGAAATTTGGAATTATGGCGTGCTGTTACTCCATTCTCCTGTTTGAAAGGGGGAGCATCTGTTGAGAGTACTCACACGTGTTCGGTTCACGTTTTGTGTAATTCAGGTGAAAGAGGAGGCAGGCAGGGCTGTGCAGCTGCTCCATGCTGGGCTGGCTCTGTTTCACTGAGACAAACACCTGCAGAATTCACTTCCCAAGATCTCCCACCACCCAGGAAGAGGAGAGGATGCTGACCCTTTGAAATGGGAGCCCCTGTAGGAGCTCCAGCCTGGCTGGAGGTGATGCAATGGGATCTGGTTACTCTTCCCAACCTCTCAGCCAGGACCAGAGCAGCGTTTAACTGGTGGAGCCCCAAATGGAGCTGAGACTGCCAAGGAGTCAGTTCCAGGGGGTCAGAGCTTTGTCGTGCTGAAACCATGGGCAAGACTTCAAATATTATCTGAGTGCTCCGTGCACAGAGAATTAGTGCTGCTGTTCCCTGACCCTTGTGTGAGCTCGGGGCAGGAACTGCTGGTGTGTTTCTGGAGCACTGCAAGTCTCAGGGCAGTGTTTGCACAGCCCGACTCTTTCTCCAGTGACCTTGTGGTGCAAAGTAATTTCTTGCTCTGTTGTTCCTGGGCCGTTTTGCGAGGGCAGGCAGAGGAGGTAAAGCAGGGTAATGACTTGAAAACCTCTTTTCTTCCCCAGCAGAAAAGGTCCCGTGACCTATATTCTTTATTCCTGATGCTTTTCCAACCATATCCTGGAAGCATTAGTGGTTTAAAGCTTGAATTTAGTTGCCATTGCATTGTCTTGATACAGGTCTTGTGAGGACCTTCACGTTGAAGAAATTTTACCCTGTCAGCAGGACAAATCCACACCATCCCTGGGTGCTGCCCGCCCTTAACACCATTTCTAATCCTCACTTTTCTTGCCTGGTCCTTTCAAAATATTTTATCAGGAATGTGAAAGAATAATATTTGCCCAGTATCATGTACAACTCACTGGCTTGCTGAAAGGTGTAAAGTGTTGTTATTACAGGTTTTGGGTGAAATTTGGGCTGCTGTCACGGAACAGTGCAAGTGAAATTTTGGACAGTGCTGTCATGGTTTGGAAAAAGTCCCTTTTTTTCCAGCAGAGGAGGTACAATCTCTGCTCTAGGGCTATGGGAAGAAAGAGGAGAAGGAAAACATGAGCATCTTCGTGAAGGCGAAGAGCTGGGCTGTGCTGCAGCAATTTGATATTAATGTGGTTTTTTTAGTGTCGTAACGGTCTGGCTGCCTTCTTTTAGAAAAAGAAAACAATCCACCCATGTTCAACAGAACTTGATTGGAGCTGGAACTTGGGGAAGGTTTTACGGGTTGTGTCTTGATTGACTGAAGCCCTGCCCTGTGCTGGGGTGTTTTAGAAGAGCTTTGGTGTGTGTGTGTCTCACAAGACACGAACCTGGTGTTTTCTGTCTCCCACCTGGTCACCCTTTCCTCGCAGGATTTGTATGATCTTGGTTATTCCCAAGATGAGCTGCCAGATTTAGAATCCCAGGATTGTTACGGGTTGGAAAAGACCTCCAGGACTGAGTCCAACCTTTGACTGAACCCTTCCATATAACTGAGTTCCACATTGAGTTGCTTCTTGAACACATCCAGGGATGGGGACTCCACCACCTCCTTCCAATGTCTGACCACCTTTCCGTGAAGAAACTCCTCCGGTTGTCCAAAATTCTTCCTGATGTCCCCTTAAGCCTCAGTGGGATGAACTCCATCAGCTCGTTTCCAAAGGAAATAAAGTTTAGTACAAGTTTTTAAGCCCCACTGCATCAAAGTCGTCTGGCTTGGTGCATCTCATGCACAAGGACCTGTGTTCCACGGAGGAACCGACTGCAGTGGCTGTGGAATAACTCAGTGAGACATGTTCTGGATCAAGTCTGTGGCTCCCCTGGTCTCCAACCACACTGAGAACAGCATTCCCATTGAGAACAGCACTTCTCTTCCTGGAATTCAGCCCTGAAGGCAACAAATAACTAAAGAGCAAACAGAACTCTGGGAGATGCTACAGTGGGGTGTAGCTAGAAAATGCTTGGGAGGATTTAGGGATACCAGAATGAGTTCTCCTTTGGTTCTTACTCTCACAGTGGGATTTTGTAAGCTCTGAAAAAAGCTTTCTAGGAATTTACTTAGTTCACAGAGATGCTGTGATATTGCTTTAATATTGTCCTGGTTTATTCTTTTTCTATCTAGTACAAAAATCCATCCTTCTTTCCCTTCCTGTCCGCACACAAGTCCAAACTCCTTTATTACTAATCTCAGAAGGATTTTGGTCTTCCCAGAGGGATCCTGACCCCTGAACTGTGGCAGGCAGTCCGAGGAGAGGCAGCAGAGTTGGGCTCTGTCTCTGCTGCCTTTGGTTTAATGGCTTCAGTTGCCCTTGCACTTGTTGAGCAGCTGTGCTGGCAAGGCAACAGTAGCCACTCTTGGTATCAGTGTTTCACTCTTCTAAACCGAGAAAACCGAAACCTTCTGTCGCAGTTATTAGGTCCTAAATATAAAGGAGTGGTTTCTAGTGAGCAGAAGTTGTGGTTTTGCTTAAGTCAGAGGAGCCCTCTCTGGGTGTCGAGGAGTGTTTCCTCTCTGAAAGCAAGAGCGCTCCTCAAACAGGTTCAAGGATCTCATTTCCCTCCACAGGAAGGAAACCTGCAAACCCGTCTGATCCTTGCACGGTGGCCCTGGGGGTGATTGGGTGTCAGCTTAGGCTGACAGTGCTGATTTGAGCACGAGCACAGTGCTTTAAAGAGAAGATCTTCTGGATCAGGGGCAGCCCTTTGTATGGCATATAGCATAGGAGTGCTGAGCACAGCCTGGGCTGTATAGGGGCTATAATAATGGGAATGCTGATGAGGCTGGACTGTGGCTATAGCTGAGCTGTGGGAAATGATGTGAGGGGCAACAGTGCTGTCAGACGTGTTCTACCATGTACTGTAGCTACAGAGCCAACATGGTGAGGCCATGTCCCAAACCACCTGGGTGCCAGAGGTGCAGGAACATCCCCTTCACTTAGAACCCCACAATCATTAGGGTTGGAAAAGACCTTCAGGATCATCGAGTCCAACCTGTGACCAATCCCTGCCCTGTCAACCAGCCCAGAGCCCCATGTCTGGTCAATCCTTCAACACCTCCAGGGATGGTGACCCCACCGCCTCCCTGAGCAGTCCATTCCCATGCCTGGCCACCCTTTCCTGAAGAAATTTCTCCTGGTGTCCAGCCTGAACCTCCCCTGGTGCAGCTTGAGGCTGTTTCTTCTTGCCAAACTCCTCCAGCTCCTTGTTGGAGAGGGCTCCTTGTCCCACCCTGTCCCACAAAGCAGCTGAAGGTGCTGGCAGAGCCTTGCTTGGGGTGTGTGGAGGAAAAAACACTTCCCTGGTGTTTGGTGAAGGGAAAAGAATGGAGCAAGAGAGAGGGAATTTGGAAGGGATCAGGTGCTGTTTTAGCACCTGACTGAAGACACAGGTTCCCCTCTTAGGTCTTTAACAGCATCTAGAAATCTTCCTTCCCCTTTTTATTTTGGTTTGTTCCCAGCCCTCTTGCCAGGGGGTGTGATTCCACCTCCACCTTCTGAGAGTCACAGGCTTCCAAATCCTTTCTTCTTCTTGCTGTGTGTTTCTGTTCCCAGTGCTTTAAGCCAGATTTAAGTTGCAGTCCCGTGTGAAGCACACGTTAATATCTGAGTGTGTCACAAGACTTTCAGGTGGGTTCTTGTGGGCAGAGACAAGATTTTTTTGCAGTTGACCCTCGTGTTCAGCGTTTTTGGAGCGAGACAGCAGCTTGTCAGCCACTTGGATCTTCCTAACGAGCTCTCAGGCAGTGCAGCGTCTTCTTCCTCCCTAATCCCCGTCTGTGGTTCCGTGTGACAACTCTGAACACTTCTCCTCTTGTCCCCACAGCTGCTGAAGAGTCTGAAGAGGCTGTCAGAGTTACCCATCACAGTTGACATTCTCGTGGTAAGAGCTGTGAAATCTCTGGGGCTTTTCATGGTGTCTGTCGAGTCCCAGGGAGAGCTGTTTTCCATGGAAGTGCTGCTTTCCCTGGAACAGGGTGCGTTGTCTCAGCCACCTGCCACAGCCCAGTGACATGAGTGCGATTGTGATAAGGTTCTGGAAGTGCCAGGCACGGGGAAGGAGCGTGCCAAGGCAGGTGGGAAGCCATGGAGGACAGTTTGTCACGCTTGCTTCTCCCAAAAGCTTAACACCTGACTGGGATATGAGAGTTGGAGCAGATCCCAGCAATAACAAATCAGCAGGAAATGAGGAAGTGCTAATCCTTACAGTTTTTAATGGCTTCTGTCTTCCAACTTGCCAGCTCTCATGGTAAATACTGACTTGGGTTATTAATATGAATAATTAGTGTTTGGCTAAGGTAGAATTACCTCTTTGATTTACATGTAGTGAGTGACATAAAGCAGCTGAAAACATAATGAAAGTGATTATCTTTGCTGTTAGATCAGGGAACTTTCTCCCTCGCCGCAGTAGGGAGTGTGTTGATTTCATTGACTCTTTAGGGAGTTCAGCAGGGGTGAGAATTCCTGTTTTGCTAAGATGGATTCGTGGCTCTCTCCTGAAGGAGACAGGAGTTGGGAAGACTGTGAACAGCCTGAGGAAACATGAGCTCGTGGGAGACTTTGCCAAGGACCTGGTGGCCAGATGGAAGAAGCTGGTGCCGGTGGCCCAGGAGGCAGAGCGGTGAGCGAGCCCCATGGATGAGCTTTGGGAATGTTTTTTCAGTGGATATTTCAAACCTCTCTGGCTAAGGCTCTGGAAAAACTTGTAAAACCAATATGTGAACTCTGCCTGGGGGTTTTGCCTTGTTTTGGCAGAAACTTCCTGCCTTTGCTGGCTCTGGAGTGTTGGGATGATGACAGCTGCAGTTTCATGTGGAAGCTGGGGCCAACTTTCAAGAATGTGCAGTTTGATTAAGAGATTAACAGGAGATGCCCAAAAAAGTGCCCTTAATAAAGAAAAAGATGCAGTCGGCTTGCTTCCCATTTTGTGATGCTGAAGACAGGAAGTTCTAGGCCCAAGTAATTTGAAAGAATGCTTTTATGAGCCAGAATCCTATGGAAACTGGAAGTTATTGCTAGCAGGCATGTGGCAGTAACAAAGCTGTGTTGAGCCCAGCAGAGATCAAATAGATTTGAGTGATAAAGGCCCAGTTATTAATGGGAATTTAAAGGAGTGGTATTACCACGTGTTGAACTGGGGGACATTTCCCACAGCATCACACAGCCAGGAGTGTGTAGGCACACAGAAGGTTCTGTCTCTAGTCCTAATAAAAGTGCTTCATCAATTCTTGCACTAGAAATGCAGTTTTAAAATCCCTGATCGTTGCTGTTCCTTAGAGATTTAGTGGGATTTTTGCCACAAAGCTACCAAATACAAGCTTGGTCTTCTGTGAGAGGTGTTCCAGTCCAGGAAGTGGCTCTTTTCATTCACATTGGGCAGTATTAATCTAACTGGTTTTGGTTTCTTCTCCCTTCAGAAATAACCTGGACTCTGAAGACCGTGACTACGAGAGGAGCAGCTCGAGCAAAAGGCATCAGGAATCCTCCCTCAGAGAGGATGAGGAGGCTGATCAGGATTACTCAGAACCCTTTCAGCCTTCTTGCAGCCAATCCTATAGCCCAGATCATAGGGAAAAGAAGTCCAAAAGGTATCCTAGGCCTGAGAGAGCCCATGAGACTTACGGCTATAGCAGCCACCAGGGGAAGGGTTGGGGCAGATCCTCCCCGGTGCTCTCTTCAGACCAGGAGTACTCGGACTGTGGACAAGCTGCATCACCTGAGCCCAGTGAGAGCCCTCAGGATGTGGACACGGACCCTTATGCCTCTGAGGAGCAGGAAGAACCAGCACTATTCCATCGGAAAGCCACTAAAGGCCACAGCTTCCAGGAGAAGCTCGGGGCAGGCCGGGAGCGCGGCTCCGGCGATTTCTGCGACAAAGGGAACGCGAGTCGGAGCAAAGAGCACAAGTCCTCGCACAAGAAGCAGCGACTCGATGGCAGAGGGGATGACAGGACCTCTGCCTTCAGCCCAGAGAGGTTGCACAAGACCTCTTTTAAAGAGCAGCTCCGAGAATCCCCCGGGGCAGCGGCGGGCAAGGAGAAGCAGAGGACGTCAGAGGGCACCAAAAAGGAGAAGAATCGGGAGGGCGGCACCTCCAGGAAGGAGAAGTCGCACTCGTTGCTGCACTCGGAGGAATCTTTGGACAACCACGTCAAGAAGCAAAAGCATCGGGACTCTGAGAAGGGCAAATTGGAAAAGTCCAAGCAGAGCCTGGAGAGCTCTAACTCAGAGAAACGGAAAGCTGAGAGTGACTCGGGCAATAGGATCAAGGAAAAGGGGGGATCTGGGAGCTTAAAGTCATCGGAGGGGAAGCGCAAAATCTCCGATGTGGACAAAAAATCAGTGGGTTTTTCCTCAAATTCTGGGGAGGGGGAAGCAGAGGATGAGTTTGAACAACCTACAATGTCGTTTGAGTCATATCTCAGCTATGACCAGCCCCAGAAGAAGAAAAAGAAAGTGGTCAAATCCTCGGCTGGGTCAGCTGGGGACAAAGACCGAGGGCACAGCAAACAGAATGGATCCAAAGCCAGCACCAACAGCTCGAGCTCCAGTCAGAAAAGTCCGAGCCACAAGAGAACAAGTGAGAAAAAGGCAGAGAAGAAACCCCCAGAGCCTCCTAAACCAAAGAGGGTAAGGTTTGGTAAGAAAGCAGAGTGTGGATGTGAGCTTAGAATCCAGCCCACTTTGCAGTGCATCTCCTGCTAACAAGGTTCCCATGTCTCCCCTCTCAAGTATTTATGCTTCTCTAAAATGGGCCTTTTTTTAGTGTCCAGAAATGGGAGAACTGGTGGTACAAGGCAGCTCATTCTAGAAGACAAACCTTCTTTTGTGAAAGCCTGGAAAATGAGCAATATTTCTGTACAGATCCTTTGTCATATGGGTGCCAGGGTTTGGTGTATAAATAGGGACTAATATGTAAAATCTTTACTGTTTCACCTTTTTACTCAACTTTGAAACATTTGGCTGTTCACAAAGTGTTTTTTATAATGTTTAACAGCATTTTAAATCCGGTTTTGCCTAATAAGTGCTTCATAAAATTCCATATTGGAGTTTTCAGTTGCCCTCAGTTTCCCTTCTCTTCCACCAGTGCAAAGTTTTTTGCAGGAAGAGGAGAAGAGGCAGAACTGGTAAATGAGTGTTTGAGATCAAGGAAAGGCTTCTGCTTGTCCTGAATAGGTTAAAAACATGCATGGCTCTTTCTGGAAGGTGCTGAATGATTCAGATCCCCAATTTCAGCTTCTTCCTATTGGCAACAACCCCTGAGGTTGTTCCCTGGTGCAAACTGAGCAGCATTGAGTGGTTTATTCACAATAAGCAAAAAACCCCACAGGTCAGTGCTGTTTGTACACTGGTGGAATGTCACAATCTGCTGTATTCCTGTCTTATTCCATGTACATCCTCTCGTTCCAGATAATTTTAGATGTGGTACCGACGTTACCAGACATCCCCCTGCCCCCCATCCAGGCCAATTATCGTCCTCTTCCCTCGATTGAGTCCATCACCTGCTCCCAGACAAAAAGGAAAGGTATGTTGGGCAGGAAAATGAGCCAGACTGTGGGAGAAAGCAGGAATGGATGCTGGCTGGGTTCAAGTCTTTCTGTTGGGGTCTGCCAAGGGCAGAGGTTTCAGACCAAAAAAGCAGCTGCTTTTCCCACGTGCTCCATGAGAAATGAGAAGAATCCCTCACTGCCGCTTCTTTGGGGCTCAGGCTTTGGACTTGCCCTTCCTGAACTTGCTCTGCAGGTCTCTTGGAGAACACTTTGCCCTTTAGGTCACTTCTGGGTGACTCCAGTTTGTGCCTCCTGTGCCATTTATCAGGAGAGGCTCTTTCTTTTCCCTGTCCCCTCCTCACTCCAAGCGTTTCCCTCCACAGCAGTGTCCTCGCCAGTGGAGGAGAGCGAAGCAGGTTTCACAGGCCGACGGTTAAATTCCAAAATGCAGGTGTACTCTGGCTCCAAAACTGCCTACCTCCCAAAGATGATGTCCCTGTACCAGCAGTGTATCAGGGTCCTCAGTAACAACATCGACTGTAAGTACCTTTCCTTGTCTCAGACTCACTGTGCACGTGCACTGAAATTTTGGCAACTTGTTGGTACAGACCCCAGCAGTTCCCCCTTGCTACAGATATGGGATAAATCCCACTGGAAGTCCAGATGCTGCAGGGATCAGCACCCAGAATGCTTTCAAGCAGTGCTAAAGCACTTCAAATTGTGGTAAATGGAGCTTGCACAGATATTTCTTAACTTGGAGATACTGGTGCCTGAGGTTCCTTTCTCCCCTCTCATCCTACATGCTGTTGTGCAACACCACAGTTTTTTCACCGTGTTTCAAGGTGTCAAGCCCTTTCCTTGGCAAGGAAGGAGCAGCATAATGAATACCCTGTGCTTCTTGCTTCTCTCTAGCAATCTATGAAGTGGGTGGTGTCCCCTTCTCCGTGCTGGAGCCGGTTCTGGAGAGATGCACCCCGGAGCAGCTGTATCGCATCGAGGAATGTAACCACGTGAGTGCCTTGGCCTGGGAGAAGGGATGTGATGTGCAGGGCTGTCCTCACCTGCAAGAGCAGAATAGCAAACAAAGCTTGTTAATTGCAAGAGGTGGTTTTTGCTAGTCCTGAGTTCCTGGCTTCGCTGCACGCGGGCCCTGCTGGAATTCCAGCAACACCGAGCTGGTGCCGAGGGAAAGGGGACTGGAGGAGTCAGGAAGGATCCCAGCTCTGTGTGGGTTTGCTTCAGGTGCTGGTGGAGGACACGGATCAGCTGTGGCACAACCACTGCCTGCGAGACTTCAAGAACGAGAAGCCCGAGGAGTTCGAGTCGTGGCGGGAGATGTACCTGCGGCTGCACGACGCGCGCGAGCAGCGCCTGCTCATGCTGGCACGCAACATCGGCTCTGCCCACGCCAACAAACCCAAAGGTGGGGCTGAGGGAGGGCATTTGGGCTTAAAACCGGTCCAGTTTAGGAGCTGCTTAGCTCTGTGTGCTTGCCTTTGCTTCGTGGTTTAGCGGTGTCTTGCTTTCATCCATGGTGTTGATGCAGCTCATTATTTTACAGCAATGATGAGTAGGCTCCTGGTCCATGTGGCTTCTCCATGCTGGCATGGAAGAGAACCAGGGTGGGGGGAAACATTCCTGGTTTTTGGGTGAACATAATGAGAGCTGCTGAGCTGATCAGTCTGATTTCTCACTGCGAGAGGTTCAGACCTCTGTAACTGTTTCTTTGGAATGGAGGGATTGGGAAGAGGTGGATTAACTGTCAGTACTAAGACAAGCAGTGAGAAGCCTCCTTTATAGCCAACTGGATGTAAGTGATGTTTCCCTCTGGCCTCTTGCAGGGAGAGTGGCCAAGATGGCATTTGTGAACTCTGCAGCGAAGCCCCCTCGGGATGTACGGAGGAGACAGGAGAAGTTTGGAACTGGCGGTCCTCTTCTGCCAGAGAAGACCAAGTGAGTGTTTCTCTGTAGCACTTGCTGCTCAGGGCCTCCAGCCGGCTGCCCCCTAAAGCTCAGGAAAGGATACTGTGTGTCTGGGAGCTCCTTTTGCAGGGAAACTTGTAACTTTAATCACTAGTTTCCTGCTGGGAAGCCGGGAGATCCGGGTCACTGCTGGTTCCACCTTGTATCAGCCCTGCTGCTGTTACAAACGTGGCTTGTGTCTGTAGATGCCTCAAACCAGGGCGAACCCCTTATGGAAATGCCTGTCCTGTGTCCATTCCAGAATAAAGCCAGTCCTGTACACATCCAGCAAAAGCCACGCTCGGGCGAGTGACGAGCAGTCCTACGATGGGCCCAGCACCAGCAGTGCCCACTCGGTCCCGTCTTCAGGTAGCACCTTCTCCTCCTACGACCCCAGGAAACCCCCTGTGAAGAGTAAGTACAACCTGCAGGACATCTCTGTGGCCTCTTAGAGCTTCTCCTTCACAAACAGCTGCTTCTGCTGTGGGAGAATTCCAGGCTGTGCACGAGGGTTGATGTTGGTGTATCTCCTCTTTCTAAGAAATCTCTTCAAACTTGTTGCATGAGGAACATTGAAGGGAAACATCTGATTCAGCTGCTCAGAGCTGACTGTATCAGCCTATCCTAATGGTACCAGCGAGGCAGAACCTCTGCCTTTGCCCTCCTGCTGCCCTGTGTCTGTCCAGCTGTTTGGAAGTGGAGTGCAGCTCTCTCGGGAAGGGAGCAGGGAGGGTTTGACCAGGGATCTGTGTTGGTGCAGTGCAGAAAGCAGAGGTTTCCCCTCAGTTTGTGACCTGAAAACTCTGATGGGCCCCGCTCAAACACTCGTGTCTGCCAGGGCTGCAGCTTTCAATTGCTCTCAGCTCTTCCATCTATCACTTTAGCTTTCATGTGGGGGCTTTTTTCTTTGATTCAATGGTGGGTTTTTTTCCTTTCTCTCTTGCAGAAATTGCACCAATGATGGCAAAGACTATCAAAGCTTTCAAAAACAGGTTCTCTCGGAGATAAGTTTGCAGTGCTGAGCTGGGCCTTTCTCTCTTGGGGAGGAGTGGCACTGAAGGGGGAGAAGGTACCCAAACAGCCCTTCCTTATCTTTGAACTCTTTGGAGGCTGCAGCTGCTGGGAGAAGCTTCGATCTGCACAAGATGATGGCACAGTATTTTATCTTTTATTCTGGTCCTTTTCTCAGTGTCAAGCCCCCTTCTTTTACTCCCTGTCCGCAACATTCTGTTTCTGGCTTTGTCATCCATCAAAAGAAGGGTGTACAGAATCTCCCGACACAGGAAAATGTGAAATCTTGGCACCTGCTGAGAGTGGAAGATCCAGAGACTTATTTACTATTTAACCTCTTAATAAATTATGAAATGGTTTTAATTAATATTTTGCCCCTCTACCCTGCTGTATTATTTATGTTGCTCCCAGTAGTCTCTCCCCTCCCAACCCAGTCCTGGGGTCAGCCTTGGTGACTCGAGCTGGAATCCATCTGAGTGGACACTGGGTGTCACAGGAGCCTTTCCTGTGATCTGGTACCTGCTGGGCCCAAAGTCTCACCTGGAGACTCTGGGACAGGTAGGACCAGTGGCCCAGCCACTTGTCAGTCCTTTGGCAAGTGCATCCAGCCCTGAGGCTTTGCTCCCTGCTCGTGTGTGTCAATAAAATCTGAGCTCTTGACCTTCTCTGTGCTGTTGCTGTAGATCCTGTACAGGTGCTTTTGTGGTCCTGCAGGGATGCCAAGAGCCTTTGGGGAAGTTTCCTCTGCTGCTGTTGTCTTCTGCTGGCTACTGGGAATAAAACTGCCAGGGATTGGGAGAAGTTTTACTGTGCACCAAGTCAGATTTTAACTTTTTATCTGGAGAGAGATAGGGAACTTTGCAATGGGAAACAGTTTTTAAATACCAGTGAAGGCATTGTTTGCCTCTTTTTAGTGGGAAGAAGGAATTATTCTGTCTTGTTTTCTGTGTGGAATTGCAAAGGATTTATTTCCAGTTGGGAAGCTGGTGCCTAAATCCTGTCTTTTCCCTGTACGTTTTGCTCTGTCCCCTCTTTGGAAAAATCCAAGGATTTTGGTCTTTGAACCTGAAACCACTTGAATGAGGTTGGAGGGAAGTGAGCGACAGAATGTGGCTGTTGAAACACGTGTGTCCTTCAGAGCAGGAGTTCCAAAGGCTCCCTTGTACCTGGTGTGTGAGGAGCTGGAGCTCAGGAAGGAGGAGGTGCTGGAAGGGGCTGGTGGGAGTGTCAGGGAGTGCCCTGGAGCTCCTGGAGAGGTCAGAGCCCTGCTGAGGATGTGAGGATGGCAGCGGGGCTCGCCGGGGCTGGACACAGCCAGGAGCTGTGCTGTGCTGTTGGGAAGGTTTCTGCTTGTGGGGTGTGTCTGGGGAAGGTTTCTGCTTGTGTTTTGTCTGCCCCAAAGGGAACCCCAGGGGTGGTGCAAGCAGAGGATGGGGCTGGGGAGACCCCAGGGCTCGTGGCCTCTCTGGGAGGGCTCTGGGGTCCGACTGGGTCGGAGAGGGGAGGGATTCTCCTGTTCCAAGCCATATTTGCTGCCCTAGGACTTTGCTGTCTGGGTGGAAAAGATGCTGGTAGTGGATGCTGTTGTTGTTGGCAGCTCCTGAGAAGCTCTGCTGCTGGCTTTCCGTGGCTGCCAAATCCCAAACCGGTGGAGCTGTCTGTGTGCACTGACCGGGGGAAACCTTGCTGTGAAGGGTCCTCCCTGGAGGGCTCTAGAAAAATCCCTGTTTTGCTTCTGGTTTCTGTTTGGTTGTTTGTTTCTTTCCTTTTTTTTTTTTTTTTCTCCTCCTTTAAAAGAAACGTCTTTCTTTAAAACCATTCTGAACACCTGTCTCCTGTTTATTTGGTCTGTTCTTTGTTTAGTTTGAAATTCTTGGAAAAAAATGTTCTCAGACTCTCATGTGCTGTAAGTTTGTTACAGTCCCAGATGCTTTAATGTTACCGTGCAGCATTTCAGTGTGTGTTGTGCTGTAAAATAATGGCTCCTTAACTCTCCTGCGTTTTTCCTGTATTTAATTTTGCTGTATTTTTAATTAGATAACAATATATTCTCTTCTGCTGAGCGTTGTGCTACTGTTTATTTCTCCTCTGTACTTGGGGTAGGGGCAGAGGGGAGGGAAGCAGAGCCTGGTGTCGTGTTCAGACACGATGCAGCTTTGAGGAAAGGATCTGGGCGATGCCCAAAAACGATTCCGGGCACTGCTAAACTGCCATTTAATTGATATCACAGCTCCACACTCAGCTGTGGGTGTGGCCCAAGCACTGCTGTTTTGGGGAGATGCTCTTTCCCTCTCAGAGCTTTGCTCCAGGCTTTGCCAGCTGTGTCCATGTGCTGTTTGTGGCATTGCAGGGAGGTGACAGTGACTCTGCTCTCTCAGGGGTGATGCCAACCCCTCACCCTTCCCTTCCTTTTGATCAGACACTAAATCCAGCCTGGGCAGAGGTGGGCACCGGCCCTCAGCTGGGAGCAGAGCAGGGATATTTTCCCTGAGGGACACACTACGCAAAGTCTAGGATCAAAGTGCTCCTTCCTGTGACACTTGTGCAGTTGTTCTGTGCTCCACCACACGCTGAAGGATGGAGCAGAGCTGTCTCTTCCCCCTTCCCACCCCATCCCTGTAGGATGAGTAACGGGAGGAGGAGGAGCAGGGGGAGTGACTTGGACTCGTATTTGTATTTTGGTCCCAAACTGTGTATATATACAATTTTCTATGTTCCTTTTTTTGTGGTAACTAAGATGAATATTTTAATTAGATAAGTTATATGAAAAAAGAGGAGAATCATGTCTCAATAAAAGCCAAACACTGGACCGTGGCTGCTCGTTCTTTCCTGACACTGACAACGAACACACCATTAAACACACCATTAGGAGACTCCGTGGCTCCTCGGAGGGTGATGCTCCGGTATCCCACTCCGCTAGCCCGCCCGGTATCCCGGCGGGGGTGCTGCTCCCGTGTCTGCGCTGCTTGGAACAATCCCCACGGAGAATACACCCGGAGCGTTTGCGGGAAAACAGCAGCTTCGCGATTCAGCGGGCGGGGTCAGGGCGGGACCCCTCCCCGGTACCACCGGGACCCCTCCCCGGGCGCACCGGGCGGTTCGCACCGGCTCAGCACGTGCAGAGCAAGACCACGCCCACATGGGCGTGGCTACAATACAACAGTCCTATCACCGTTATGTACGNGGACCCCTCCCCGGGCGCACCGGGCGGTTCGCACCGGCTCAGCACATGCAGAGCAAGACCACGCCCACATGGGCGTGGCTACAATACAACAGCCCTATCACCGTTATGTGCGGGCGTGGCTATGAACACATGGGCGTGCCCGTGTAATATATGACGTGACGTCAGAGCGATGGGCGTGCCCGTGAGCATTATAGGCGTGGCTTAAGTGACAGCGGGGCGTGCCCTGAGGCACTGTGGGCGTGTCTCTCCGCCGCGCATGCGCGCTGGGCGGTACCGGCGCTGCCATGGCGCACGGGCACGGGCCCGGCCGGTGCCGGTGCTGCGGGGAGGAGGCGGCGGAGCGCGGCGCGGCCTGGGGGCTGTACCTGCGCATCGACCGGCAGCGCCTGCAGTGCCTCAACGAGCGCCGCGAGGGCTCCGGAGCCACCGTGTTCCGCCCCTGGGAGGAGCGCCGGGACCGCTCCCAGGTGGGGCCGGGAGCGGCGGGAAGAGGGTGGGCAGCAGGGCAGGGAGGGGATCCTGCAACTCGACTCGGTCCTAGGGAGGCACAGCTGGAGTGCGGGGTCCGGGCCTGGGCGTCTCAGGACAGGAAAAGGAGCTGCTGGAGGGTCCAGCGGTTTGATTGACCCCATGATTTTGGGGTCTGGAGCATCGCCCGCATGAGGGGAGACTGCGGGAGCTGGGCCTGGTTATTCTGGGGGAGGGAAGGCTGAGAGGGGACCCCATCAATCCATAAAATATCCCCAGGGAGTGTCAGAGGATGGTGCCAGACTCTGTTCAGTGACAGGACAATGAGCAATGGCCATAAACTAAAACACGAGTTCCACCTCAACGTGAGGAAGAACTTNCTCAACGTGAGGAAGAACTTCTTGCCCAAGAGGGTGGCAGAGCCCTGGAACAGCTGCCCAGGGAGGGCTGGAATCTCCCTCTGTAGGGACATCCCAAACCCACCTGGACGTGTTCCTGTGTCACCTACTCCAGGTGACTCTTCCATCCTCTGGATGATCTCCAGAGGTCCCTTCCAATCTTAAATATTCTGGGATTCTGTGGACAGGGTACTGCGTGTCCCCCTGAACCCCACTGAGGTGTCCCCACAGTCCCCCCTCTGTCCCCTGTGCTCCCCCACCACCCCCTGCCCACTCCTGACCTGCTCTTCTCTCTCCCCAGTTCGTGGAAAGCGACGATGATGAGGAGCTGCTCTTCAACATCCCGTGAGTTCCTGTGGCATTGTCCTGGCTGCTGGCAGGGCTTGTTCCTCACCTGGGAACGTGGCACTGGGGCTGGCTTGGGGAGGACAGAGGTGAGGACCCCGCTCCGTGTGTCTGGGCAGGTTCACGGGCAGCGTGAAGTTGAAAGGAGTCATTGTGATGGGCGAGGATGACGGGACACACCCGGCCGAGATGAGGCTGTGAGTAAAAGCAGCTCCCCCTTCCTGAGGGCCTGGCTGCTGTGGGGGCAGCTGGTGGCTTTGTGAGAACACCAAGTGAATCCATTTTTTTTGTTGAGAAGAACCTGGGCAGTATTAATGGATGGAATCCAATTAGCTGACCTGTTGTTAATAACTCCCTGGGTCTCCTTCTTGTCCTGCCAGGTTCAGGAACATTCCTCACATGTCCTTTGATGACACAGCCAAGGAACCAGAGCAGACCTTCAGCCTGAGCCGGGATCCCTTGGGAGAGCTGGAATATCCCACCAAGTATGAGACAGACCCTGGGGTGTGGGGGCTGCTCCTGCCTGGCACAGGGGCTCTGGCCAGCCTTCCAGATTTAGGGAAGGGTCAGCACAGGGCAGTGCCTCAAACCTGCCCTCAGGAGGATTTGCCAGCTCTGTCCTGCCCTCTGAAACCTCCTTCCCAGGGCCTGGGGCTGGCTGTGTTGGTACCCCAGGAATTCTTGGGGTGCAGAATCATCCTGGTGCCCTGCCCCCAGCTCATGGCTGACCCACAGGTGTGAGGGAAATCCCCCCTTGCTGCCAAGGCTGACTCAGATCAGGGGGGCAGCTGCACACGTGTGGGAGCCTGGGGAGGTGGTGGAGCAGCAGCTGCGGTTTCAGGGTGTGTTTTCTTTCAGAATTGCCCGTTTCTCCAACGTTTACCACCTCTCCATGTACTTCCCAAAGAACTTCGGAGCAGAGACAACCAAGATTTTTTACATAGGCCTGAAAGGGGAGTGGACAGAGGTGAGAGCAGAGAGAAACCAGAGCGTGCAAAGGGCTGGAATCCTGCTTTCCCTGGATTTAAAACATTCCATCTCCACCCAGGCTCATCGGCACGAAGTCACCATCTGCAACTACGAAGCCTCGGCGAACCCGGCCGACCACAAGTTGGAACAAATCACCCCTCAGACTCACTT